>JBBDHG010000195.1:570000-872500 GCA_037951165.1 Lophius americanus | reverse complement strand
ACTAACTGAAGCACAGTAAACTAGGTAAGGGAACTAATGGAGGCTCAGTTGAGTGGGAACTAACTGAAGCACAGTAAACTAGGTAAGGGAACTAATCGAGGCTCAGTTGAGTGGGAACTAACTGAAGCACAGTAAACTAGGTAAGGGAACTAATCGAGGCTCAGTAAACTGGGAACTAACTAAAGTAGAGTAAACTAGGTAAGGGAACAAACCAAAGTGCAGTAAACTGCTCTGTATTGATTTTTTATTTATTTATATACTTTGTAGAACTAATAACTAGAAACTAATTCTAATGTTCTGACAACCCACCATTTCTGCAGAACCACAGAATCAATGCTGGGATGGATTCTGATGCTTTTTACTTTAAATGTGACACATTTACTGATGACTATTAATGTGCAGATGATGATGATGATGATGATGATGATGACGACGATGATGATGACGATGATGATGATGACAATAAAGACAAGGATGATGACGATGACGATGATGATGATGACGACGATGATGATGACGATAAAGATGACGACGATGATGATGACGACGATAAAGATGACGATGATGATGATGACGATAAAGATGACGACGATGATGATGATGATGATGATGAAGATGATGATGATGATGACGATGACGATGAAGGCGATTACCACCGGGGCTCACTCTGCTCATACTGTGAATTCTGTGAGGTACGTATTCATCAAAGCTCAGTCAGAAAACTTTCGGAACACGATCCAGGCTGGTGAATGGATTTGTTAACACTAGACGTGGAACTACCATACAGCAATCAGCCATAACTTTATAACCACCTGCCTGGTGTTGTGTACGTCCCCATTTGCTTTGTATATAGAATATCTCTGACCCATCCATGACATATCAGCCGATCCTTCAAGTCCACGAAGTTCTGAACTGGGGCCTCCCTGGATCAGACTCTAGATCATTCTGCAGATGCTGGATTGGCTTGGGATCCTGATAATCTGGAGGCCAAATCAACACCTTGAACAGGTTGTTGTGTTCCTCAAACCGCTCCAGAACTATTTCTTCAATGTCTCAGGGAGCATCATCCTGTTAAAAGGAGGATGTGAATGTAGTATGTGGATATGGAACCCTTGCAGTCCATATTATGTAGATGAAAACATGAAACATTTTACACGGGCACCTTCTTCCAGTACTCTGGGGTCCAGGTCTGATGATCATGTGACCCGTTGGTACTTTTGACAGAAGACACGGGTCAGCATGGTTACTCTGAGCGGCCTGTGGCAATGCAGCGCCACACACAGCACACTCCGATGTGTGTTCTGACACCTTCAGAACCAGTACAGTAATAGTTCTGGATATGTTCTGACTCACTCTTCTAGCCATCCCAATCCGGTTCATGTCAAAGTCTCTCCGATCCTTACAGTCGTCCATTTTTCCTGCTTGCAACATGCAAATGTTCCCTTCTTGCCTTCTATCCCACAGGTAACCATGGTAATCAGGTAATCAACGATATCCCCTTCAGCTGTCAGTGGTTATAATGTTATGGCTGATCGGCGCGCTCTCTTTCAAGTTTGCGGTTTCTATTAGGTGTAATTCATTCTAAGTGGTGATGATGTGTTCTCTAGGTTTCATTCTAACGTCGCGTTTCTTCTTCCAGCGCTGCGACATCTGTGACAAATGTCCCTGCGAAGAAGGAGACAAGTCTGAGCACTGTGACGAGTGCAAGGTGAGAAAAGACACATCATGTGTTTAACCACAGTGTAAACAGGAAGGGATTCAGCGGATCCAACAAAACCATTAATCCAAATTCTGCATCGTGCGCATGATTATCAACCAATGAGATTAAACGCATTCATATTGTATATTAAATAGGAATAAAATACATCCATATAAATGTACATTTCCCCAGCCTCTGTTTAAACTTCTGACCCCCCGGAATTTTGTTACTTCCTGTTTTATCTACAGATGTGCAAATTCTGCCATGTGTGTCCAGTGTGCGAAACTGTTTGCAAGCCTGGTGAGTAAAGAAGCGCCGCCACAGCGAGAAAACACCTTTACAGTTTTACAGTCACACCTCTTATATAATATATATATATATATATATATATATATATATTCACTCTATTTTTTTTCAAACCCAACCGGTCATGGCAGTAGGCCGTTCACCCTGAGTCTTGGATCTGAACGGGGTTTCTGCCCGTTAAAGGGCAGTTTTTTCTCACCATTTTCGCCAAGTGCTCGCTGGTGGGATACTGGTGGTGGTGGCTTATGACTCTACTGAGACTTATGAATGGATGGAGCTCATGCATCTTTGAGGACTGGGTGGAGAAGGGGAGATGGAGGGAGTTTGAACCAGCAGCATGAAGGAACTAACTGGAGAGAGAAACATATTTCAGAAGACAGCAGCGTCATGGTGATGCTACGAGGCTACGAGGCTAACGATGTCGACAACACCGTACATGCAGCACATTTCCATGGCAGTAGGACAAATCCATAAATGCACTTTTTTTGCCGAATCAATTAAATCAAATTTTCTAAAGTGAAAAGAAAATAAGACAGTCTGATTAATATCAACGTCTGCCTTCGGGCAGAGCTCCGCCCACTCCGAGTCAGCATCTGCTGGAGGTTTCTGCCTGTTAAAAGGCAGTTTTTCTATTCCATGTTGAATTGTTGGGTAGAATAAATATGATCTAGACATGCTCTTTTTGGAATGTGCCCTAAGAATAAGTTTTCTGGGATTTTGAATCGTACAAATAAAATGGACTTTGCTTAAAATGGCGACGCTTCAGGACAACAGTCGTCCCTCTGACAGGACATCTGGTCACGCCCACTTTGTCTTTTTTTCTTCAGGAGGTTTCCTCGATGAAGTGACCGGATCGATCTACAAGTAAGCATTTTTTACACTAGACTGACGCCTCCTGAAACATCGCTGAGCCCACAGACCATGACCCCTGTTTGTCTCTGCCCACAGGACCGTAGCCGATGTTTTCACTGACGATGACGACAACTAAAGCCAACCAAATGTCGCCACCATGTGGCCAAACTAACATGTTTCACCTTCACCTCTGATTGTATTTGTTATTTTTGTTGTTTCCTTGAGAACACTTAATGTTCACGCCACACACTGAGCAGGAACAATTTAACCCTTTTGGATTTGAGGTCATGTCGGCGTGAACCACCTTAATCATTGTTCAACCTGTTAATGTTTGGTACCTTTGTTTGCATCACATCGTAGCTTCTATGAACTTAAAGTTATTTATTCGCTTTAACACACTGAGCTCATAAACACGCCAGGTTAGGGTTCGGGGTCACGCCGGTGTGGCTGGGGACGCCAGAGGATTCAAGAATAAGTGAATATAATTGTGTACAGTTGTTACCCGGTACTTCAAAGTCGTACTTGACATTTTCAAATGAATAAAGAAGGGGACATTTTGACGGACTCTCTGAATTCTTTGATCTCTCATCATTATCATATTTGTACGATCATTTCAGCCATTCAATAATTCCAGAATGAACAACGATTCCACCTTTTTGTGACACTTTTAGGACTAAGTTATCTCACCCTGTGTCTGAATCCAAACATCTACAGATTGCGACGCTGCATCTTGTAACGGCGAGCACTGAGCACGGCCGTAAATCCACTCCAGGTGAAGCGCTGTTGCGTTTGGCTGCGTCCTTTCTCCACCCATTCAGTTAAATTTCCTTCCACTTATCCGGGGTTAAGTTTTGATGGCAGCAGGCTAAGAAGGAGATTCAATGTTCCTCAGCTCAACCCAGGTATCTGGAGGCGTTTCCCAAGCCACATGAGACATATGGTACCTCCGTTGAGTTCTGGATCTACCCCGGGGTCGGATGTACCTGAAAGACCTCCACAGTGGGGCGTCCTGGAGGTCCTCTGAGGCAATGGTTCCCTGCTGGTTAATAGTGGACTTCCAGATGAGGCCATAGGAGGATTTGAACCTGGAACCCTCTCGCTGTGAGGCAGTAGTTATACCCAATACACCACTGTGTGTTGAGTTGAGTCTTTCCAGTCAGGACTTTCCCTCCCACATAACCTAAACTCAACATCACCGTGGTTACAAGATGCTGTTTCATGCGCCACAACAACAAAACAGGTGAGGAGAAAGCCCGCCCCTGGAACCGCCCATAGTCCTAGTTTCTAGGTTATTATCTAGTTCCAAAATGTACTTTGACCTTTTGACCTGGAATGACCGCTGGATGAGTTTCCTCCAATCACGCAGGGTGAGGGCAGCCTCCAGCGCGGCTGAGTTTTACATGGAGTCGAGCTTTGAAGCCGAGTCATGAGATATGGCGTTCCTAAAATAAGAGGGGCTTTTTGTGGGCCGGTTGACCCCCGTCAAGTGAACAGGAGGATGGTGTGCCACCTATTTATGGTTACCCAGATTCAGCTCGAGTACCAGAAAAATAGTCACATCGACTAAAATAAGACTGAATTTTCCATAGAACAGTGTCCAGGTGTGAGATAAGTCAGATTTAGAAGTTTATGGAGGGTAAAATTATATGTACGAAACTTAATATTCAGATTATATAACATGCAGAAAACTGAAAATACTTTTTAAATATTGCATTGATTCGGAGTTACTTTATTAATTGAGCTCATTAAAAGGCTAGATAACAGGTTTAAGTAAGCCTATCTTTCTTAATGCAACACAGATTTATATATGAAAAAAACAAAGTTTAATTATAATCCGTTCAAAATATCCGAAAGATTCCCAAACCAGATTCTAATAGTCAGCGTTTTGTTTCCATGACAATGTAAAATTAAAACGGTAACTATATATATATGTGTAAATAAAACGGGGGTCACATTACATTATTCAAGTTTTTATTTATCTTTTATTTTTTATCCCTTATCCCCATTTTGTTCAACAATAAGATCTCATCACAGAAGTAAAAACAAAACTCTCTTTTAAAAAACAAATCTGTGTTTTCTACAGTCTGCATTTAAAAAACATACTTTATTATATACAGTACGAATATATGAAACCAGCCATAACATTATAACCACTGACAGGCTAAGTGATTAGTAATGATTGTCTGGTTAGCGTGGTTATAATAATCTGTGTGATACATCAGGCAGCAGGTGAACAGTCATGAAGTTGATGTATTAAAGTAAGAAAAAGGCGTAAGGATTTAGGAGACACTTTGAAAAGATGTGATGGCTAGATGATTGGGCCAGAAAATCTGCAGAACTGCAGGTCAGGGTGTTCCTGGTCTGCAGTTAGAACCTACAAAAGTGGTCTAAGGAAGATCAGACTCATTGATTTAGATGGGGAGTGAAGTTCAATCATCTGATCCCACAGAGGGTAAGACAAATATCTGACAAAATCAATGCAGATTCTGATAGAAAGGTGTCAGAACACACAGTGACATCACGGTGATGTCACAGTGACATCACGGTGACCTCACGGTGACATCACAGTGACGTCACAGACCTACACAATATAAGGAAGGCGGTTATATTGTTATGGCTGATCCGTGTATTTATATTTTTGTGAAATATAAACAGAGGTACTTTCATTATAACCATTATAAAGAGTGTGTGTTAAACAATATTACACCACCCAGAGCCCGCACTACCACCACCACCAAAATAGGGGCTGTCATTATAAAGAGCGCCCTCCTAGTGGGACTGACCCTTGAAGCTTTTTACAACACATTCAGCAATCATTAATCCACAATCACACGCCTCAATAACCATAATAACCATTTACACATACACACAGATACTCACACCAATGAAGCAGCATTCACGAGCAACTTTGAGAGAATCAGAATCTGGCAGTGGCCATGCAGGGAATCAAACTACCAACCCTCTGATTAGTGGACTTATATTTGTATTTGTATTTAACTTAATCTTTTATAAAAATAATTTTTAGTAATTATGAATAACTGATATTTATCGTAAGCCCCCTGCAGTACTGCAGATCACCCCTAGGGGATATTACGCTCCCCTATTTGAGGATATGGCTAAAGCGGATGACATGCATGGACTAATGTAAAAAAATAGAATACCTGTAACTCAGCATACTATTCACTCTGAAAAACTTCACAAAAATATACATTAGTGTGTCTTCCATGTTGTCCCACACAGCTTTTCCAGAGACGGTCTCTTCCCTCAGGGTCAGCGTCGCCAGAAAGTGACTTCCTGTTCAGGGTCAGCTTGAAGATGGTACAGACATTTCTACAAAACAAGAAAGATAACATTAATGCTAAATCAAACCATCCAACACGGCAACAACGACAAAAAAACCCATTCCCATTAGCAGCAATGAAAAGAAAAACAATAGTAGATTAATTAGATTTTACAACTAAAGATTAAACTGAGAATTTGACATTGTGCTGTCAGTCGTTATAAATTTATTTCGCTTTTTCATTAGACTGCATGTCGCTTCATTTTACTTCATTTTATTCTATTCCACAATTCATAAAGTTATGGAGTATAATTAAAATGTACTCAAACTTGGCTTCTCAAACTTCACTTCTAACTTCTAGACTACACAAAACTTCTGAAACCAAAAAATAGTTTTTCATCTCCAACTGACTCATCACATTCTCCCTCATCAGTTTTTAGAAGTGAAGCATTTCTTCATCATCTTTCTGTCGCTTAAACCTATTAGACGTTTAAGGTCATCTCTACAGCGCCCCCCTGTGGCGACATTTATGCCAGCCATAAAACACAGTCTTGAATATTATATATTTTTTTATTAAAAGAGAGGACCTTTAATTTTACGCACAGAACCTTTAAGAAATGGTCTCTTCCTGCTGTGACCCTACCTCTGAGGAGGGGAGGATGGCGACTGGTCTTTATGAGGTTACTCTGGGACATAGCGTCCGTCATCCAAGAGAGGGCGCTACAGCAGTACTCCAGCTGCAAGACAGACAGGTAGACGTAAAGGACCAGGAAGTGTCAACAGCTGCAGGTAAACACACACACACACACACACACACACACACACACACACACACACACACACACACACACACACACACACACACACACACACACACACACACACACACACACACACACACACACACACACACACACACACACACACAGATCTTGGACTGGTTCTCCATTACTGACCTCTGTCTCCAGCAGCCGCAACCTCTGGTCATGGTCCCGGATCTCTGCCATTTGCTTCAAAACAATGTCCATCCTGCAGACACACACACACACACACACACACACACACACCACACACACATGGTTACCCGTCAGTGGGTGGGATTTATTAAGCAACAGGTGAACGTTTAATTTTGTCCTGAAGTTGATGTTGGAAACGGGAAAAATGGACAAGCGTGAGGATCCGAGAGACGACCCTCCACCGATGTCTCCCATCCATCATTCCGTCCTTGTTATAAGAACTCTTCCAGAACTTTATGATTATTTTCTCTGATGTCTCTCTCTTTGTTTTTGAAAAATATCCTACAAGACATCGACTGTCCTCTCTGCTGACTTCATGAGAAAGAAAGAAATCTACATTATCTATATTATAATCCAGTAGACTGGAAAAAGTAAGTACCAAAAAGTTCATTTAGGTATAAAAAAAAAATATAAGATTAAAAGATTCTGTTCTTGTATTGATATAACATTCTGATATTATGCTGTATCAATATTTCCTTGAATAAGGACAGAAATATTAAATTTACAATATAAAAATCGATAAATAAAGATTCAAATATATTCATATACAATCCAGCTGTTTCTGTTTTGTTCCCTTTTAATAATAATCTATTATTTATGATGATTAATTATCAATAAAGTTATTGCTTTTAATATATAAGAAAAAACATGTTATTATTGACAATATTAACAATAATTATAACGTAAAATAATAATAATAAAAATATAATGATTAGTATTTCCATTATTTATGACTCTTGACCGATGGACTTATTAAGCTTAAAATAAATAAATAACAACAATTAGGAGACCCAATAAGTAGCAAAATGTCCAAAATATTAATTGATACGTCATAATTGATAATTGATCATCAGACGTGAACGCGGTCAACGGTTGCCTTCCTGAACTAGATCAGAAATGTTGTCCCCATTTCTGCCCGTCACTCAAATTCCCCTCTTCATTCTAACATGGAGCAGGAAATGACTCTTTCAGAGACGCACGTCTTTTAGAGATGTAACTTACTTGAATGATGTGGCTTTAATTCGTGCGCTGTCACTCTCTCGCTGTCGCTTACTCTGAGCTGAGAGGAAGTTCTCTTTCTGGATGGCCTCCCACGTGTTGAGGCGGCTGGCCTTTCTGCCCCGCAGCTCCAGAACTGACAACATAGAGGAGGGCTAAAGGGTTACACCTGACGTTTAGACTGTCGAGTCGTCACGTCATGAATATTAACTGATCATTTGTATTTGTTGCGATGCTTAATGATAGCATCTATTATGAGAATGAGAGAAAAAGTCAAATAATCCGTTTAAAATCAAGCCGGATAAAAGGATAAAAGAACAAAAAATAAACAGTGAAATGTGTTTCAACCTGAATTAAAGGCAAGAGGAAAATAAAAAGGTGCATTTTAACCAGAGATTTCAAAAATACCAAGGTTCTGTTATGGCGTGTGATGTTTGGATCTCGTCACTGACTGATTGCGCCTTTCACTTCAATCGAGAAACTAGTTGATTTGATCCACATCGGCAACAAAGTTGCCTTCATAACAGGAACACAGAGGAATCGCTCTGTCGTCATCTTTTAAACCAATTAACCACGTCTCTAACAAAGATCCTCCTCATATGAACCAAACACAGATGGATTATGGGAAACACCAAGATCCCCCCGGTACCAGTGACAGAACCAGTTCATAGTTCTGACACACGATCAGCTGTTCATCCCCCGTCTTCAACCTGTTCTTGCTCACCAAAGTGCTTCGTCTTGACCGACGGGATGCGGCGGATGTATCTCTTGAACAAGAGGTGGAGGTGTGAGATGATGATGAAGGGCGGTGCCAGGCAGGGCCTTGAGTGGTACTCCACAATCAGGTTGTAGCGCTGGAACTTCCAGTAGGTGTCACTGCGCTCCTGTACTTTTGAGAAGGTATAGCTGGAGATGGTGAGTTGAAATCTCATTAAGCTTGTAGGGAGGCGGGTCGACTTCAGTGTCGTCAGCAGAACATCAGCGGAGCAGGCGGGCGTACCTGAACATAGCAATGAGCAGGTTGACCAGAACTATGTTGGTGAACAACAGGTAGATGACCAGGAGGATGACGACCAGCCAGTTGGCGAAAGAGTCCACACAAGGCTCCTCCCCCGCTTCAATTCGTGTGATGTTGTTTGTGCAGTTAATTTCCTCCATTTTATCAACTGTATGAGCAAAGCAGAAGCAGAACGTGAAAACGGCGCTACGTTTACAAGTACCGGAAATAACCAGGCCTGAGCTGTCAGCCATGACATTTATATGCCCTACTTTTGGGGAATATAATAACATCCGTTTTATCTATTAACCTCAAATGGACAATTTATTACTCCAATTTAAATCACATTTAATCCAATGCTACGTTATACAACAAATCTAACGTTCACTTATCAGCCATTCTCCTCCAGGTTAGTGTTAAAAGTATGTCGGACACACCCAGAATGAACCTTATAGCATGTGATACGGATGTTAAAATAGGACCCAGTACTAAAAAAACAAATTAAAACATGGAGACTGTGCCACTCACTATCCATTTCATTTATGGGTATTTGTCCAAAAATGTGCAGGTAGGGTCTGTAGAACACTCGGCGGAATATCCAGTTTGGGCGGGGGTCATATGAGTAGAGGAGCGCTTGGTTAGCGACCCCATAGGCCATGAGCCACACAGCCAGAAAAAATAGGAAGAAGAAAACGTCCTTCATCTGAGGGAAGAAGAAGAGAATGACGTAGAATCGTTTATACCTTGAATACCTTTCAATGCTATGACATCATCAAGAAGCTGTTCACAGTACATGCGCTGCTATAAGCGTTGCTATTTGTTTTGCGCTTTTGTAGCGTAAGCAGCCAGCCGGGTTACCAGGTAGAGGCACGGTCCAGTCAGGAAGATATTGTAAAGCCAGCAGGTTCTGACCACGAGCCTCATTCGTCTCTGAGTCTGTCCAAGTTGAACCAGAGCCGGACCCGACCAGCGGATAGTGGTTCACCGTGTATGCTAGGTTTCGCTGCTAAGACGCTCATCCAGGATCTAACAAAGGATCTTTGAATACAGACGGAAACTTTCATGGCACTCAACTCTTTGGTATGAACGATTGCCCTGATTCATATTTTCGCTGGTTTGTAAAGTACCTAACCCTAAACCGGGACCCTGACGCAGCGGTTACTTCTAGACGACAGAGTGCATCACAATCCTTTTCACATCTTTGTAAGGTACTCGTAGGTTGTTTCGTGACAGTTGTGGGCGTTACCATTTTGCCGACAATGATGATCTTGGGCCCAAGCTGTTTGTGGACGGCAAAGATGTGGATCAGACGTAGTGTGAAGACCATAAAATCTATGGCCATCACGGCTCGTCCGAACTCATACGACCAGGGAAAGAGTCTGTAAAACGAAAACAGAGCAGACTTTATTCATCCGGATCCCCAACATAAGGAAGGAGAACACAGGAACCAGGTGGGAGAACAAGGAGATGCAGGACTGGAGCGGGAGTTGTTGGGATTCCTCCCGTCTGAATGTCAGCCGTCACCTGCAGCACACTCCCAGCGTGAAGAGTCCGATGGCGGTGAGGTCACACTTGTTCCACATATCCTGGATGTAGTTCTTCATCCTTTGAATGACAATACTACTGCCGACGAAGAAGGTCTGTCAGAGGGAGAGAAAGGTTACATTTGGGCGGAGCGGTGTGGATGCGTTATAAAAGAAAAAAGCTAGCCTTCGCTCCCCATAAGATAAAGCTTCCTTAGACTTTGGTAGGTACTAACCACTGCAGACCAGAAGCACCCGACAACACCTGCAGACTCACGATTGGAGGTGTTTTTCATTACAGCAGCATTACAACATTATCCGTTCTGCAAAATTTGGTGCATATAAATCAACTTAACTACTCTAATGGTTCATATTTTACTCACTAGGCGTGTTCTTTTTGCAAAAAACACTCTTTTTTCAGACATTTCTTCCTAACCATTGGTCTGATTTTGAGCAAATCAGGTGCATATGAATTGACTGGATGAAATCTATCTTGTATGTATAATATTTTACTCTAATTGCTCATATTTCGCTCACTAGGAGGAGCGGTCTTATGAAAAACACAGTTTTTGGACATAACTCTGCTTTTAATCTAAGCTGAGTAAATGCAGGAGATTGGGTGCTTTTCAAACTTTCATTTGGTTTACATGAGTGTGAATCATTTCATATCTGAAAAGCTAATATATGTTTGCATACTTGCGTTTTAAAAACCAACCTGTCGAATCTCTTCGCACACTAAGGTGAAAACCCAAAAGTAAAGCACAAACTCCAGAGGGGTGGGGCCGTCAGCTGGCGGGGGCTTAAAGTCCACCAGGAGAACGTAGGCGAACAGCAAGAGGAAGAGGAAGTACATCAGCACGTTGCCAAGGAATGAGGTAACAGGGGCGAACCAGAACTGTCTCCACCGCGACACGACAAATGGTCTTTTGGGGTTGGATGGCAAAGAGCCTGAAGTTAAAAAAAGTGAAAATAGATTCAAAGATGTCAAAAAGAGTAGATAACTTCATATATACACACTGCCATTACCTTTTTGAGGTACACATGCTTGACAAAGAAGACACAAACATTAACTTCCATCAAAAAGGTACGAGAAGAGATTTAATTCAAGATTCAACATCCAACAAAACCCAACCGGTCATGGCAGTGGGCCTTGGTACTGAACCAACCCCCCCATACCAAACCAGTCCAGAGATCAATCCCTGACGAGATGGTCAAATGCGAGCATGCGTGTATGAGATGTATGATTGGAGATGTACGGTTGGAGAAGTACGGTTGGAGAAGTACGGTTGGAGAAGTACGGTTGGAGATGAACGGTTGGAGATGTACGGTTGGAGATGTACGGTTGGAGATGAACGGTTGGAGATGTACGGTTGGAGAAGTACGGTTGGAGAAGTACGGTTGGAGATGAACGGTTGGAGATGTACGGTTGGAGAAGTACGGTTGGAGAAGTACGGTTGGAGAATGTCATTCAGGTAAATCAGGGAATAAAAGCACATCCAATATGGGTCAGGAGGGGGAGGAGCCAGGAACAACCTCAGGGAAAGTTTAAAGAAACCTGCCAGCGAGCCGGTTTACCAGGTTTACTCTGAGTCAGTATCCAGGTTACCACGGTAACTGACTCAGAGTTGAACTTACCTCCCTTCCTGGAACGGACAACCCAGAGTTTCCCTTTCCTTGGGTTTAACAAACAAAGAGTTCCCAGGAAACCTGCTTTCTGTAAAAACCTTCAGGTACATAATAGAGGGTGAATAACAGCAGCAGGAATCTAAACTCACCTTCCAAGTTTTCTTTAAGAGCCCTGAACTCCTCAGCTTCTTCCTCGCTGCAAACCCAAATCAAATAAATCTGTTCATTCTCAGTCAAAAGTGATAATGACGACATCAGAACGCCTGAAGTTCGTACAGTTTTTTAACACGTGGATTCAATTATGCATGGACTTGCTTTTGTATGATGTCGGCGAGGGAGAAGACGGTGGCGTCGTTGCCGTCCAGACTCTCGGCGTCCCTGCATTGATTGACCTCCAGAGACTTATCCTCTTCCTCTTGTTCCCTGCAACATCAGCATCGCAGACTGTAAAGTTCTCTTTTCTTAAAACGGCTAGACACTGTGTTTTACCAGCAATTCTCCCGATTGAACTCCTCCACCTAACTTTGCGAGATAGACAGATGCGAGATAGATAGATGCGAGATAGATAGATGTGAGATAGATAGATGCGAGATAGATAGATGCGAGATAGATAGATGTGAGATAGATAGATGCGAGATAGATAGATGCGAGATAGATCTCGAGTCAAATTTGGACTAAATCGACCCAACAGTTGCCATATTATGGGCTAAAACCATTTGGAGATGAAGCTCCCCATAGAGTTGAGAACATACCACAGACCCTTGCCACATTCAATCCAGTTCTTCCTCTCACAAGAATTTGAATAGAATTTGAAAATGATCCGTGAAGTGGTTTTTGAATTGTTGCGTTATCGCAAATCTGCATTGGGGTTTAAAGACGACATGATATCCCCGACTTTTCCAGTTTATAATCACACAATAAGGAAAAACTAGAGGCAGAGCATGAAACAACAACGTACGATAATAAGACGAGAATAAGAGAACAGTGACCTGAAGTTGATGATGTCTGCATAGATGAGTGGGGGCATGAAGAAGGTGAGGATGAGTTTCCACACCTCCGTGCTCCTGTCCATGTCCCCCCACCAGATCTGAGACAGCAGAGACTGAAGAAGAGAAGAGAAACGTCGCCACAACGCCCCCAAACAGCATCGTTAACGCACCAGTAACCAGTTTTCATGGTTATTCTATACACACAGATACTGTATTATTATGTAGGAATATGCGGCCTGCATGGATCCTATTAACAAGAGTGGGAAAATATAAGAAATAAGAATTTTATACAAATATTCTGAAGGTTATTGTTAACAACAGAATCCCTAATAACATCCAGGTAGTAGTTTTGCTTCATATTGTATATATATATATATATATATATATATATATATATATATATATATATATACAGTGTAAAGAAGTGATTTGGGTTGTTATTTTGTACAGTACGTTGTTCTCTATATTTGATTCTCGCAGGGACGCCACATTTGAGGTTGGCATTTTTCAGGCAGTTAAATCTCAGACAGCGTCTCTACCTGAACACCGTCATGGCTGAAGAAGAGGCGGGCGTCAGCTGCAGTGGCCATTTGCAAGCATGTGGCTCCGCCCCACACCGGAGACTTCCTTATGAGGAGGGTGAAGGAGCGACTCTCGCTGCTCTGGTAACACTCGCTGAAAACATCTGAACACACATGGGATGGAAAACACGGGAGACGTTACTGCTCCTCCATATTTATTAATAGGTTGCTAGGTAACGCAGCATTTAGGGGACATTTTTAATGACAGACACACAACAAACCTCTCTGGACATGGACAATGAAAAATCAGACTGGCGATCAGACCGCGGCGTTGCTCACCATTTGCCAGGTCTTCAAACTTCTGCGCCAGCTCCTTCATGGCCAGCTTGCTCTCAGTCTCACTTTCCAGCTTAGATAGCTCCCTCAATATCTTACATCCACCCAGAGCGCTCAGCACCGACTCCCCGGCCTGTCCAGGACACACAGAAACACAGCGGCTGAAAAGACTCCAGCCCAAATGAAAGCAGGTTTGAAGCTCTGCAGCGTCAGAGAGGTTCCATGGAGGAGAACCCATGACATCACCTGAGCCGGAACCCCCTGTGAGTCTGTAGGATGGGAAAGGTGAGGCTCACCATCTCCCAGAAGTAGACCGCCATATCACTGCGGTTCTGCAGGATGGCCCAGATGAAGAGGGCGGACCAGGGAGAGAGGCAGCGCTGGGTTCGGTACATACACTCGAGAAGCAGCATCTTGTTGACTTGCTGAAGGTAAGAGCAGAAGAGTCACCATGATGAAGCAGTCACGTCTGAGATCTTCATCTCTAAGATGATATTCCAATAGATTATTTTTGTTTTGCATCATTTTTACTAAGATTGAGACTAAATACATTAGAAAACAGCCTCATAGAGCAGAAGTTCTGACTCCTATCACTTGCTCCTGCATTAAACGTCACATGTCGGACAAGAGTCCCAGCTTGGAGACATTTTTCTGCAGCCGTTCAGTTGCAGGGACAGCGCCACCGACTGGCAACTGCAATATTTGTATCACAGAACATTTCTCCAGTGTGGTCTTCACATCGTATACTAGAAGAAGAAAATACAATTATTGTAAAAACTCACTGACCCTGGCGGCCCTCCTGGTGCTGGTGGTGGGGGCCAGGCCCAGTGGTCCGTAGTAGAAGGGTTGACAGACGTCACCCAACAAATCCCAGAGAAGTTGGGATACCTGCAGCGAGAGCATAGCCAACGACTAAGAACAAACTCTGATCGCTGTTTAGAAGAGTTCAATCAGAAAACACCCTCTTCCATCAAAAAAACAAACAAACAAACAACAAAACGCTATAACGTGAGGATTTATTTGTAACTATTCCCTCTTCTGGACATAAAATATCAGAACAAGTTCCGACTTAATCAAAGGAATAAATGTTAAAACATAATCACTATTAAAAAGCGGTAAATGTGATCAAAGGACTGAGTCTGTGTCAACCAGAACCTTCAGTATCTGACATATCCTCATTCCTCTCGTGAGCCCAGAGTATAGTAGATATTATTGTTTTGAATATCTACTATGAATATGACCAACATTCAAAGTCACCTCAAAATAATCTTACTATTCACTGTGTGAACCTGGACTGTTTCACTGTATGAACCTGGACTGTTTCACTGTGTGAACCTGGACTGTTTCACTGTATGAACCTGGACTGTTTCACTGTGTTAACCCGGACTGTTTCTCTGTATGAACCTGGACTGTTTCACTGTATGAACCTGGACTGTTTCACTGTATGAACCTGGACTGTTTCACTGTGTTAACCTGGACTGTTTCACTGTATGAACCTGGACTGTTTCACTATATGAACCTGGACTGTTTCACTGTATGAACCTGGACTGTTTCACTGTATGAACCTGGACTGTTTCACTGTATGAACCTGGACTGTTTCACTGTGTTAACCTGGACTGTTTCACTGTATGAACCTGGACTGTTTCACTATATGAACCTGGACTGTTTCACTGTATGAACCTGGACTGTTTCACTGTGTTAACCTGGACTGTTTCACTGTATGAACCTTAGTGGTCGGTCTGCCTATGTGTGAAGCATGTTGCCGTGGTAACACATCGATATAAATGCCAGTAGTAGAAATATTAGTAACAGTAGTTTCTAATGTTATTATTGAGAATCGACATGTTGTCTTGGTTTTTTGGTTGTGTTACTTTAGCAAAAACACTTTTGTGAATTGGTGGTGACACACATCCGAGCCGTCCTGATCCATCCGTACATTTTGATGTGTAATTTCCATATTTGCTATAAAAACTGTGAGACTAGATTCATACATAAAAGACATCATCAGGATAATAAAACATCAGAGGAGCTTGTCTTCGATCCTACAAACGTTGGCCACAGACTTCCTCCTCACCTCAAACAGGTTCAGCTCCATTGCTGACTCAGGTCCATTCAGCAAACCCTGCACACTCTTCCGAGGTGTGTTCCCGGCTCCGTCCAGGTTGGACAGGGATCCGGCCAGAGACTGTCTCTCACTCAGACGCCTCTGGAGCAGGATGTAGGCCAGAGAGCTGTCCGACAGCGAGCGGTACAGGGTCTCCAGGCGATGGTAGGTCAGATAGTCCAGAATATTCAGACCATTCTCGCAGAAGAGTCGCACAAACTGGGGCTTGTCGTTGATCAGTGCGTCCGTCATGGAGTCTTCCAGGTCATCGTACTGAAATTTGAGAATTAACATGTCTCAACTCAGAACATCTCAACATGGCTCCAACATCTTCTGAACCCTCAGAACTTCTACCTTCCACTGGATGTCCCCGTTGAAGAGCTCGGATTTGGCGATGTCCACTCGGTTCCAGGCAACTGCCAGCTTCAGCTCTTCGGTGCATTCACTGGCTTCACTGGACACTCGTTTACTGGCTTAAAGACAGGAACAGGGTGAGACATCTAGACCCACTGCTTCACAGCTGACCGTGAAGAGGTGAAGGATGAACCCCAAAGCAGACAATGCCTTCTGGGTAATATGGATGTTTGTGTTGACTCTTCATCCAGGCCCAAGATTGAATCACGAGCAACTGGACTTTCGTTTGAAATTTCCACCTATCATTCAAGAGGCTTCCTCAGTTCTACCCGACTTCTGCTGGGGGGTCAGGTACTCAACCTCCTTTGAGGTAGGTTGTTCGGTCCCATTTGTACAGTGGGCCACCTAGTAACTCTTCTTCTTCTTTGTCGTTCTGCTGTTCCCTTTCAGGGTGGATCATCTGTTGTTGCTACAGCTGGTACCCTGCTGGTTAACAGAACCGGTGACAGTATTTGTTAACCCGAGCCCAGACCGATCCAGTTTGGACATCAGGTCCATGATGTACGCCTATTGATGTGGCTTAAGTTTTACGCCGGATTGACTTGCTGATGCCACCCTCCCTTTTAATCCGGGCTTGGGACCAGCATTAGGAGTGCTGATCTGTGACCCCTTTGGGGCTGGTTTAGTTAACCACGTGGATCGATCACCTCCTGGATCATCAGTGACATCACAACAGAGTCTGCAGCACAACCAGAACCAGATTTCAAGACAATGTTTTCTTGATGTTCTGTCGTTGGGCTACTGGGCTGAAATCCAAACAGGTATGCATCGAGTGTGGCGTTAACGTCACTGTTTTCAGGAAGAGAACTTTTTTTGTGGCCATGGAGACAGAAATGATGGCGTTTTCAAAAAGATTACACTCCGGGACCCATTTCTCAAAAGTTTATGTTCGCCGGCCTTCAAACGTTGTTGCCAAAACCACAACAAAAGACGCCGTTATAGAATAATTACAGATTACATTATGAGCCATCTAGCGAAGGTATGCGCTCTGACAGTGACCTTCTAGTCACCTCCTCCAAGGTCATTTTAAATGTGTGGTTTGTGACATTGTGCTTTTGCTTTTTACTTACCTCTAACGAGGGCTTTGAGAAGAACTGTATCAAAGTCATCAGAACCCTCCTGCTCCCCGGTGAAAATAGTGATGAACTCTCGGTTCTGGTAAATACTCAAAGCCTAGGACACAAAGAGGAAGTGAAGACCGATCAGAGTAGGCAAAAGTTTCGATTCACGATAATATAATAGTAACAGTACAGAGGGTGGGGAGTATCAGGCAATCAGGATTTAACTGTAGCACCATCTAGTGGACTATAAAAGTAATTATTATTCTAGTTCCATCTTGTACCGTCCGCTTATCGATACGATATTACCCTACGAAACACATATTAACTGGGATTGCCACATAACTCTCCTCACAACCCCGTCCGCAGACTAACTCTGATTGAGGAGACACACACACACACACACACACACACACACACACACACACACACACACACACACACACACACACACACACACTCACACTGTCCACCAGGTTCTCCAGGTCAGCCTCACATGGGAAGTATCTCCGAATCTTGTCACGGACACAGTCCCGGATCTCGGCGCTGAGGCCCTCGGGAGCCTCACCCTCTACTGTGGGCGAGGTGGGAGTGAGGAAGAACGAGGGAAGGGCGGCCAGCAGCTCGCTGATCAGGTCTGCGGCCGAACCAGAACCAGAAAAAACCAGCCAGGGTGTAGCTTTCTTCAGAGAGGCATCTAATCTCTGAGAGCAGAGACGGTGCGAGAACACAGAACTGATGAAGGATGTACTCGGATGTGTCTGAAGAACCTTTTCCTTAAATCTAAGAGAGTGAGGATTGGAGTAGGAGTTTCCTTACTTCCAACATTGAGGCGTCGCCTGAGATGAGCATGCACAGCACAGGGATTTCAATGCTGCCACTTCCTGTTGAGGGTCCAGGATACGTGGAGGACAAAGAGATTGATGGGGTTGAAATGTTTCATGAAGCTAAGACGAAAATAAGAAAAGATTTTCTGAAGATTTCCCACCTCTATAATGTTCTGCTGTAATTCTTGGGATTTCTAGCCTTAAAACTAGGGCCTGCGTTGTCGTCTCGACACCAAGGGTATATCCCCCAATCCCCTGCGTTCTACATGCAGTCGCCCTGATTAAACTCTTCAAATGAAATGTGAAGTTTGTTTATTTATCTTTTTTAGAAAAAAATCTCTTCCTAATGAGTAAAATATAAACTACTAGGGTAGAATACGATATATAAATGTTATATGTCCTCAAATCCATTCATTTGACCCAATTTGGACCCAATCGACAGTTTGAAATCATGGCCCCAAAGATATTGGGAGAAAAATCTCCCCTTTGGTGTCAAAAATAAACATGTACAAAATACAAGATTTCCCAAAATCAGACCACTTCCTTCCTGCACTAAGTTCTATTCAGGTATCACATGTGAAAAGTTTGAGTTTTCCACTTTTTTGATTCTGATTGCAACATAGGATGTACAGTCGAGTAAAAGAGAATTCCATGTCACTGTTTGAAGGAGGCTCCGCCCCCTGAGAGACTAAATCCTGAAAACTACCAAACTGCATTCAGAACCGGTTCCGGTCGTACTACACCTGATTACTAGCAGCCATACTACAAGTCAATAAACCATTTTCAAGAGTGTCTCACCCCAAATGCCAGTGCGTTGATGGGAAATGTAGTCCTCCAGTCGGGCTCGGAAGCTCGTCTCTCCCCCCCTTCTGCCGGCACTTCCATCATCCACCAGCAGGAAAGCCTGGCAGTTGTTGTCCAGGCAGCAGGAATCACGTGACGTGTTCTGAACATAGTAACGCGCAGGGAAGCTGCCCTTGGAATGAAGGTACAAGCCTGGATGTGAGTTGAATGGAGAGTGAGGAGAACCTCCGCCAGCCTTGGTTTAACACCAGCTGATCTCCGCCATCATCATCATCTTGGACTTTGGTTAAACCATAGATCAGTTTAGATTACAAACCATTGGGACCCACATTATATTTATAGATCTTATCTGTAAATTGCAAGAATAATTATGTAATAATAATAATAATAATAATAATAATAATTATAATAAGTTAATAAAGTTCTCTGCATCCCTGAGTGAGCGGTGATTTGTCCGTAAATGAACATTACTGACCATTTTTACTGCAATCTTCATCGCGTTATTAACATGAACAGCCATTTCAAAGGCAATATATTTAAATTACAAGAACATTATATGGTTAAACGGTGTTTTTTTGTTAATTGAAACAATGGTAAGGAAGTTAAAAGTCCAAAAAAACTTCTTCTTTTTTTTCGTAAAAGAAAAAAGCTTCCCCTATTGATTAAAATCTGAACTCTTACAGGAAATGATGATATATACAAGACAGATCTCATCCAGTTGATTCAAATCCACCAAAATTGGACTAAGAAAAGATGGTTAAATATGGTTGGAGGTAAAGCTTACCCTAATGTCTGTAATAAACAAGAAACCTTAACAAAAATCAGTCCACTTCTTCCTCGCAGTAAGGTCAATGTGGGTATAGAATTTGAATAGTTTCTGAGTCATCGCTGTGACATGAAGGATTTCCAGCGGCGGTGCATACAACATTTAGATTTCCAAAATGTTTCCGACTTTTTCGGACAGAGGAGGATCTGATGACACCTGATGCGGATGGGAGGATAGACAGATACCTGGGCGCTGACGAGCTGCTGCCTGTTGTGCACCAGGCCCCAGGGTGCCACTCCAATCGCTATCACTTTCTTCTGGGAGAGAGCTGGAGCCGCGGCGCTGTGGTCTCTCACCGCTTCGCCGACACAGCGGGCCACGCCCTCCCTCAAACCCCCCGTAAGGATCCAGGCTCCTGGGAACACACAAAGAGACAAATACGTTTATTTTCAATAGTTCTATTAAAATTCCATGTTTAAAATAGTCTTTCACAACATAGGAGATGTTAAATCAGGCTAGTCCACATCAACATTTAAAAAATATATATTTCTGTGTTGTGGGCGTGGCCTAACACCTGGCTCCACCTACTTTTATTCCATTGTGAGTCCCAGAGTTGTAGAAGGACAAATGATATTTATAGAAAACAATGGCTTGTTTTTTCTCTAGTTTCCCATGATCCCTGCTGTTACCTGTGGGGTCTCACCTGTGCTCTGGGCGGCCCTCACCAGCCCGTTTCTCAGGATATCTCTCACCCATGTTTTGATCTTCTCGTGGCCTTCGCCCCCCACCAAGGACACCACCAAGTTAGGTGACAGCAGGCCCCAGTGGGCCGTCATCAGGGTGTAGATAATCTGAGGAGGCGTGTCACATGACAGCCGAAGAAACTAGAAACAGCAGAGAGGGAGATTCTCTCTTAAATCACAGCGTTTCCAAGACAACTTGAATTCTGGTATTTTATTTTTGGGGCCGGTACAATCACCAGGGCGACTAGATTGTTTTGGTACTTTTAAGAATTGGCAAATTTTCAAAAACATTTAAGAAGCTGTTTGCAGATGATGAGGTTGTGTTGCCTTCATCGGTCCATGAACTTCCTCCTACTCAGCAGTACCAAAGCGAAAGGAGAAAAATGCCCCCAGGGAGGCCCTTGAGTTAAGCTTCTCCACCAGATTCTTCTCCGGTCCGTCTACGACGGTGTGCAGGGCGTTCAGAACTTACGTGGCTGTGTCTCCGTCCAGCACCGGCGAACTCCAGCTCTCCAAAGGAATCAGTGGGACACTCTGAGGAGTGCTGTCGGCTGTCCCACTGGGTGACAATAGCTGCTCCAAAGAAGTCCCCTGTTGCCACGGAGTTGTGCTCCTCCTGCACACCACCACACTGACACAACGCTCCATTACTGACACACAAACACACAACACACAACACACAACACACACAAACACACAAACACACAAACACACAAACACACAAACCAAGAAGATGTTACTGATGTCGAATGTCCAACTAATGAGATGATTTATAAGGGAATTTCAAGAATATTGCTGGTTGACCAATCAAGCGGGACCCATACAGCATTATTCATCATCATCCATAACATTACAACCACCTGCCTAACACTGTGCTGGTCCCCCATTTTTGCATTTTTGCATGTGTGCTGTGGTATCTGGTACTAAGATGTCTGCAGCAGATCACTTAAATCCTGGAAGTTGTGATGTGGAGCCTCCGTGGATTAGACTTGTTAGGCCAGGAGATCCCAGAGATGCTTGATTGGATTGAGATCTGAGGAATCTGGAGGCCAAGCCCATTTTAGGGATCACTGTTTCCGTGAACCTTCATGGAATCTACCTGCAGACATGCTTGGGTCAATGCTACCAGCATTAACATCCACATCAACAGTAGGACCCAAGATTTCCCAGCAGAACAAAGTCCAAACCATCACACTACTTCCCCGGTGGTCTTCTTCTTGTAATGCATCCTGGTACCACACGCATCCACATGACGGCCATCCACATGACGTCAAAGAAACCCCGATCAGTGATATCAGACCACGTTCTTCCATTGCTATGTGGTCCAGTTCTGATGTTGACATGTCCATTGTAGGAGCTTTCAGCAGTGGCCAGCGGTCAGAGGTCATTCTGACCGGTCCTTAACTTTTTCATCAGTTTGTGCTACAATCTTCCATGCTTTTTGCTTGAAGTGTTTGGATTTAGCCTATTTGGGTCCAATAGATCTTGTCTCCCCAACACCATCAATAACCCTGGTGGTCCTTCCTTTGACCACTTTGGTAAGATCTAACCACTGCAAACCAACACCCAACAAGCCCTGCGGTTCTGGAGATGTTCTGACCCAGTCCTCAAGCCATCACAATCTGTACCTTGCTAATGTTTCTCAGACCCCTATGTTTGTCCATTTTTCTCTGCTTTCAACACATCCACGTTCTTATTATGTCATGTGACGTGAATGTTTTAGCGTCGGACAAGGAGAAATTACCTGAAACTATCTTCAACAAAAGTGGTGCAGACCCTCTTCTTGATTATCTTTGGAATCCAGCTCTGTGAAAAAAGGAAAGAAAGGAAAACCGTTTGTTAGATGGACAAATGGGAAGAACAGCAATGTGGACCAAGGACAAAAATCTAATTGAAGAGTGAGCAGTGACAAATATATAAGCAAAAACAACTTTTGTACCAGTTTGTATTTGTGTGATGTGCATTAAATCAGATCCAGATTCAGACGAGTTTAGACGATGGTTGATTCAGTCTGACAACATTCAAAATCACATTTTCTGCATTGACGCAAATTCCCCACGGAGAACGTGGTCAGATTGATTCATCCAGACGTCTGCTTTCTGAACTACACTTTTCTCCCAGAGAGAACACAGGTGTGTTATCTGTTTGTGTAGATTCTCCTTCATCCTTCATCATCAATTAGACTTATCTATGAAGTCGAATGATTCGTTAAGTCCAGTCTCTTCGTATTCGGTGGTCAAGGATTGGACTCCAAGGGTACTGGAGTGGATTCGTTGTAGAAGACAGTACCTTCCCAGATATACCGTTTCATGACATGTGATCCAGACGAAATAATAACATGTTTGTATGCAAATGATGACGTAATGGATGCATGGGAGGAGGTCCTACTAACTAAGTTCTTCTACTAGGTTGATTGTAAAAGAAAAAAAAGTTCATTTTAACTTGTAGGAAATGAGCTTTGAGATTGTTAATATAGACTGGGAACTTGAACAACACTGTTCCTGCTGCTTTGTACGATGTTTGGATGTTTTGTAGAGAAAGGGCGAGTATGTTTACATACAGATAAGGAAGTAGGTTACAGGGAAATCAGGTTAAGTGGAGACATGGACAAGACTTTTACAGGTTGAAGAAGAGTGGAAGAACCCACAGAACCATGTGATCAGGCCAAAGGTCACTTCTCCGGTGCTAAATAGTAATAACATGTAATAACATAGTTATTTCGTAAACCAGGTTCCTGTAATTCACTATGCTGATCACTAAAAACAGTAATATGAAGTTCTAGAAATCCAGATATTAAACTAAAGTGGCAAATCAAAACAGATTTAACCCTTTTTGAACTGTAATAAGTCTTTAAAACCAAATAAAGAAAAAATGAAGGAACAAATGGGTCAGCCTTAGAAACGGATTTAGTTCCAAACGATTTGAGTCAACAGGCGTAGTTGCAAATTCTGAACACAAAAGAACATTTGAATTGGGTTTAGTCCAGAAAAGATAGTGAGAAAAGTTATCTAAGAGATTTAGAGATCTGAATACTAGTCGTCTACCTGTATATGGATGAAGATGGGAATGAAGAGGAGGCGGGGGTCATTCCAAAATGTGGTCCAGCCATGGAGAGGGCCTGGGCAGACCAAAGTACTAGTCTGGTTCTAGGCTCAACTCAGAGCTTCTGATCCATTGATCAGCAGCTCTGATCAATCAGAGCTTAAGGTGATGTGGACCTTAAGCATACAGCAGGTCTGGGAGATAAGGCTCGGCCCGCGGGCCTCATTCAAGCGCGTGAAAACAATCAAGAACATTTGGCAATTACTCCTGTATCCTGCTCGTCTACCTGTTCAGTAGATGAGCAGGATACAGGATTAGGAGGTTTCAAGTTGGGTGCTACAGGACGGAGGAAACGGGAAGCGCTGTCAGAACCACGAGGGAGGGACAGACTACTAAAATCTCTGTTTCATTCATTCATGCACTGAGGCAGCGGATATTTTGAGGGAGCCACGGTTTCACCTCAGCCAAAACTCTTTACAGAGATTTAGTTCAGTCACGTTTGTGACAGATTCAAGTGGAATGTATATCTGAGTGTCATCAGCATAAAAGTTATCGGAGATATTATTGTGTTTTTGTGGAGCCAACCCAAAGAACTCGTATGAAGTATCAAGAAGTTTTGGTGCCGGACCCTAACCAAGCTTCGACTGTCTCACAGTGTAAACCGTTTGATAAAAAGTCTTTCTGTTAGACTCTCATTGAACCCAAAGGTTCATTGTGTCGCCTAAGAACCGAAGAATTAAGCCAACGATAAACCAAAGTCTTAAATACAGGTAAATGCAGAGAGCAGAGGGTTCCGTATTGTGGTTCTCGTTACCCTGAAAAGATGATACTGATACCATGTGTGTGTTATCTGCTGATCCTCAGGCACCAAATACTTTGTAAACCTGATGATACTTGCCCAGAACGCAGTTTTACAAATACTTCTACCAGTATCGTGACGGCAAGACATGATTATGCCTCGGCATAATGATTTGACAAAATTAGTCAAAATTGTCAATCCCCAGTAATTGCTTGTACAACGCAGGTTAATTGTGGTTAATTGTGGTTAATTGTGTAAATGTTGAGGAGAGGTGTAGTAGAAGAGGAACACCAGGCAGAAAATGTGTGAAATGACAGGAATGTGAGATCAGGAGGGGTAAACGAGGGAAACAGGGGATTTTCCCTCACCTATAACATTTTTCTATTTGTTTTTGTATTAATCAATTTAAACTACTTTGAACGTAACGGATGGATTACGGTTAAATTTGAGTATTTCAGTGTCTTCAGTTAAGAGTGGATTATTTGATGGTAGTATTTATTTTGTCAGGAGTTATGAGTTCCTGTGGATTTAACATTTTAAGATGTATTTACATAACTGTCAATAAGTGAATATAAATCAAATTGTATAATTATATATTTTTTTCGCTGATCCTACTGGTGCCCAACATATTCTAATCAGAAGAAATAAAAAGCACATTTTTTTGAATGATTCATAACTTATTCTGATCGTGAATATGAACAAGCAAGTTTTCATTTCTTTGAATTATTTTTTTTTTTAAGGTAATTCTGAAAAAAAAGCCGAAATTACTCAAATACATGAGTTTGATCATTTCGCTACTTTATCCACCTATTCATTTAATCGTAGTTTGTTGGTTCAGGGTCTATACGTCTACCTGCTCTTATCCAAATTTGAGTTAGTTGTCTTTTGTATTAAATCGTGTGCAAGCTTCTCCTTTTCGGTGTGCTAAGTCTTAAAAAGCTAATTTATACTTTGGTTCTATTTGATCTCATGAATTGGATTAAAACCAATTAAATATTCTTTAATTAATATGATATATTGAAAATCACCACGGTGGAATAATTATGTCTCAGTTATGGAGATCAACATTTCTATAGCATCAAATTCAGGATTAAAATTAAAATTATTTCGACTCAGTTTGTTGTAATCACCTTCTTTTTTAAATTTTTTTATTTCATTGACTTACGTTGAACTCTATTTTATTACTTAAAGGGGCTAGTTCAATCAGTCAAGCGAAAATTAAGCATTATGCACATTTTAAAAAAGAGAAAAGAAGTAGCAAAAAGCAGGTAGAAGCCCGATTCTGGCCCACCAGGTGAGAAGACGGGCCGAAGGGCTTTGTGTTGCTTTGACAAAGCTGTGTTTTGATGGAAGGCGGGGGCTTCTCAGATTACAGGTGGTATCAATCGCAGCGGGGTGAAGGTCGCACTCGATGACTCATCAAGTATTGGCTGTGCCAGCATTTATTTCGGTGAACATTTTTAAACCCCGCAAGGGAAATTCAGTTGATACAGCAGCTCCAGTCTGGAGCAGGTGGAGCCGAGTTTGAAAGAGTGGAGACAACAGCTGCAACACAACAGTTGCATCAACTCTCTTTCATACTCATTTTGAAAAACACTTTTTTTTTAAATGGCAGCGCCGTCCCATACGAGCCGGTCATTAAGCTGTTTTTAAAGAATTAAGAGGAAGATGGACTTCGTCTTCAAATGATGAACAGCTTTGGTGAGTCTAACGGAACTTCAATGGCTGTTGATTATTGATGGATTTAGATTTTTGCAGCTGTTGTGATGTGAATGAGGTTCAGATTCAGTGGTCTGGCTCTGCCAGTGTGCCTTTGGGCACATGTGTTTATACCCAGCAGCTTGGCTAAAGTCTATGTGGGAACCTTGTTGGATCCTGATGTGCTTCTTACACTTTGTGGTATTTTTACTTTCTTGTTATTCGTATGAGATAAAATGCGAGTTTATGTCTTTTATGTCTTTTATGTCTTTTATGTCTTTTATGTCTTTTATGTCTTTTATGTCTTTTATGTCTTTTATGTCTTTTATGTCTATGCAGTTACGGTTCAGTTCATCCCTCAAAGATGTGGAACCTCGTTTGAACCCCTTTATTCCACTGGATAAATGTTCCCGCCTCTTTGAATTTTGTTGGTTATGTAATCTGACAACAGCGTGTAGCTGTAGCTGGACGGTGGAGATATTTGTGGGCAGCTTAATGGTGGGAGTAAAGCAGTGACAGCCCAGGCAAAAAAAATCCACAGCCTGCCACAAACACAAACAGAATCCATGTGTTTGAAATTAACATTACACACATTCTGTTATTAACCCCGAGTTTTAAGCGGACCAGCATGATCTGGAATAGCATACCACACCACGTGGTGCTGAGCAGCTTGTTTTTTTATTTGATAAGGCACAATGTGCTCTTATCAAAACTCCCAGTGTAAATGCATCCGAGTTAGCTAAAAGGCTAATTTACGTTTTGCATTGACATTTGCATTTGTTGGTAGACAACATGAAATTATACAAAGCAATAAAAAGGTCCCAGGGAAGATACATTAGTTAAAATACTTACTTTGCAATATAAACAATACCGTTAAAAACACAAATGTCATTTTACAGAATCACAACATTAGTGCTTGCATCATTGACTCTGTATTAACTCAAGTGACAGGCCAGCTTTGCTGCCCTCAACAGAAAAATATTCAATCTCTCCATCTAGTGGACTACAAAAGCAATTGATTTTATTATTCTAGTACCAAGAAGTTCAAGTGATATCATTAAAGAAACCTATAAACAACACTGCCAGGCAAAATATTCAGATATTATTCTAGATTCAGTTTAGTCTAGTTATTTGTTCTAAGGTAATTAGGTTAAATGAGTGTTTAACAATCTGAGCTTCATTATTGAGTGTCTGCAAACATTACCGATATTAACATCCACAGATATAGAGCATTAATGGGGTAATTTTGTGATTCACCTTTTTACACTTTGAAAAACAAATGTACATTCTGAAAAAGTTTTAGATTTCTATATTTTTATTCAGAAAAAGTGAAACAAACAGCTGGCGGTTTGCTGCTGGTTGCGTTTGACACACTATCTGCCTGTCAGACTTAATAACAGCACAAACCGCAAGAGAGGAATGTCACTCAAGTCTCAACTGGTAAAGCAGCTCAGCTAGATCCTTCATGCAGAACCAAACACTCTGTCTGCTACCAGGCTATATACCCACCGACCCACCAGTGTCCACCCCCAGGTGATCCCCTTCCACACTTACCTGATCCTTCTCTTTATTGGATCCCACTTTTCCATCTCTGTCTCTCTCCAGCTCCTTCATCCTGCAGCTCTGCAGACTCTGATAGTAGAGATACCGGTGATCAGCAGCGCAGCCTGGGCTCCTCCCCCAGCCTCTGACCTCCACCCACTGACAGGCAGCAACAATACGGAGAAACAAGATCAGCCATGACATTATAACCACCTGCAAGATAATGTGTAAGTCCCACCTTTGTCAAAAAAAACAGCTCCGATTCACGGAGGTCTGGACTCCAGCAGTCCTCTGAATGTTTCAAGATGTTAGCAGAGATCCTTTAAGTCCTGGAAATGTGAGCTGGAGTTGTTGACTTGTTGGTGAAGAACATCCGACATATGCAGGATGCTGTGATGTCACTGTGATGTCACTGTGAGACACCTTTCTATCAGGAACAACATGAACCTTTTCTGCAGTTTATCCTACGGTGGATCCCCTGGGGATCAGGAAACATGGACTAGCCTTACCAAAGTGGTCTTTCCTTCAAACCACTGCGAACCAGGAACACCAAACTGGACTTGTATTTCTGAAGATGTTCTTATCCTGTCATCTAGACCTCACATTCTGCTCCTTGTGGAAGTCTGTCAGATCCTTACGCATGTCCATTTTTCCTGCTTCCAATATCAAAGCCAGGACAAAACGTTCCCTTGTTGCCCAATATCCACCCACTGATCGGCAACTGTGATAACCAGGAAATAGTTATAATGTTATGGCTGATTGGTCCATAGGCAGCAGGCCGCCATGCAAAAGGCGTTGTCCTGCCTGTAAACATTCACCTAATGGCGCACTGCCTCATGCTGAAGGACACTCACACAGCAGAGTCCTCCTCATACTGGCTTCTATACTTGATATGCGGAGCTTCTTAAGCAATCGGCTGGGAGGGAAAGACTGACACACCAGTGTAGACGAAAAAAGAAAAACAAACGCAGAGTGACATCACTATGACACCTCTGCATTGAAATCAGTTGTACAGTAAATAGAGTAAATGTTTGCAGTCCAACCAGCCAGACACTGTTTCTAAAACATGACCACTGCAGAAGCCAGAGCTGGAACCTGGAAGAAACGTGGCAGGAACTTTTCTTCACACATAGGATAAACCTTTATTAGTCCCTCAACGGGGAAATTGCAGACGACCTATGACCTTATAATAAAAATGTCCAATACGAGCAAAAGATATCTTCCCCTGGGTAAGACAATTTCACTCGATGAGAATTCTTGTTGAGGCTAGCATAAAAGTCTAGAGATGATTTTAGCCTCGTGATTGAGCTCAGTTTAGGAACCTTAGTCTAAGATTAATATAAAAACTTACAATAAGGAAGGGTTTGTACAAATATCCATCTAAGTCTGGCCAACGTTTCCCCAGATACTCTCTGAAATGTCGGCCAGCAGTTCAGTGAGAGCTGTCCAGGATCTCGGTGCCGTCAAAAAACCTCAAAGAGGTTAACGGGCCTCATGGGACGGACCATCTGCTTGATTTAGACTTAAAAGGACTGTTTTGCCTTTGAGCATGATGGCCGTCACTGGGGAACCTACGGCCATTTCCTTCCCACAAGGAAGTCACAAATACAGCACACTCATACTTCAGTCCGGTTCTGGATCTCAGCGGTTTAAACCAAACCACACTCCAACAACCACGTTTTCACGGCTTCGGTGTCAGTTTTGGAAGGGAGCCATTGCTTCTTTTTCTTTTCCCCTTTTTAAGATCTTTTTATATTTTTCAGAATAATGGAACGGCCTCCGCTGCTGTGAAGGAATCTCGTTCAAAGATACTCCCTGTGTCCCGATTGGGGACTTTGGACCAGTAACCATAGAATGGGGCGAACATATTTGGAACGGTCTGCTTGGTGGTGCCAGTCCAACTGTTTTGGACTAATTCCTTGTTCTGTAAAAAAATCTATATTTAACCCGCTTATATTTGTTTTTAGTTGTTAGACAACTGATAAATATAAGACACATTCATGAGATTGGTCATTACTACTCAGATAATCATCACAGTGTAACTCCAAGTCAATCACACCTCCGGGATATCGTATCGTATTCTCAGCTGAATTAGTTAGGAACTTCACATTCCACGTATTCAAAGAGATACCCTTAAAATCTACAGACTGCACCTTTAAGACAACGAGCCATCACTGGAGATAGAGACTTGGACCAGTACTTGACTGGTTGTGTGTCATGAGTTTCACAGAAAAGCCCAGTCATTTAAAAACGCCTCCAGATACGGACGTCGAAGTCGGATTCCTGTTTAACACGTACTAGAAGGAAAACTGTGGTTTAATTGCGGAAACATTCTGCAGAGGACGATAACAATGTTTACAATTTCTGCCCCCCAATGCTTGTATATTTGTGTTGGGCGGGTAATTAAAGGATCTGTAAAGGAAACTGTTGCTCGATGAAACAGGAAATGCGCTTCCTGTTTTTTTTCTGCTTACAACAACCAAGGGGAAAGTTGTAGGTCATGTGACTGGAGTCAGAGCGACATGAAAAAGTCGAAAGTAGAAAACCTTTTAGATTGATCAATGGTATTATATATATTACAATATTTGCATGGGGAGATGACAGAGTCAATTTAAAATGCTACTCAAATTTATGGAATAGCTTTAGAAACAAGGTAGTAAAAACTATCAGGCCCTGGGTGGGGGTGTGCCTTTGGGTCCTTCCTGCCTCGTGCTCCCTGTGATGTGCCTGTGCACCCCCTGTGGTACTAGTCGGGGGGCATCCTGGACTCTGGGCCTGTTCATTGCACCGGGGTCCCTATTGTGATATTGGTTCTGTGTCCTGGATGCTCTTGAGGTTTAAGGGGGACGAGCTGCGCTATATAATAATAATAATACATTTAATTTATAATGCACTATATAGCCTCTGTTGGTCTCTGAGGGGGGGCCCTTTGCACTCTTGGGGGTCTTGCTGCACGGTCCTGGCCCAACATATCAGCTACCACTAGAAAACCACTCTTCAGCCCCAATCGGACCCACCAGTGGCTGCCGAGCCAATGTTTGAAGTCAACACCACCGCCCTGTGTTTGGTTCTTGGGACTCTTTCGGTTTGTGGGCTGGCTGGAGTTGCATGGAACATAATCCACTACACCGCTCAGGAATGTAACTGCCTTCCGTCTCATCCTTGTTTGTCTTGTTTCGTCTTTGTGTTTCACACAACGTGTATCACACCCTCTTTGTTGAGATGGTGTGAGTTCCGAAGAAAACATAATGGGCTAGTCTTTCAAAGAGGGCTGGTGAAGGTCAACACGTATCTGCTGCAAGACCAAACTACATGCAAAAAGTTTTTTGTTTTTAAAGAGTCTCAAATAGTCCCATAGAAACAATTCTAAAAAAATATATACCTATTCCATTACTAAAGCATCGTGCTGCAAATGAGTCCCCAAAACCCTCATAACTTCTCAAAGTGTCACCTACAACCAGCCTCTCTGGGGCTCACCCACAGGGGGCACTATACTCCTCTCCTGGCGAAACTCCAGTTCTTCCCTGTGGAACCGGTTCCCGGTGACGCTCTATGAAACACCCGATTCTTGCATGTGAAACGGGTTCTCTGTGATGTTCAGGCAGAAAAGATCAAGGTCAAGACTCAAATGCTAAAGAGATTGTAAGAATTACTATGACTATATGTCTACGTTAAATTACTTTGTTTCGGAATCATTCTGAGCCTTTTTGCACTTCTGCCCATCACGAGTGGGGTCTCCATATCACATTCTGCTTTAGGCCCCAAAATGTTTGGGCCAGCTCTGCTCTGGAGATATCAGGAAAACTGGGTGACTTATAAAAAAGCTCCCCCTAGTGAGTAACATCTGAACTACACTAGTAAAATAACCTCAAGTTGATTCAGGTGCGCCAAATTTGGACTAAATTGGACCAATGAGAGAAAAATTATGACCCTAAACATTTGGAGATAGAGCTCCCTCTAGTGCCAGAAGTATACAACCGACCTTTCCCAAAATCAGTCCAGTTCTTCCTCGTACCAAGATCTATCTGAGTATAAAATTTGCAAATGATCCACGTAAGATTATTTTGAATATCCATGACTCATCGATGAAATGAATGGTTACTGACTCCATGGCAACACTCTCATATGTTTACTTCCTGTTTATGCTGTAGCACGATAGTTTGGGAGTGTGCCAGACCTATGCCGGGGCTTCCACTGACCTTTGAACTTCTACTATACATCTGTCGAAGAAGATCTGTTGTAGGTGGATTCATTCTGAAAAGTGTCAGATGTGTGAATCCCCCTTGTGAAGTCTGATTCCGGGCTAGTAGTACCGAGCAGTAATGGATTTTTGGGGGTTCCCACTCCTCATCGCCCACCAATGTGTCTGATGTGAACTCTTCAAACACAGACTTGGGCTCCACTGCAGTCGTCAAAACTTTTGAAGGTGTTCGGACCTGTTCCTCTCCTGACACCGGCTGCAATGGTAGTCCAGAGCGCCATCTGGTGGTTTCATATTGGATTAATTGAGATTTCAGCACTGCTCCTGATGTACCTCTCCTTCTTGTTCAGACCTTGAGGATATCTGCTGTCGGCGAGCGTCCGGTTGCCGGGACTTTTTTTTCACGGATTCTCCCTGACTCACTTCAGAAGTGGTTCAGGAGCCGTTTCCTCTGAAGACTCTGGAACGAAGAAGAAGAAGAAGAAGAAGAAGAAGAAGAAGACCTCTGCCCATCTCAAATTAGGCAAAGGTTCAACAGGGATTAAACAAACTGGAATATAGTCGGGGGTTTAAGCATTAAAAGCCTTAAAAGTAGTCCATAAATTCTTTAAAGAAAAAATCTTAGATAGCATAGATGACCAAAGCTCCATTCAGGAAGTCACAGCAGATAAAAGAAAACAACAAGGAAATGCAACCGTCACTAAAGGTCAATAATGGTCAATAAAGGTCAGAGGTCACGTCTCCACTATTCTAAAAAGGAATTAAGTGTAGAGTGGCAAAGAGAAAGCCACGACCAAACCCAGAGGGGCAAAGATGAATTCAGCTCTACACCAGGAATTCTGAAGGAGAATGTCAGATCATCAATATTAGGTCATCTCTGAATGGCCCCCTAGTCAAAGTCTGGACCTGAAGACCATCAGAAGTGTTTGGTTCTCAGTCGTCGCTGCTTTATGAGGAACATCTCGATATTAAGATGAGGGGGGGGGGGGGTGAATACTTTTTCACACCGGTGATACAGGTATCAGAGAACGTTTTGGTCGAGTTGAATAAAATTATCATTTGAAACATTGTATTTTGTGTTTACTTTGTGTTTAAAAGGAACAGAAGAAACCAGGGGGGGGGGGGGGTCCTATACTTGTTCACAGCACAGCACATAGTTGGCAGCCAGCCTGGTGTTTAAGAATGTCTCCTAGTGAACCTGCCGCTCGCTCTACAGCTCCTATCAGACACGCCCACCTTCCTTTCACTCCCTCCAGTAAAACCACAGTCTGCTCCTTCACAGAGTCAGACTGCACCGCTCCGTTCGTGTCGACTGCCCAGAGTCCACGGATAAAGCCCTGCATCCCTCGCCACCCAAGGTAAGACGTGACCTTGTGGGTTTTATTTGAAATCTAATCAGAGTTATGAAGGTGGTCCGTCAGCCGTTAAAGCAGTATTATTCCACTACAGACGTTCTGATCTCCACACTCATGTAAGTTCTGGGATGTCTGTTTGAAAGTACAAGGTAGCGTCTTCCTGTTGTTGAGTCATTTCTCCCCTGTCTTATACGAAACTAACAAACTCACGACTCAGTATTGAAAGATGTAAAACTTGTTTCCTGCAGTCGGGGTTAGACGGAATAAAGGTAAAGGCGTGTTTGCACAGTGTTCACCAGGCCTGATACGGGCGTTCTCTTATCTCACCTAGCTGCCCATAACTTAGAGGAAGTTGTCACACACAGCAAACTCACACATGTATTAGGTATCACAAGTCATTGTGCAGATCAAAAGTGCATCACACTAACTGCTTCTACTCTTTTAAAGGTCTCGTTTCTTCACCATAGGTCTCTGTCCTCCTCCCTGATCACCTCCTGGGACCTGCAGCAGCACATCTGTAGACCAGCCGTCACAGCAGCTACATTCCTGCCGCCTGTCCTGCCTCTGTTCAGACATGTCACTCTACAGTTTTGGTCTGGAGCCGCTCTCCTGCCACGCCTGGAACAAAGACCGGACTCGTAAGTGAAACGGCTGCAGCATCTACCGGCTGCAGATGTTAATGCCCATACTTCAAACGGGTTCAGGACCATACGTCGAATGCAGACCCGCTTCCTCTTTTCTTCTAACTGCATTAATGTTTCCTGTAGGGCCGCAGGGAATCTGATTATCACTGCAGGAAATGCACTTAGAGAGCTTCATGTTTCTGAGAGGAGCTGCTGCAGACGTCAGAAACCTGTTCCAGCCTTTGAAAAAACAATAACTCTATTTCTGTTTCAACTGAAATTAAACTGGTTATTGCCTGACACTGATAAGCCATAGCATTAGAACCACCTGCCTAGTGATGTGTTGGCCTTTCTTTTTGCTACCAAACAGCCCTAATCTGTGGAGTCCTGGACTCTCGCAGATCTCCAAAGGTGTGCTGTGGAATCTGCTACCGAGATCCTTTAAGTCTACGGAAGTTTTTAGGTGTGGGCTCCATGGACCAGACTTGTTCTTCCAGAACAACCCACAGACTCTGAAATGGATAGAGGCCGACTCAGCCCCTAGAACTCATTGCCGTGTTCCTCAAACGTCTCCTGAACCACTTCTGCAGTGAGTCAGGGAGAATCCTCCTGCTGGAAGAGGCCGCTACCATTGGCGGATACTGTTTCCATGATATGAGGACTTAGTCTGGAGAAATGTTTAGGCAGGTGGAACATCCACATGAATGGAAGGGCCCAAGGTTCCACAGCAGAACATGGTCCAACCTTCATACTACCTCCACAACTTCTTCTTGTAATGCATCCTGGTACCACATGCACCCGGCCGTGAAGGAGAACGTGACCCATCAGACCAGACCACATTCTTCCAGCGCTCCGTGCTCCAGTTCTGATGCTGCAGGTCCCAGCATGGTATGATGTCACTGCGATGTCACTACGTGTTCTGACACCTTTCGATCCGGACCAGCATGAACCTTTTCAGCAGTTTGAGCTGGAGTAGATCTTCTGTGGGATCAGACGACGCGGGCTGGCCTTCACTCCCCACGACCATCAATGAACCTGGTGGCCCTTCCTGAGACCAATTTGGTAGGTTCCTACCGCTGCTGATCATGAACACTCAGCAAGACCTGCATTTCTTAAGGTGTTTGGAGCAAGTCACTCTTCTCGCCATCATCATCTGATCCCTGTCAAAGTCTCTCAGATCCTAACTTTTGTCATTTTTTTCCTGCTTCCAACACATGGACCTCAAGATATTAACTTCACCTGTCAGTGGTTATAATGTTATGGCTGATCATGGTATGTACTGCTGTCCTGACATAACTATTACCTCGTGATTACAATGTCTCGCGTTCATGTTTCTCTAGAGATCGCAGTGAGTCCTAATAACAACGTGGTGATAATTTACGAGAAGAAAGGCAAAGAGTGGGTGGAGATCCACGAGCTGAACGAGCACAGTGGACGGATCACAGGTGAGGAGGCCACTTTTTTTTTATAGTGGGGTCCAGTAAATGTCCAACACATGTCCTTAATCTGTAAAGTATATTTCCAGTTCACCAGCCTCTATTTTCAATTTTTTTTTCCCTTGACAGCTCAAAATTTTTACTCACTGTTGTTGAGCTGGCACTTTTTTTTTTTTACACTGGATTCCCTTCCTGAGGTAACATCATTTAAACGGGTTTGGGAACGGGCCCGGGAGAGCACCAAATTACAGGCAGTTGTCCTGAATCCTGTCTTAAAGCGTGTACCGAAGAGGCGCTTTAATACTTAAAGCCCGATGACGCATAAATCAGCAGATAGACGTGAGGCGACCTCTGTGGCGTTAAACACAGACGGACGCTGATTTGTCCGTGGACGCCATGAATCATGGCTGTTCTAGTTCTTTCATCTGGTTAAAATCGCCAGGTCAACAAAAACTTTGCATGTGTTTCTGAATGTAAACTTTTACACAGGAAATGTTGGGATCCAGCCAATAACATCAGTACCGGCACAAACGTCCACTTCTTCTATCCCTTCTGAGATCTAGTACTTCCCCCGGACCCATCCGTGATGCTGCCCGAATGAATGAATGGTTCTGGTGTGTTTTTGACAAATACCTCATGACTATGTGCTGCAGTGTGAATAGTGCCCCATATGTGTGCCCCCCCCCAGGCATTGACTGGGCCCCCAAAGACAACCGCATCGTGACCTGCGCCGTCGACCGCAACGCCTATGTGTGGACCCTGAAGGATGGCGTGTGGAAGCCCACGCTGGTCCTGGTGCGCATCAACCGTGCAGCCACCTGCGTGAAGTGGTCCCCGCAGGAGAACAAGTTTGCTCTTGGAAGCGGAGCTCAAATCATATCCGTCTGCTACTTTGAGGAGGAGAACGACTGGTGAGCAACGCCACAACTATTCCACTTCTCTATGTAGGACTTTAAACGGATTCTAGTTGTACAGGACAGGATTAGTGACCTCTGCTGAGTTTGAGACCCTTGTCTCAGATTGGTCAATGTCTTCAATAAGTCCAAGTAGACGAGAGAGACAAATAGCAGCCTTGATACCGTCTCTGACTTCTTACGGGACACAGTAGAAGACATTTGCTGACATTCAAGCGCGGGTTCTCTCCCGTCCTCCCCTCCTCTCAGGTGGCTGAGTAAGCACATTAAGAAGTCCGTGCGCTCCACGGTCCTCAGCCTGGACTGGCATCCAAACAATATTCTACTGGCAGCCGGGTCGGCAGACTTCCACTGCAGGTGAGACCAAACACGAATGACAGGGCGGGAGACATTGTTGTGTTATGATTGGGTTGTTGGTCAACAGGATTACGCAGAAACTACTGGGGCCTTTTTAAGCGGACATGTACCAGCCGTTACATTATACCTGACAGGTGAAGTGGAAATAACATTGACTATTTGGTTACCCTGGTTACCTGTCAGTGGGTGGGCTATATTAGGCAGCAGGGGAACATTTTCTCTTGAGGTTGAAAGACATCTTTGACACGAGGCAAGTAGTACCCACAGTGGATCAGTTGATCAGAACTGGACCACGGGGCAATATATACGAAGGTGATGTAGAGTTTCATAGAGTGCTATTTTACAGAAAAGACTTCTACAATCATCTGAGCTCATCGAAGCGACGGTTAATAGTTGGATGGAAGGGGGACTGGTGGATAAATGGTGGAACATCACGTCTCCATTCTCTTCTTTTCAGAGTTTTCTCAACCTACATCAAGGACCTTGAGGAAAAACCTGGACCCACTTCGTGGGGACACAAAATGCCTTTTGGGGAGATGCTGCTGGAGCATAAAGACTGTGGGGGCTGGGTGCACAGCGTCTCCTTCTCCCCCAGCGGAGATCAACTGGCCTGGGTGGCCCACAACAGCAGCATCAGCGTGGCCGATGCAGAGCACGGGAAAGAGTGAGTTCTACTGACCCTGAATCAGTGTGACCAGTGTCAACGCTCAGCTAGTGTAGAAATGAAACATCCTCACGCTCTAATAGGTCATTTCAATGTAAATAGTATGATATTAAGCCCGATCGGCCAACCTATAGCCCAGTATCGATGCTCAGCTAGTGGAGACAGGAAGCAGTCATCCGCTGACCTCTATACTCTATTAGCTTAGCAGGAGCCTCAGAGAAAAGGATATGTGGTTATAAAGTATTATAAAGCATTATAAATGCATTACGATTCAATACATCGGCCCCCATAACCCAACAGTTAGCAGGTCACCAGACATCCATGACTGCAGTTATCGAACATCTTCTCCACCCAAGCCTCAGTTCTGTCTGTCCTGTTGACATCTTCTCACCACCATCTTTTTAACCTCTGTCCATCCAGGGTGACCCAGCTGACCATGGAACGCCTGCCTCTGCTGAGCGTGCTCTTCGTCAACTCCACAGAGATTGTGGCCGCGGTAACTACCACGTCCTCTGCGTTTCCACATGTCCAAAATTATTAATGCGTTAATCCCTGGTTGTCAATTTCAGCTGTCCTATGAAATTAAAACTGCTAGTACAAGTGAAACATCAGGTACTCAGCAAAGCGTCTCAAAGACGCCCAGCTCTGCAGAATCAGTGAGGCGTGTCGAGGGTGCAGCGTATTGAGAGTTTAGATTAAAGTCAGTTCTGTTCCATCACTAATTCATATCTAGAATACTTATCTTTGTGTCCCATATTGATTGTCAGCTCAGGAATAAGTTCTGCATGAGGACTAGCTGAGGTAATGTCATTAAACAGGGGGATTGAATTACAGCAGAGAAAAGGGTTTGCAGAGTTCTGTTCAGACGTCCTATCCTTCATCTCGTTTCGGTCAGGGTCATGACTGTTGCCCCTACCAGTACTCCTACAAAGGCCCAGGCGCTCTGGAGTTGGTGAAGAGGCTGGATATCCCCAAGCAGACCACCCAGTCCACCGTGTCAGCCATGCAACTCTTCAAAAACCTGGACAAGAGGGCCACTGAGGAGGACAACAACGACGTCAACACCATACACAAGAACAGCATCATGTAAGGACCAGGGTCCGGTTCTGAACGCAGACCTTCTTAAGGGTACTTCCAAGAACCTGTTCATGTCAAATCAGTCTGATCCATAATTCTGTACGTGACAGAGACACTTAGAGTAGAAGAGAGAGAAAGAACATGAAGCGACTGATATCAGTAATAACGTGACTTCTTCTTCGTCTTTGGGCTGGTCCCTTCAGGTGTCTCCACAGCAGATCATCTGTTTTCATCTTCCCCTGTCTTCTGCATATTCCTCTGTCACACCAACCAACTGCATGTCCTCTTTCATCACATCCAGAATCTATTTGGCCTTCCCCTTCTTCTTGTGCCTCACAGCTCCATCTCCAGTATCCATCTTCCTGTAGATCCACTATCCCTCCTCTTCACCGGTCCAAACCATCTCAATCTGTTCTCTCTGACTTTGTCCCCAAGGCGTCTAACCAGGGCTGTTCGTTTCCAGGACGACACATCTAACATTAGGAAGCAGCTGGACAAACACTAAATGTGTCTAAGCCATGTGTGTGTATGTGTGTGTGTGTGTGTGTGTGTGTCCTGCAGGCAGCTGCGTGTCGTATCTGGGGACGAAACCAAAGTGGACAAGTACAGCAGTGTGGGTCTCGATGGAGCCATGGTGATCTGGAATTTTAAGGTAGTCATATCACATAGAAGCTGTGATGAATTTTAGGTATATTATAATCCAGTCTTTTTAAAGTCAGATTCCGCATGGGATGTAAACCATCGGTTAATTACTTTAATAAATGTGGCTCTTCTGCAAATTAATCTAAAGACCAGACCGATAATGTTTAAGTTCATGCTGGTTCCAAAAGAAACGGGTCGGAACAAATGGTAAACCAAAGAGCTGTTTTGTTGGCAAATGGGTTACTTGTATAACATCTAGCAGGTAGTTTTAATGTTATGGCTGATCAGAGTGACAGCAGTCACCAGGGGGCGCCATAACCAGCTGTGTGTTTACCATGCAGGGTCTTCTTTATGACTCCCAACTGATAACTGCTGCAGAGAATAAGAATGAAATATTACAAATAAATCAGAAAAAAATAAATTACTAGGAGATAGTCAGATTTTTCTCAACATGAATAATTTTCAGGGTCATCCTAGGTTCGACAAAGACAACATTGTGGAAGGAGCACCTCGTTACAGAATCTGTTGCTGTCTACTATGTTGCATCATTGCTGACATGTGTGTCCTCTTCTCCTGCAGCATTGAGACTCAACCGGCTGTCAGACATCGGCTCTCAAAGGCTGAACAAACTCGTTTCTCTGCGGACTAGAACTGTCCGTAAACCCGCGGATGATTCTCAAGCCACAGATGTGCTTCTAAGAATGTCAGCACAGGTGCTCTGTGATACTTGTCATTAAATTACTATTTCAAATAAAAAGAAGATTTACAAGCCGGGTGATTCTTTATATTTCTCCGTTGTTGTTTTTTGACATTATTATTTCTTTATATTTGGGCCTATAGTTTTCTGCCTCTCTTAAATTTGTTCACAAATATGTCTTATTCCCTCCTTGTCTGAGATAAAATTTTGGAGAGAGATCATATTTTATCACAGACTTTATTTTTATAAATACATGCGCTATAGTAGAGGTTAATGGAAAATATTAACGTATATACTGACCAGCCATTACTCGAAGAACCGTCAACAGGGTCACCCCACAGAAGATCTAGTGTGACACAAATTTGTGAAAATAAAATTAGTGCTGGTTCTGCTAGAAAGGAGTCAGAACACACAGGAATATCATAGTAACATTAGAGCGCACTGCGGATGAGGCTAAATAAACCGGGCAGAGTAAAATATGACCCCTGTCCACTGCTGAAAGTTCCTAAAATGGTCCGGTCAGCCTCAGAACTGACCACGGAGTACTGGAAGAAGGTGGTCTGGTCTGATGGATCAGGTTTTCTTTCACCAGAACACACCTTCAGAGGAGAGCCCATACTGGATTAGAGCTGTTTTGTTGATGAAAGTGGGACATACACATAACAAGTAGTTGGTTATAATGTAATGGCTGATAGTTGCTAGCTTGTCCATATCTATAATTGTCCGATTTGGGTTAAAAACTAATTTTATGTGTGCACATGTATCAAACTGACACTTCAAATCATGTTTCATTATAATTTGTTCACATTTTATAATCAATGGAAGAATATGATGGTAATATAAGTAAAAAGCAAAATGAACCATTGATACTCCAACACGGTGTGCCCTCAGCCAATCAAACCCCGAATACACCAACGACCAATCAGAGGAGAGACCAGTCACAACGCACTACGAGCCAATCAGGAGAGGGATCACTCAAAAGGCTTGTCCACTGCCAGCCAATCAAAGGAGAGATCAGTCACAACACCGTTTCACTGATAGCCAATCAGAGGAGGGACAACTGTGACGTAGTCAGTGTCAGCTGCTCTTGTTTTGCTCCACTTTACCCTTCTCCAGGTTCAGTAAATCGTCCGCTGAAAAGAACTGGACTGTTTGAGAACCGGGGCTAAGTTCTAACGGACGGACCCCCGAGCTCTGCCCCGAACTCTCCCCTCACCTGCTGGCCCACACTCCCACTACCCAACCGTGGAGCCCTCTTCCGCCGCCATCCAGCGAAGAGGCGCAGCCGATCCCAGGCCTCCAATCCAGGGCGGAGGGAGGGAAAGGGGACGGTGGGGACCGGGATGGAGACCGGAGACGTTGCTGGAGGACTGGAGGGACCTGGACTCCGGTTTGGCTGCGCCTCGTTCAACCAGGACTCCACGTAAGCATGAGTGTTAAATACCGGATTATTTCCCGATACGATCTACTACCGAAAACCTTTATTTAAACGATTTGAAGAAAAATAACCCCGTTATTAACGGAGTGCCGTCGCTCGGATCCGCCCTGCTCTAAAGTTAAAGGGCTAATCCACTAGTTTATAAAATCAGATTACTCAAACGGAGGAAGTTATTCGACACTCATGTCTGTCTCTGGTCTAGATGTTAAAGGCTGAAGTAATCTAACTACTTGATGCTGCGGAGCTTGAGCTATTAGAACAGCGTAGCCGGTTTATAGCACCTCTGTCCGATGACAACCACCTTTCTCCAAAAGCCCTGTTTTCCAAAGATCAGCTGATTCTCAATTTTGTGACATTTTCCAGAAAATGACCTTTTATTTACGTTAAGCCGGAAGGAGAATTTTTTCAACCCATGAAGAACTACGTAATCCTTTAATTCAGCATAAAATGCATGCATGTAAATCAGTGGACCACTCTTCAAACGCTTCTCTATTTACACATATATATGTATGAATATAAGCATACAGTTTATAAGTAACATGTTGTGAGTGTCCTGCTTTCAGCAGAAAATAAAGTACGAGTATTTCTCCTTGTGTAACACTACGTCACCCGCTTGTTTTATTATTTTGTAGTTTCAAAGTGTGTCAAGCCTGTCATAAACCCTCGTTTATACACCCGCACACAAAAATAACTGCTAAGCTAACAAGCTAACGTAATATACGACATCCCCCACCTAATATATATATATGAATAAATGAGTTGAAGTTTGAAAGCAGTTGTAATGAATCAGTCTCTCCTTTACCACCAGTACGTCACACTCAAGCGCCTCATCGCGGTAGATAGTTGGAGGAGCATTAAATTGATCTGCTAGATACCGCTTCCAGATGACGATAAGCTAAGTCCGCCGGCCTCGCCGCTCCACTTCGCAAAGACTGCCTTTCACCTTGCCTGCCCTGTTGGTGTCCCTTTTGAAGCATTATCCGATTTTCATTTCAATGATAGACTTTTTTCCAAAAGAAAATTCATTTTTAAATGATACTGAGGTTTAGTTTATTGTTTCCCTGCACCACATTTCCGGGGTCCTACAGGAAGGTCATGTAGGACTTCAAGGGTCTGGTTACATTTAGTGGAAAGGTTTTTGGCTGTGGGGCTATAGTTGAGCTTACCGGCTCCTCTTCTACGACCAGACCCAATCTCCTCCTCTGGTATTTTTTTGTGTTTTTGTGTTTTTTTGCGTGGAGTCCGTCCTTATACATTATGTATACTGTACAATGCAGAGGTTGGACATGCAGAATGGGAGGTTCTTGTAAATGAGATTGAAGATTCAATACCTCAGCGGTGATTCTGATATACAACTCTCTTCTTGTTCACACCATCCATGCTGTTTGATACTGGGTGCAGCTTGATTCAAGCATAAGAAATCTGATGAGGAACAAACTTCCAACTGTGGACAAAGACAGGATAGGCCCGCTCGTGTCCAGTTTCGTTCAATACGGTATCCGCAACAAAACCCATTAGAACAGGCGCTGAGCTTGTCTTACCGCAGGAATTCGCGTTCACTGTTTCGGATGCCTTACCAGATTAGTGAAATGTCCTTTAATGACATCACAATAAGAGGCATTGACACAATGACTGGTAGTTTTGCAATGAGGCCGTTCTCACTGGAAATTGTGTCACAGCCATTACTAATATTTCTACCTCGACTCTTTATCCCAACGTGTAGCCATGGCAACGTGGCAAATGCCTCACACTCAGGCACACGACCACTAAGCTTTATACGGTGAAGCAGTCCAGGTTCATACGGTGAAACAGTCCAGCTTAACACAGTGAAACAGTCCAGGTTAACACAGTGAAACAGTCCATACGATGAAACATCCATCCATCCATCATTTTCTCCCGCCGATCCGGGGCCTGGTCCCGGTGGCAGCAGGCTCAGAAGAGATTTCCAGATATCCCTCTACGTAGCAACACTCTCCAGCTCATCCTGGGGATCCTAAGGCGTTCCCAGACCAGATGTGAAATACGGGCCATGAGAGAGTTCTGGGTCTCCTCACAGTTGGACGTGCCGGAAAACCTCCACCTACTAAAATGCTTGCACCACCTGAACAGGCTCCACCAGCGGCTCCGGACCCTGTCTCTTAGGTGGAGCCCTGCCACCCTACGAAGGAAGCTCTTTCAGCCGCTTGTATCCTTGACGCCATTCTTCGATTCACTACCCAGAGATCATGACCATAAGTGAGGGTCGGAACGTAGACGGACCGGTACATAGAGAGCTTTGCCTTACGACTCAGCGCTTTCTTCACCACATCGGACCGATACAACCTATGTATTACTGCTGATGCTGCACGGAACCGCCGGTCCATCTCCTGGTCCATGTTCCCATCACTCCAGAACAGAAAACCAAGATATTTGAACTTCTTTGCATGAGGCAGCAACTCACCCCCAACCCGAAGGGTTCGGGCTTCATAAAACCACTTAATTCAGATGATTCTACGAAGCCCAAACCATCTGAATGAAGTGCAGTAAAAGCTTCTTCACAGAAGAAGAGAGCTGACTGAGGGTTTTTAAACGTTGTCTGCAGCATTTATAATGACTCGTTCCCTTATTTTAATGCTTTTTTCCACTCCTAAAATCACATTCATCTCTCGGAGATCGGAGTGAGAAATGGGCACACTCGTGGTGAAACGATGTGTTTGAAGTGGAGTCCTGCAGGTTTGCTCCTGCTCAGAGAGCGGATGAGGCAGGACAGGAATGTTCTGACGTCATCGTGTGGAATGAAGGTGAACCAGGAAGTTGAAAAGACGGCCCGCATGGATATGAGCTGATGTCTCGCACAGTTTGATCTGGACTTAGATTATTCTGAATGTGAGCAGGTAGATGACAGGAATGTTGAGTGCTCTAGACCGGATTCAGTCGATAAAAGTGACTTGAAGCATAAGTTGTTTAAATTGGGTCCATACGAGGATCATCAGCCCCGTAGTAATCAACAGGAAAAGGATTCAGCCAAGTAATCAGAAACAGGTTTACTTCTGCTGTTTGTGCTCATTTTGAAAGAGTTCTTTGAGTTCATCTACTCAAAAACATCAGATGACGTTGAAAGTTCTGCAGTGTTTTTGGTCCTTCCATGTCTTATCTGAGGACTCTGTGATGAACCCCAGGTCATCCTCGTGTGAATGACAATGTGGAATGTGGATCACCAGGTGGCTCCATTAAGGAGATACCGGTGTGGAAGATATGCAAGTTAAGCAGCCTAAATAACTCATCATCGTGTGTGTGTGTGTGTGTGTGTGTCTGTGTGTCTGTGTGTGTGTCTGTGTGTGTGTGTCTGTGTCTGTGTGTGTGTGTGTTTGCAGGTCCCTGGCTCTGGGAACAAAGAATGGATACAAGCTCTTCTCTTTGACCATGGTGGAGAAACTGGACTGTGTCCATGAGAGCGGTCAGTATGAAGCCCTGAATCTCTTCCTCCAAAGGAACCAGGCCATAGAACCAGCGCTGGAGTCAGTTTAGAGTTGGTTCAGAACCAGTTTTGTTCTCCACTCGCCGAAGTAAAGCTTTATCATTATATCGCAGAGACACTAGAGCCGCGTCATGATGTCATAGAGGAATTACATTCACAGGCACTAGAGCCACATCATCAAATCATACATCATTCCTGTCCTGGGTCAGTCTCTCCAGGATACACCGGGTAGGGGTCTTCCTCTTGGTATCTGGTTCTGGGTCCGGATGCCAAGTGTATGTGGGTCTGCCCCTTCAGTTCTCTCCCTGAGGGTCCCAGATTTGAGGATAACGTCTGATGCTTGCTACTAGTTTTCTGAGGTTTCTACAGAAATCCCAGATTTGTAGCCGCGCTTGAACGTGTCACTTTACTGTCATTCACCTAAGACAGAGGCTTTTACCTCCATCACAGGTGACTTCTCTTTCCTCACATGATCTTTCACTGCCGGCGGTATCAAAAGCCACAGATTTTTTTAACTGTTATGTTTCTAACAAAGATCACAAACTTTGCTAAAACAGAAATGTTTAAAAAAATATAGCGCCACTGAGAAAAACATGATATTTCGTCTCATCTGCAATGAAAGATTTTAGGCTTCATTTCATCAGAGGGAAACGTGGGAGTGGGAGTGTGTGTGACCTCAACCCTAAAGTGGTGTCCCCCTTCACCGCCTCTGTCCTCCAGCAGACACCCCAGATGTCTACATCATGGAGCGTCTGTTTTCCAGCAGTCTGGTAGTCGTGGTGAGCACCGGCATGCCGCAGCGCATGAACATCTACCACTTCAAGAAGGGAACCGAGATCTGCAACTACAGCTACCCAAACAAGATCCTGTCCGTCAAGCTCAACCGACAGGTGAGCTCCCACCTCACCTCACCTCACCTCACTGCACCTCACTGCACTAACACAGTTTCCTGCTACTGAATCATCTGGGTGAAAAGAAAACAGTGTTGCGGGTGACTGTACTCATTTCCTGTATTTACCCGCATTAATGACCTTTGACCTGCCGTGTCTTGCAGAGGCTTGTGGTGTGCCTTGAAGAGTCCGTTTACATCCACAACATTAAAGACATGAAGCTGCTCAAAACTCTCCTCAACACTCCGTCCAACCCCTCAGGTGAGACAGGAAGAGAGTGTCCTCTGGTAGAAAGGTTAAATGGAATGTGCCCATGCACAAGTTTCCTAGTGTGCTTAACCTCTGACACGCTCAGCAACACGCCCCAACGTTCACACACTCACACCACACACTGGTCTGCTGATTAGTGGACTGCCGCTCAATCGCCTGAGCCACCGCTGCCCCAGATTCTGACAAATCTTGACTGGCTGAAAGACGTTTGTAAAGAAGCTTTAATGAAGGCTGGTCCGTAGCATCTGAATTTATGTGTGACGTATAAACTCTGTAAAAATAAATATACCTGTATGATCTTAAGTCAAATACATGAATTTTGAATTTTGCCGTAAAAGATTTGGTGATAATGTCCAAGACGTTCCCGTAAATTACAATGAAAAAAACAGATTTAATGATAAACGGTTTACAGTACATAAAAATAAATAAGATAAATTCAGAATTTTCTGTTTTTTTTTTTTATTATATTCAGTATTGTGTTACTGTAGAAACAATCTTATGCTCTCGGGAAATGGATAAATGTTTTTATAGAGTAAATTTAAACGCACACATCGGCAAAAACTGTCATTTACGCAGAATTTTACTTCTACAGAAGTTACTTTATGCCCATTATGGTGTTTTCTATTGATTTCATCATAAGTTTGATGAAATCAAATTGCCGTTTTTTTATTGAGGAAGATTCAGTTGAACAAATCTACTACAGCGATACACTATTTTTTTACTGTTTCCATTTGACAGTTGCTTGAACGAAGTTTTCAGTCCGGCTCTTTTCTCCTGTGTCTCCTCTCACAGGTCTCTGTGCGCTCTCTGTCAACCATTCCAACTCCTACCTGGCGTACCCCGGCAGTGCCACCATCGGGGAGATCATATTGTACGACGCCAACAGTTTGGTAAGAAGACCTGCCATCACAGAACACCTCAGAGATGTCGCTGCGACCTTTGACCCTCAGTGATATAATATGGAAGCCGGTTGGTTTTACTGCAGTGACGTTCTTATATATCCATGCCATACAAATTCACATTATCCTCCTCCTTCTTTATTTAAAAAATGTTTTAACTTCAGCCATAACATTATAACCACCTATCTGATATGGGGCGAGGCATGCGTGGGTCAGACTTTTGAGTCCAGAACATCCTGCAGATGCTGGATTGGATTGAGATCTGGAGAGTCCTGAGGCCAACTCAACACTTGAACTGGTTGTTGTGTTCCTCAGACCATTCCTGAACTATATCTGCAGTGTGCCAGGTCCAATATCTGGCAGCAGGACCGTGTAAAGTCTGGAGTGAAGAGTGTCTTCATGGGAATGAAGTCACTCAGAGTGTATTTTATCAGCTTGAGGGCAGCAGATACATTGGGGGAGTAGATATAACAATTCTTATTTTAATCTGGTGCCTTTTTGTGCCCCTTAAACAAGCATCAGCTAGTCGTAGCGACATGGACATCCCGTCAGTGTGGAATAACTCTCTAACGTGTGGTCCTCTTTGTTGTTTAAGAACACTGTGACCATGATCCCGGCTCACGACAGTCCTTTGGCAGCTGTCACCTTCAACACCTCAGCCACCAAACTGGCCAGTGCCTCTGAGAGGGTAAGAAAGACATGCAACATGAAAGAAAGACATGCAACATGCAAACTGCTAGCCGTTGATCCAAAACTCAGTTCAGTCCAAAGCTTCACAAGGGCCTGAAACCGTTTTAGAGGATAGGAGGGGAAAGTTATCGCAGCGTTGTTGGCGACCTTTGAGAAAACACAGGGAAAAGACAGTGAGGATGGAGCGCCAGCACCAACAAGAACTGGACTCAGACCAATCTCACCAACCAATAAACCTGATAACGATTGACTTCTAAGAACGCGTTCTAAGAATTGTAGGATTCTTAGAACGCGTGAACAGTTCAACAGGAGCTCCGACGGCCAGCCAGCAGGAAACTGAGACCAAACTGTCTTTACACCAGTGGAAACCAGAGTCGCTGCTGGAGCCCAGTCGTGTTGTAGGGTCAACAGGAGGAGTGTTGACAGGAACACAAAACAAAGGACACACAGTTTCTGCCTTAATGGAACATCACAGGAGATTCTGACTCTCTGAGATCAACTCAGGTCACATGACAACGGTTTTGTTTACAATGGAAACGTTTCAGCGAACCAGTCCATCTTCATACGTTTGACCCGTTCTAGTTATAGCCCTAAATAGTCTGGGATATTATAGACCGGCCATTGCTGCGTCCGTCACCGCTGCAGCAGATCTTTGGTATTAATGCGATGACTCAAAGACTGTATATATTATAAAAACTATATATTGTATATTTCACACATCATGTGGAAAAATGTCTTCTGGCCATCATTGCTCAACAGTTCCTTACTTTTAGTCCAGGTTTTTTGCTTATGAATCAACTGAGGAGATCCATCTTGTATACATCCTATTTTACTCTAATAGTTCATATTTTGCTCACTAGGGGGAGTTTCTTCTTTTTTTATTTTCACTAAAAAAACGCATAACTTTGAAGTAACTTTGTAACCATTGGTCCGATTTTGTCCAAATTTGCTGCATATGAATCAAGTCCAGATTTAAATTGTATTCATCAACTTTGACTCTAATAGTTCATATTTGACCCACTAGGGGGAGCCTTTTTTTTTTTTTTTTTTTTTAATGAAAAGGTCTGTTTTTGTTTTTTAAATTTTCCATTTAATTTGAGGGATTCAATTAGGAGGATTATTTGTACAGCACAGGGGATTGGACGGCATAGGCCCAGTTCAGATTTGAGTGGCTGAGGTTCTGAGAGTCTTGATTCAGAGTCTGGAGTGGAATTTGGTTGATTATTCACGCTGTGAGATAAAGATGCTATTTCTACTCGCAGGGCACTGTCATCCGGGTGTTCTCCATTCCTGAAGGCCAGCGTCTCTTTGAGTTCCGCAGAGGCATGAAGAGGTCAGAGTTCAAGCACGTGACAGTGAATACACGCGGAGTCATTTTTCCTAGCTCTGCATGCTGTAATGCCCGGAGACGTCCGTACAAACTTATATAGTCATGAAACGACACTCACTTTATCTCAGATCCTCTGGAGCTGAAAAGACTGATGATGTCAGAGATCTTCACCTAATAGCCTCTGTTTCTGCAGGTACGTCAACATCAGCTCTTTATCCTTCAGTCCTGATGGCCATTTCCTCTGTGCGTCCAGCAACACAGAGACGGTGCATATCTTTAAACTTGAGCAGCTAGTGACGAGGTAATGGAGGAACATGCACACTTTCACCCCTGTGATGTATTTACATTTAAGTTCATGCTGTAGGATGAACTTGCATGTCTTCCTGTCTGCAGTGGAGAAGATGAGGATAACACATGGACGTCCTATGTAGGGAAGATGTTCTCAGCAGCCACCAGCTATTTTCCTGCTCAGGTATCCGGCATGATGAGCCAGGACCGGGCCTTCGCCACCGTCCACCTCCTCACGTCGGGCCAGAAGAACGTCTGCAGCCTGGCTATGTGAGACACTCTTGAGAGTTCCCCTGAGGGGAACCGCAACTGATATTGGTGGTTAGATTAGCCTCGATTGAGCCAAAATGACTGAAGGGAATACACGATGTGATGTTTCAGGATCCAGAAGCTACCGCGGCTGCTGGTGGCTACGGCTGATGGCCAGCTCTTCATCTACAATGTGGATCCGCTGGACGGAGGCGAGTGCATGTTGGCTCACAAACACAGGTGAGGCTGAGGCCGGAGCAGGACGGCGCTGGACCCGTTCCCTCCCCGTAATTAAAGGAAGTGCGCTCAAAATCAAACTGTAATTTTTTATATTTTATGCCGGTGACAGACTGCTACTCAAGTTTAAAGTTGATTTCCTGGTTTATAAAAAGACTTCTTGTTCCTCCTTGTCTTCCTCTCTCAGGCTTTTTGGTGCTGATGTTGAGCCAGCGGACCAAGAGGGGTCAGAGGTTACAGAACCGGCACAGACCTTTCCATCCTACGCCGCGACCGCTGCTTTACCAGCTTCTGGTCCCGTTACGGCAACCCTCACCGGTTAGTGAGATGTTCTGAGAGTGTGAGAGGAACGGGTCGGATTTCTCTCAATCAAGTGTTACAACAAACTTTAAGTTTAAGCTTTTCTATTCACCTTTTTATCAGAGTGGCGAGGGAACACATGTTCCGTTACTAGTGTAAAAAGAAAAACACAAATTTAACACCTTGCTAACTCTCAATTTACACTAGCATGTCTTTAAAAAGTCAAATATATATATACTATAAAATTACTATATGATGAAATTTTAATGGAAAATTATCAATATCAAGTAGATTAGCTCAACCTTTTGGTGAAATATGCTTTTGGAAAATATTTGACCCTTGACCCCACTTTTTTCTGTTCGGAAACCCCGCTAACGTTTGTCTCCCCTCTCCACCCAGGCTACTCTGAAGACGGCGGTGCGATGAAAGGTGAAGTTATCCCCGAGCACGAGTTCGCTGCCGGACCCGTGTGCCTGGACGACGAGAACGAGTTTCCACCTGTGAGCATCCAGAAGTGCTAACGGTCACCTTAGAGCTAGCTTTCCTCCTCTCCCGTTTATACCGCAACGTTTTCAGCTAAAAGCAGAAACGTTTTTTTTTTCCTGCACATTTTAAAGGAGCAGCACGTTAAAGTTGGCAGCCTTTGTGAAAAAGATTCTCGTGACAACACATCGGCAAACACGCTGTAGTTTGTAGTTAGCGGCGTAGCTCTTCGATAGAAACACCGCTGATGAAGAGCGACCAGGAAGTGCGATTGTTGCTGCAATCACAGCGAAGATGCAGCAGCTTTGCAGTGAGCTGAGTCAACAGAACAACAACAAAACAAGGGGTTTTTGTTGTTGTTTTGTCTGCATGGTGCAATTTTGCAACGTTGTTTCCCCCCAATATAGACGGAGATGGTCACCGTTGGGTTTTCAAAGTTGATTATTTTTTCAAAACGCTGTGATTTCGGGACCCTGAAAACCGTTTTTCGTGTAAACAAAAGGGCCGACCGCAATTTTTATTGAGATTTTCAAAAAGAACTGTCGTCGCGTGAAGGTCCCTTAGATCCGGTTGAACAAGAATTCCTGCAGACATAAACGTAAGCTGTGGTCAGAGTAGGGAAACCGCCTCTTAGTTCCAACATTGACTTAAGACTTTGTATTCAAATGAGTTTTTATTGGGTACATCCGGCTTACGCTGACGCAGCAGGCGTGTTTAATCCGCTCGTGGTGCCATAGCAGAGTGGAACAGTAAAATGTATATTCAGGCGTTTGTGTTACTCCTGCTGTTGTTGTATAGAACCCCCCCTCACCCCCCCGCGTCGCATACAAGACGAACACGCGAGTAAAGCAAAAGATCACGTCGCATTCAGTCGCACAAAGTTGTTGTCATACGTATTGATGTAGTTCCTCTGCCAAGGCAATAAGATTCAGCACATCAGCAGATCCATTCGAGGAGCGCCTGATTCATCTCATAATGTGGGTCATTCTGTCTTAAGTTTACTTTCAGCGCCTCCTGGTGGAGATTCAGTGGCAAATACAACAAGAGGGTCGTGTTTGGTGGCGGGCTTATTATGCACTGTGAAAGCTAAACATGTCATAGTTATTGTTTCAGATTGTGTTAAAAGGATGTGCTGAAAGGTTTTGTTTGCTTCCCTGTGTGTCACACCGGAACCTTCCCTTCAACTGGGACATGAAACGTTCCTGTGGGTCGAATCCAAAGAAACCGGACTTCTGTTTCGGCTTGAAGACGTTTCACATGTCACCCAAGAGGCTTCTTCCGGTCTCACTGGCTGGTGGGCGATTGTTTGTGCATAACTAATGAGGGGGGGTCCTCGTCCTCAGGAGGGTCTGAGTCCTCGTCCTCAGGAGGGTCTGAGTCCTCGTCCTCAGGAGGGTCTGAGTCCTCAGGAGGGTCTGAGTCCTCAGGAGGGTCTGAGTCCTCGTCCTCAGGAGGGTCTGAGTCCTCAGGAGGGTCTGAGTCCTCAGGAGGGTCTGAGTCCTCAGGAGGGTCTGAGTCCTCAGGAGGGTCTGAGTCCTCAGAAGGGTCTGAGTCCTCAGGAGGGTCTGAGTCCTCATAAGGGTCTGAGTCCTCAGGAGGGTCTGAGTCCTCAGGAGGGTCTGAGTCCTCAGGAGGGTCTGAGTCCTCAGAAGGGTCTGAGTCCTCAGGAGGGTCTGAGTCCTCAGGAGTCCTAAGGGACAGAGGATCCTTTAAGGATGGAAAGTCTTTGGAAATCGTACGTGGGTGATAGTTGGTTGCATAGACTCCGCCCCCCCCCCCCTCTGTAGAGAGAACCCCTCCAGTTTGAAATAGATGGCTGCCTTAACTCCCCTCTCAAACCATCTATCATCTCTGTCCAAAATGTGGACTTTGTTGTCCTGAAGAGAGTGTCCCTTGTCCTTCAGATCCAAGTGGACTCCTGAGTCCTTTCCTGACGAGGTGACTCCTCATGACTCGGAGTCACCCTCATTAGTTAAACACAAACATCTGCCGGCGAGGTGACTCCCTGTGTACCAAACATCTCCTGGAGGTGTAAAATCCCTGACTCCCAACCCACCGGTTAGAACTGAAGAATCCTCTCGGACCAGAGGGACACGTCTTCAAGCCCAAGCAGAGGTCCAGTTGTTTTGGACCCAACCCACATGGACTAGCATGACCAGGGCGAATGAGAATCTTCCCAGGCGACGTGAAACGTCCTGCAGCCAAAAACTAACAGGTCTGTTCGTGTGTTTTGGTAGATTAATTGGTGCCGCGACGGGACCGGAGGTGGCCAGGCGTGGTGTTCGTGAGAGGGTAGAAGGACACATGGACAGACAGACAGACAGAAAGACAGACAGACAGGTCCGCAAAGCAAGAAAAAAACTTAAGCTACGTTTTCATTTTGAGAGAAAAGTCTTACAGAGGAAAAGACTCAGACTGATGTGGGAGACAAAGAAGAACCACAATCCAGTCCACATGTTATGTAATAAATTGTGTTAAAGGTACAGGAGGCAGGAAGTAGTACCTGTGAGCATTTCAACACATCAGCTACAACCTTATCTCTGAAGATAAAAAACGAAAAAAACATTAATATATGATTTTATGACCAGGATAACGAGCTGAATCAACTTCTTTCTTTGTTTTTTGTATTTGAATTATATTGCATTGTTTATGTATTCCTGTGTATGCCTCCTGGAGTCCGTCTCAGGAGGTGTGTACGTACTGTACGTTTGTTAACATTTGTAAAAGAGCAAAGTGTGTTGCTCATTGCACAAGACCAAAAACAGTGAAAAAGAAATAAACACTTCCAGTGGAACAAGAATGATGCTATGCAAACGCAAAGCGTCTGTCCTCTTTTGTTTAATGCGTTTTCATTCGTTAAACGGGCTCTTAGAGGTTCACTGTAAAAAGAGAATTGTTGGATGAGCTCAAAGAATTACTTTAAGTTCAACTTAAATCAATTAAGTTAGATGAAAAAAAATTAATTCAGGTTACTAGTTGAAGTCATTTCTTTTAAGTTCATTAACAATTTTCATTTTAAAGTGCATGATTAGAACCTAAAAGCATAAAACAATGAAACTCCAGCTTTTGAAATCCTTCAAATCTTTTTTTAAAACTTTTTTTTTTTTTTTTACAGTTTTTCTTTCAAAAAATCGAAAATACAAAAAAAGTAAATAAATATTTACTATATATTGTAGAGCATATCGGGCATTATTTTATTTCTGCAGCATTTAAAAACCACACTTTAAAAAGGGATTTGTTGGTGATTTTTTTTTTTTTAATGATTAACTAGTGACAAAATTAAATTAAGCATTCACAACTTAATTAATAAGTTAGGTCCAAAAATACTTGATTTAAATAAGGTTACTAGTTGAAGTCTTTTCTTTCATTTCATCAACAAGTTTCTTTTTACAGTGCTTGACTAAACCCCAAAAGCATAAAAAAAAGTGAAATTCCAGCTTTTAAAATCTTTTTCAAAATCAAGTATTTCCAACTTAAATCTTAGACTCAATAAGACTTAATGTTACCAGTGAACTTTTCTTTTGTTTTTACAGTGTAAGACTTATCTGCACTGCGAGCTTTTGGGCCCATCTTGTTCAGAGCTAAGAACCGACTCCACGTCAGGCACCGGCCCAGAACCGGCTCACGTTTCCCGTGGATAGCGGTGGTTTTCTTCTTCAAGCTTTGATTTTGGTACTTCTGCCGATGTCACTGTAAATTTGCATATTTTGCATTTAGATTTACATTAAACATTTTGGTTCACCATTAACATTTAAACATTTAGACACAACATTTAGACACTTAATGTAACATATTTATCCCAGGAAGTTAAATATGACTGAGTTCATAAATATTGCTGTAAATTAGATTAAAAAAATAGTGATATAAATATTTAACCCCTACTTTTTAAGTGTTGTTTGGAGCAAAATGTGGCAAAAGAATTGTTGATAAAAATGGGCATCTGCTACCAAACCAACCGCGGGCCGTATGCGTCTCCATCTCCAGGATGGATTTGTGAGGGTGGCTTTGATTGACACCTGACGTGCTCAATCGGAATTTCCTGTCAGAAACCAGAATTCACGTTTCCCGCCACGATGGTGAGCGGTCCTGGTCCTAAAGCAGCGACGCATCTCCACAACATTCCACTGTTCTCCATGTTTGACTGTTGGTCGGATGTTCTTCTGGAGGAATGCTGATGGAACCAGAGGGAACCAGAGGGAACCAGAGGGAACCAGAGGGAACAGATGGTTCAACTTTCCACTCATCGGTCCAGAGAAGATTCTCCCGGAGCCTCTGATGGTCATCAAGTGAGTTGTGGGTAAATTAAGACCGGCCTTTATGTTCTTCTGGGTCAGCAGAAGTTTTCGCCATCAAGCCATTATAGCACAGTGTTTTTGGAAAAGTGGTGCCATGACCTCTGACCTTTATGGAAATGAAGGAGGCTCCATCAGTTGCTTGGATGTTTTGTTTGGATCTTTTACTAGAACATGGTGCCGCTGTTCTAACAAAGGCTAGATGGTAAGTAACAAAGTACTGTGTTAAGTACAGTATTATACTGTGTAATACTGTGATAACAGTTTCCAGGAACGCGTATTTCATCTATATTCTGCCTTCTTCCTCTTCTCAAGCCTTTATTTCGCTTTTGATTAGAAGTAATTATGTATTATGGGTCACTGCTAGGCTTCTTTCTTGATATTCTGTTCTTGATATTCAAGGATAGGATCTCAAGGTTCGGCGGATGCGAGGGGAGGGTCCGGTTCGGAGAGCTTTGATGGAACCTGTGCTCTTTGCAGATGGTGCGGTCCTGTGGACTCTGTCGGTCCGTGACCTTCAGCAGCACTGGATAAAAATATAAAATATAAAATTTCTAGGACACGGTATTTTTCTTTTTTGGGCCACTCCCTGCCTTCTCTATGACCAACACTTCTGATCCTTCAAAAATGACCTCTACCACTCTCAGGTCCACTAGCCCGGTACTTTAAAGAACCCAAAGATTTAATTCCAGCTGCTTCTTTTCTATTATCACCATTCAAACATCCTGGGGTTACATAATCATCCTGTGAACAGCAAATATCTCAGCGACAGATGCTTTCCTCCACAGAATGTGTTTCCTGTATCAGCTGAGTCTCAAAGATACTCCCAGCATTGTGTAACACTAGAGATAGCAAAACCCTAAAACGGGCCGTAACTTCACACCCAGAGGGAGACAAAACCAAAAAACCTCAGCAGATAATCCAGAAGAGGAGAAGCAGTTAACAGAAATGAGTAAACAAAGTCCGGAAGGGGTAGAAAATAACTGGTACGGGCCTTTGGGGCGATGGTACTAAAAATAAATAAGATAAATTAGTACAGCAAACATGAGCCACACCCAGCTCCCGGTTCTTCTGACCCACCTAAAGAAGGACCACGGTTTGTGGTCGTTTCTGCCCCAAGACCTCTAAAACGGTACGACTGAGCGCCAGCTATCCTGAGGGAAAGTTCAGGAGAACCAGCTACTAGATGGTTCCTGGCGTCTTTATCTCTAAACTCAGGCCAGACCACTGATTGGACCATCAGGACCACCACAGCACATCACTTGTCTCGCTGTGAATTTGATAGAGACGACTCCAAATCTCTGACGGAGGTTATTTTAGGGTTTTACTGGGAGCTGAGAGAGAAAACACCGTGTGGAGGAAACGTCTCACAGATCAACAGGAACCTTTCCGTCTGGGCTTTTCATGTCCACCACATGTTTGTGTGGGTTCCCTCCAGCTTCCTCCCACAGGTAATAACGATGACTCCAATCCTGCCTGCGTGTGAAATGTTGTTTGTCTCTAAATGTTGGCCCTGTGAGGAGGTGGTCACTTCTCCTGGATGTCCTGATGAACCCGCCCGGCCCCTTCCTGGGACCCTGAGCAGGATAGATTATGAATTAATGTTTCAGTAGGATCTGAGAAAGACCTTCATACAGGAAAAAGCAAACAGTAATCATACAAACTAGATTCAGCTTCATGTGGGGGTTCTTAGTTTGGGTCTCCATGCAGGAGAAACATCCATCTTCCAGCATCATCCAGGATGAAAGGATTAAATCCAGCCAGGGAGCAAGGGTCAAGCCTCCTCTGCAGATCAGACAGGTTGCCTTTCCCCTGGTAAAGAACAAAAGGTAAGATGATCTGCATGTTAGTGCTGCATTAAACATAATTGTTTAACTGAAATTTGAAAAACTTGGATTTTGCTACTAGATGAATGTGTGTCTGAACCTTAACCTCAACCTCTCACAGGACCTTCAACCTATTATTATATTCCATGTTTCAGTTTCACCCTGGGGTCTAATCGGTTTCATGGGCATGGCCTCCCCTTGCCTCCCTTAGACACACCCCTGCATCAAACTCAAGGTGTTTTTGGAAGTGGAACACGTCGGATTACTCAAAGGATTAAAAACAGCCCAGACAGGTGAGTCCTTTTTGTCTAAATGAACTCATGCGTTCATTAACGTGTATTAAAAAGGTAAGAATTTTAAATGACAGGAGATAGAAAAGGGATGATAATTATAATCTGCTGTTTATAGTTATTGTTATCATATGGGTTTGAAGAATCTGTGGAGAGGTGAAATAATTTTACACCAGCCCTCATTTTCTGTTGTTGTTGATTTCTGATATGTTCTATTAGTTTCATCGCGTTATAGAATTCTAGTTAAGCTGACCCATAAGAAACACGGGTCACACAAAGTTCCACGTACGCAATTATTATTTTGCTACTAACCTTTTATACGGCTACTTCTTTGATTGTTTTTTTAACTCGTGGAAACCGTAGAGCCAAAATTAACAGCTTGTATGTTTCAAAGCCAAGCCTTAATCACGACCCATCAAGTTCTGCAAGGTCACATTCCAGAAGCCTCCCAGCACCGATCCGACCAATGAGGTCGCCCGTGACACTCCTCTCCCTACGAACCATGTTTGAGAGAGCTAAGAAGTTCTTAGCTCCTTCTGACGTTTTTCCCGGCACTCCAAAAACGACACAACGATTAATAATTCTACGGCACTTCGCCCATGGGGGGGCCCTGGGGGGCCCTGGGGGGGACTCGGCCCCGCATACACATCTTGTCCAACATTGAACTGATTGTAACCACGACTACTAACTTATGTCTGTGAACACAACAGTACGTGATTGCACCAAGGACAACTGACACTAAATTGGAACACATGATCCAAACCGTTGCCTTCCAATCGGCGGTTCTGTCCATCGTCTGAGCCCGCTGGACGCCGGCCACGACACCCATCTCCTCGCCTGAGCCTAACTGCAACACAAGCTTCTCCAGAGTGCTCTTTATCATCATCATCATCGCAATGAATGTTTGCTTATGTTCTTTGGGTTGGTGCCTCCCTGGTTTTTGTTTTTACTTTCGTGCAGTGACTCACGTGGTAAGATGAAGTTCCTCTTCCAGTCTAGACAACACGGGCCAAACTCAAGGCCACATCCGGCCCACAACTACCACAACAATTATACCCGGCCCCAGGACAGTATTTAACTTTTATAATACCTGGCCTGGCGGTATACGACACAGAAACCTCAAACTACAAATCCCAGAATGCACAGCGACAGCAGGCGCGTCAATGAAGAACCCAGCGCTTCTCTCTGCTCCTCTGTTGTCAGATATCCGCGTTCATCCAGTCACTCTAATAAACTTCAGGCTAATTCTAGGAGCCCAGGAGGGGAAATGGATGAGAACATTTATTTTATGTTTGTTTGTTATTTGTTTTATTCAACTACACATCCGTACCGAGCAAAACAAAGACAAACTCGGTGAACAATGATAGAAAAACAAACAACCACCAATCCCTCATGTGATATCCGATCCACTTCTCCCATTTACCCTCATCATCCTCAGTTGCCAGATTCTGCATGATTCAGTTCTGCATTCTGCGGCGTGAGAGTTACATAAAAATATCGTCATCTGATATGTTCTTTGGTCATGGCGCTTTACTCACTTCCTCTAGTTTTGGCTCCATAAATATCCAATTTGAATGTATCTACTTTTGACATGGATCATTTTGGAGCATTAACAGGTCTTCACTTTGTCTTCCAATTATTATTCCTGCATCCAACAGTCATACATTTATTTATTTATTCTGCTGCCCCTCGTCTGTGGAATGCCCTCCCTGACCATCTGAGGGCTCCACAGACAACTGACACATTTAAAAAAGGACTTAAAACTTTCCTTTTTAGCAGAACCTATAACTTTAATTAACATTGCTGCTTTTTGGTCAGGTTTTTATATAGTTATTATTTTCATTTTTTATTGATGCTTTTATCTGTTTTTACTTTGTAGCAATTTGAGATTTGGTCCAAATGTAAAGTGCATTATAAATTAAATATATTATTATTATTATTAACTTTCTTGTCCTGGACATTCATTCATTCAGTCATTCATTTTTTCTGTAAGCTTACATACTGGTCATTCATTTGCATACGATTGGGTCTTTTTTTAATTTTAATATCAGTTGATAGACTTAATTCATAACAGCCAGAGGTTTTAGAACACTTTACATGTTCAGAGAGTTGTTGACAGAGGAGTACAGTCAAACAATGAAAACAATAATCATATTATTATGGATATTATTGCTATTGCTTGATTGTGAATGAATTACTGTTATGATTATAATACGTTTTAGTCATAAATAATAGATAATTATTATAAGTGAACAAACTGAAACCAGTTGGATTATGTATATTTTTATATTCATACATTTTATCGGTTAAATTTGCTTTTAATTTATTTCCGCAAACGGCACCAATTTGGCTAGGGGGGGCCCGTGGATCCCTCCTCTATCTGTTTGCTTTGCTGTCCCCTTACTTATTTCTTCTTCACGGCCGTAGACTCTCGATCAAAGACAAAACTATAAAGTAAAGATGAATTCGTATCCCAACAGATGATCTGTACTCCCTATTCTGTCTGGGTCTTCGGTGAAGATTATGATTGAAGGGTTCTCTCCTTAGCCATTAAAAAATTCAAATGTGAGCAGTTTCTATTATTTTCTTTTTTATTTAAAAGATATGTCTCTAAATGTTTTATTCTCAAATTTAACTGGGCAGGCAGAAAACAGAAAACAGAGTCTGATTAAAAACAAATATACATATATATATAAAATGAACCCCACCCTCAATGAACATAAGCCTCCCCTTAAATACATAATACCCCGCTTTCTGACTGGAATAAACCTGATCCGCTCCTCCCTGTCGCGCGCCTATATGTCCTTTGATGCGCGCGCAGAGATGAAGGAGCAGCATTCCAGTCCGCCAATAAAGTACAAACAAAAAGTTAAGTAATAATAATAATAACAATACATTTAATTTAGGGTCAGCCACGGCGGCGTCCACGTGATGCTACCGGTTTCATGGTTATTATTAATCGTGTGGTTTTCTTTGCAGCTCAAAGCGCATGCGTGGGAGTGAGCGCGAGAGAGGGATGGAGATACAGAGAGAGAGAGAGAGAGAGAGAGAGAGAGAGAGGGAAGGGAGGGGGATACCACGCACGTTCTCGAGGACCGCGTCTGAGTGGTACATCGAGCCGGTTAAAAGCTGTTTAAACAGCCCGGACAAAAGACAGGAGATGTAGTCTGCAGGAAGGGAGAGAGAGAGAGAGAGACAGGAAGAGAGAGAGAGATGAATGCAACATCAGCTTTTTTTTCTTTTTTTTTTTACACCAACTATTTACTTAAGAAGGACAATTTGTCGATGAACTCTTTTTTTTTTTTTTGCACGTAGATCATTTCTCTCCAGACTGTCGTACATGTATAAACACATTTACCAGCGGTGAAGAGGAGACAACAGGGAGCAGCCGTTCATCCTCTCGTGATCACCGTGTCGGTGAGTAACGTGACTCGGTGCGGATGGCGGATGCTGTCAGGCTGAGCAACCTACTATAGACACGTTATTACCTAAGAATGAACTAATGGAAGCGATGGAGACGCTTCTGTAAGCGTTTAAATGTCAGGGAGAGATCCTTATGTCCTATTATAAACTGAAATAAAAGTGTTTTTCGAATTTAATTGATGTTACTTTTTCTTTGAAAATATTGGATTTTATTAATTAAAATGATTTTTTAAGTTCATACAATTATATCGACAAAATATAATTAACAAATTTGAACTTATGACGGAATGCATTGCATTCAACAAAAAAAAAAAAAAAAAAAAAGAATCAGACACCTTATATCGTTTTAACGACAAAAGTTCTGGTAATTATGAGATAAGCTTTTTGTTTGCACACACTCTGTAAATTACATACACATTACAGGGCAATGTTTATCAAGGCAATGTTTATCAAGGCAATGTTTATCAGGGCAATGTTTATCAGGACAAACTAACACTGCAGTAAATTTAGAGCAATATTGACAGATTAGGCCTATCTGGATGAAAAAGTCATTACTAAATCCTTTTTAAGACAGAGGAGAAAGCTCTTCCGTATCCTAGTAAGATAGACAACGAACTGTGATCTCATCTTCATCAAAAAAGAATTCGAGGAGCCAGCTTTTGGGAGAGCGACCAGGGACCGTCTACAAAGTGCAAGACGGAGAGAGAGCGCAGTATAGTAAAAATATCATAGCATTAATGATATGCAGAGTACCCTCACCAAAATCCTAAAACCCATCAGTGGGCTACTGTTGGTCATACTGCAGCAATGTTTCAAATAAAATGTAGTTTTGTATAATTGTGGTTAATTATGATTCATTAGAAAATTCAAAAACTTCACTTTTCTATTGAATTGTGTCACCACAGGCATTATGGGTCTCCCATTGATCATACTACAGCAACGTCTTTGGAATATTAAACTTTTGGTGAATTATGGGGAATTTTTATTTGGAAAAAATTCAATAGCATCGCTATAATGAATTCACATGTCGCCGAGTCCACTCTTTCTGCTTATCCAGGGTTGGGTTGCAGTGTCAGCAGTCTAAGAATTGTAATTTTATAGATTCTCCTTCCTAACAATACTCTTGACACTTTTCCTTGGCGACCCCTGGGCTTACTCAGAACGGAAGGGATATATATGTATAAGTATTTGGGAATATGAATTGATGAAAAGCTTTAATTTAATGTACATATTTCAAATTTAGTTAAGAAACTCAAAATGAACATTGATTTTTATTTCAGAAATAAATCATGTTTCACTTTCTCTGCAAAGAAAAAACTTGTGGAAGTTATCTTTATGTCTGGTGATCTACTGTACACGCATGCTGCCTCCTCCACTTTAAGGAGCCTGGATTCAGTGTACCGCTGCATTCTCTATGACTTAGTTGGCTGGACATCATTAACCATTTCGTCTATAAAGCTCTGCTGGGTAAACTCCCAGAATACCTCAGTACTCTTAAATAGCAAATCTCAGAGTGCTACAAAGCAAAAGCAGATAAAAGCATCAATAAAAAATAAAATAATAACTATATAAAAACATGACCAAAAGCATTAATTAATTAATTAATTTATATTGCACTTAAATGTATTATTATTATTAAAAAAATAAAGAACAAGGTCTAGAATTTTCTTTTTTCAAAGTCCTCGTGTAAAAATAAAATGATTTTAAAATGTAAACACGTACAAAGTCAAACTGGCAAAGCTTAAATCAGCACTTTGTATTATTATTATTTTATTATTATTATAATTATTATATTTATTTTGGATACGTCTGTGACAACGGAAAAATTATAAACAAACGGACTCCCGGCGCATTCTGTGACGTCACACAAGGTTGATGGCGGCGCACTCTGTGACGTTTAATGCCGACCGCTTCAGAGGATTGGCCGTAACACCTTCGTTTAATATAGTTAGACACTTTTAGGAAAATGATATTATATTCTCTACCTACTTATTAAAAAAATAGCAAAATGATCCGCGCCTTATTTCCAAGCTGATTGCGTCTTTGTCCCAAACATGATGGCAACTTGGAACAAGTTTGATCAGGGCTTGTTTTGGGAAATCTGTGGTCCCATCCTCATAGATAATTATTTGTATTTGTGGTGAAAGACATTTCTTTATTCTGTCAAGTCTTTTTTATTAAGATTAAAAAAGGACATTGATGTTAACTGTTCTTTTTGAAACACGCAACCAGTAACTGTTTTCCTTTTTCTTTTCTTTTTTTGGACTGGTCAACATGCTACTCTGGCAAAGCTTAAATTTAAAAGTAATATAGAATGGTAATAGAAATTAAATATATAAATATAAGTTAATTACTTTAGAAAAGTTATATTTTTGAGTGCACCGTTTTTAAGTTTATATTTGATTTGTCAAACGTCGCTGTAATCTGTTTCCCTTTTATTTTGCTGTTTTGCTGTTTATTATATTCATGCCTATTTTGTTTTCTTATTGAATAAAGTAAAGATTAAAAAATCCCGACGTTTGCATTTACTGAAATCAGTAAACACCTCTTTGATTAACGTCCTCTGTGTCTTTGCCCCCCAGGTGACCTGCTGTAACCATGAGGGTTCCCAGTTACCTGCAATGTTTGGGTCCAAATGTTTACCCTGAAGTGCCTGATGGAGGCTGGGGCTGGGTTGTGGCGCTGGCCTTCTTCATGGTGGAGGCCTGCTCCTATGGGGTCATTAAGAGCCTGGGTGTGTTCCTCCAGGATCTGATGGAAGAGTTCGGGGAGAGCACCAGCCGAGTGTCATGGGTCATCTCCATCTGTGCCTTCGTCCTTACCTTCACTGGTGAGTCGCCACCTTTGTGTGTCAGAACACACCAGGAGTCAGAGACGACTGAACCCGGCTAATGAATGATCTCAGTGTCAATAGAGCTGGAGAGGCAAATACAGATAAAAATGGATCTCTGATTCCAGCTGTTTGTTTTATCGAGCCATCTGTCCCCGACACGCAGACGTTACGTTTTCTAACATTAAACTAAAAAGCCCAGCAGTTATTCATCACCTGAGGAGCTGAAATCAGAGCGCGCGTAATTTAATTATGTACATACACCCATCAGCCGTAACATTATAACCACAGACATGTGTGGTCAGAGGAAGATGGATTATCAGGTTACCATGGTAATCTGTAGGAGCCAGGATCTTTTCTACTTTTTGAAAATTTTGCCACTTGATGGATTAATATCATGAAAGCGCGTATCAATTTTTGGAGCTAGTGAAGAAAACCCAATCAGTGAAGGTCACGTGATGGGAGTCAAACTAACATGAGACTGTCGTTTGTAGGTGCAAAGACATTATGGGGAAACTCGAGCTGCCTGGTCAAACTTTTCCCTGCAGTTTCAAGACGTTGCCACAAGATGGCGACATAATTCTACCCTAAAACTCTTAGAGGAGGTCGGAGTGCATTCCTGTCATTGAGCAAATTAAATGAGTGTACTGTCTTTATCTCTCAACTCAGCACCACTGTCCATCATATTGAGCAACCGCTTTGGCAACCGTCCTGTGGTGATGACAGGAGGCGTCCTCATGAGCATCGGGACCATCAGCTCCGCCTTCGTCAACTCCATCAACGAGATGTACATCACCATCGGCATTGTTTCAGGTGCTTATGTGACTCTTAAAACCAGAGCCTGGAGTCATCAGACCTACCCATCCGTGTGTGTTTGTGTGTCTATGGTGTGTCTTTGACTTTGTGTGTGTGTGTGTGTGGGGGGGGGGGTGTCAAAAAATTGACTTACTGAGTAAGTTACTGATTGGATGATGACAAAATTGTCAAATGAGAGTACATTAACAGTTTTTTGACTTCTTGGACCGATAGCACTGCTTGCTCTCCCACAGTTAGCCTGTTAGCCCCTTAAACAACCTCTAACTTGACAATTCCCTCTCTTTGTCTTTACATGCCTTTGGTCTTCCTTTGGTAAAGTGTCATGGCACACTTCCTGCCATCTTTAACATGAACATAGTGTTCCTTCCATGTGGACCGGTGGCTGTCATGTCCTCTCTCTCTCTCTTCTCTGTTTACAGGCCTTGGTTATTGCCTTTCATTTCTTCCCACCGTCACCATCCTCGCCCAGTACTTCTCCAGACGACGAACCCTCGTCACCTCTGTCGCCTCCTCCGGAGAATCCTTTGCCATATTCGCCATGGCACCTGGTGAGCGTGGCACAAATATGATTATTGTTACTTTTTGATGTGGAACTATTGACAAAGTCTAAAGTCCAGCTCCTCTGACTGAAGTTAAACCATTTCTCAGCAGTGGTTTTATAACGTGAATGTTATTCTTGACATCACACCACCATTACAAAATAATGCTGCTGATTGCATCATCATATTAGAATACATCGATCAGCCATAACATTACAGTCATCTGCCTACCGCCTAAACAGCTCAGATCCATGGAGGCCTGGACTCCAGCAGACCTCTGAAGGTGGGCTGTGGTATCTGGTACCAACACGTTAGCCCCCAGACTGAGATCTGGGGAATCTGGTTGACCAAGTCAACACCTTAAACTGGTTGTCGTGTTTCTCAAACCATTCCTGAACGATTTATATCTGTAGTGTTTCAGGGAGAATTATCCTGCAGTTTGGGAATACCGTTTCCATGAAGGTCTTGACTTGGTCTGCAGCAATCAATGCTTAGGTAGGTGCTCACCTACTTAAAAACGGGGTGGCAGGCAACCACGGTAAGCCAGGTAATCAGTGTTATTCCCACTTCACCTGTAGTGGTTGGAATGTTATGGCTGATGCGTTTAACCACCAGCACAGGATTGGTTCATGTCGATTGTCGTTTCCCCTGGGGAATCCTTCTAGAACAATGAAGCTTTTTTTAACTAACTATCTATGCAGAGGTTTTGGTGTTGGGTACGTACAAATTACTGTGGAGTAGTGGAGAACCATCCACTAGTCACAGAAAGCCTCTGTTTGCGTGATGGAAGCCGATCCGACTCTTTCCAGTGAGCCGGACAGAAAGATGCAGCTTAAAGCTCCAGGACAGCCAGTTAGGAAAAACTTCAGTATGAGTGAACACAAACCTTTCCTGTCCTCTCTCCATCCACAGCCTTCACTGCACTGAAGAAACGCATCGGCTGGCGCTACTGTCTGGTCATCATTGGCGTCTTTCAGGCTTCTGTGATAGGTTGTGGCCTTCTCCTTCGTCCAATCATCATCAAGCCGGATTCTGTCGAGGAGGACAAAGAATCAGACAAAGAATCAGACAAAGAATCTCTCCCTCTGAAGCAGCGGGACAGTGTCAGCAGGAAGAGGAATGAACAAAGCGGAAAGACCGTCAGCTCCGGACTATCACAGAGCTCAGGGGATTCGGGCGTCACCTCCCTCTATAACTCAAACATGGACCTCCGGACGGCGAGAGCTGAAGACAAGCATCCCACAGAGTTGGAAGTAAAGGACAAAGAGTCTCAGGAGCCGGCATTGTCTAACTCTTCTGGTCAAGTCCGGCGGAAGGGTGAGGGCGACGATGTAATAGTAGAGGCCGGTCCTCCCAAGCCCTCAAAGGACACAATCCTGGACTTCTCCATGCTTAAAGATGGCGCCTTCATCTGGTACTCCCTCTTCGGCTTGTTTGCCAACATGGGCTTCTTCGCTCCACAGCTCTACATCATCGAGTTGAGCAAGAGCCGCGGCGTGGAACCCAACTTGGCCTCCTACATGCTCTCTGTGATGGCTGTGGCCGATATCATCAGCCGTCTGTCCTTCGGGTCGGTGTTGAACCAACTGCGTTTCCGGAAAACCCTGGTGCTGCTGGGTTGCGTGATTGTGATAAGTCTGTCGCTGCTAACTTTCCCTGTGGTCTGGGGGTTCTGGAGTCTCGCCATCTGCTGTGCCGTCTTCGGATACTTCCTGGGCACTATTGGCTCCACTCACATCCCCATGCTGGCTGAGGAGGATGTAGTGGGCGTCGAGAAGATGACCTCATGTGTGGGAGTGTACATTTTCATCCAGAGTTTCTCAGGGCTAGCAGGCCCGCCGCTAGGAGGTACCAGATCCATTCGGTCCCGATTTACATTTTCAGTAAAACCGTTCTGTGGATGCTAACAGTTTATCTTTCCTCGTAGGTGCGCTGGTGGACTTCACACAGAACTACGGTGCTGCCTTCTACGCCTGTGCGGTGGGCTTGATCCTCAGTGCCGTCTCCCTGGCTATGGTGGGCCCGGCAAAATCCGGCATGTGCCAAAGAAAGTGCAGGCGCAAAGAGACGGGAGCAAAAGAAGAGGAGAAAATATCGCAGTACGAACAGTTTGACTATCTGGAGGTGGACATTGCTGTGGAGGACAGTCCGGTGAGACGGGCCGAGCCTCCGCCCGTCTCACCGGACTAGCTATGACTCACCACCGGGGCATGAAAACCCAAGAGGCTACAGGTTGGTCCTCACGGTTCCACATCCCAGGTGTTCACTCTCTCACACTCTGACGAGGTGAAGGAGAAGGAAGACACGTCCATGCTGAGGACAATCCCGCTGCTGTTGAACACAAAACCTCCGACAGTTAAGAACTTCAAGAACAACCGTCGTGTATTATTAGTTAAGTTTTCTGCTTGAGCCAGAGAATCTTCTATCTCAGGAACATGAAGTGTGGTCCTTTCACGGCTACAGTCTTCTTTGGCATTAGCATTTATCTCGTGAAAGCTCATTTGTTCCCGCCGGAAGTTGCATTTTCCGATTCCAGACACAAAAAGGGAGACAACCCCCCAACAATATAGTTGTTTGAATTTCATGCATGATGCCTTTTTGAGGCCGAATTATCTCGCCGCTGCTAAAGCTGGACCGCGAAAATGTAAATCTTGCATCGTGTGATGCCGCCTTTTCTCCTATTTGATGCAACCTCCGAGGAATCGGTTCCCGCCGTTTGCTGGGTGATACTGAAAGATGGCTTTCATCTGTATGACCCTTAAAAGTCTTAAAGCATCGCCTCTTTGTCGTCCTGTCATCCCATTGGCTCCCCTGGTTACCCGTGGGACAGTCAACAGAGAAGAAGCCCTGAGGCTAACGAAGGCCACGTTTTAATCGGCGCCACTCAAACCAAAAACTGAAGGTTTTGCTGTGTTTTAAAAAAAACTCCTCAGTCTGACGACGATGACGTGAAAACGATCCTCGTACACACGGGTATGCAAAAACAACCAAAAACGCTGTCGTTTGTACGATAGGGCAGGAACCGGCGGCGGAACCGCTGCTGATCACCGTAACGGAGAATCAGCTCTACAGTTTGGAGGTGAGGCTGTGATGTCATTGTTTTCACAAAAGTCGCTTTACAACAAATCAACAAAGTGTTTACCTATTTGTCTAAACATTTTTTTTTTTTTTTTAAACGAAACCGCAATGAATGTTTACTGTTTAATGTGAAAGGCGTCCCTGAGGGGAAGTGAAGAACTAGAGATGGTCAAAATATTTGCGTGAGCAAGGAGCCACACATCCCAACATCATGACGCGTTCATGAACCTTTAATCGTACGGGAAAATGTACTTTTGTCTTTACATGCAACTTTTACTTGTTGTCAGTGAACTAAGTGACGGGCAGGTCACTTAGAAAACTCTATTCCATGATGTGTTTTTAAATAAAACCTCCTGCCTCAGGTCGATTTTGTGTCTGTGGATGATTTACCGGCTCAACAGGAAGTGGACACGCGGGTCTAGGTTTTGTTAGCAGCGTGAGAGTAAAGCTCTGTGATATGTTGATGCGCATAGATCACATCCCCCATCGTAGGAGAGTCATAGCAGAACGTTAAAATGTGACTAAAAATGTAATCATTGAGTGAAACAATTATGCAAACATAATTCAGGAAAGCATAAAAAAGCCTTTTATTTAGGAATGTGTCTTCCTAAATGTCTTAAAAAGCAGAAATTTAATTTGTTAAAGCATGTTTAGCATTAGAAAAAGTTTTTTCTTTGAGACAGTTCCATCCAACGTGAACAATAGGTTCTTAAAGTAAACACCAGCATCAGTCGTAACTGACTCCAGTCTACATTCTTTAATCCACTAAACAGGTTTAAACCGTTGTGTTTACTCTAGTTTTAATGTTCATCCCAGTTTAAACTACTAAACTCATAACTTTGGCAGATAGTTTTAGTTTTTCTTGGTTCAACAGACGATAGTTTGATTATATTTTTTCGGATTGAGCTTCCTGAAACATCTGGGATTGACTTCAAGGTTCTGGCATCTCTAAAGAACTCCCGGATCTTCACGAATGGAACCTGGCCCCAAAAGCGTCCTCGGATCCTCACACTAGTTTTCAAAGATAATTTGCTGATTTGACAGATTCCCACTGGACTTGGAAGAAGAGGCCGGGTGGGAATCCACTAACTTGTCCTACAGAAGAGGATTAGGGTCACATACAGGAATTGTTGGGGGTGGGATCCTGACTTTAAATCTATGCCTTGTGTAGATCATCATTCATCCAGGACACGGTAATGTACGTGGGTTGAATCCGTTTAGCCTTGAAGACGTCTTCAAACCAAAACCAGAAAGTCCAGTTGATTTGGATTCAACCCACATGAATGACTTTAAATTCAGGATTTATTCTAGATTAAGTCAGAATTCTCGACCCCCCAAAAAAACTCAAGTAGCCCTATGTGACCCTAATCCTCCTCTAAGGGTCCAGGATTTCTTAAATGATTATTTATCATTAGTAGGTCGGCCAGTTTTCAACATCTTTAAAGAAAACTGAACACCTCAGACGCACCTTTATTGACTTAACTGAATTAATAATCTCAATAGTAAAAACATAAAAAATAACTTTATGAGTCCATGTGGCATCATTCATTCTCGTTTGTTTGACCCTCATCCCCACATCCAGAGAGTTTAGGACAAACAAGATTCAAAGGTTCTAAATGATTTTGTCTAATTATCAATGACCTCACAGACAGACATAGTTTTTTTTTTAAAAAAAACAGTCAGGTTTATTTCGAAGTAGAAGGTTAAGAAAGCATAAGTTAGACTGTACACTGAAGAGCTTGTCAGAAAGTGAAGACATTTGGACAGGAAGTGGACCTGCTCGCGTGGCACCACGAACAAAACCTCGGACAGGAGGCGACGTGATCGTAGAGAAGAGGCGGAGTGTGAGAATATATTTGGCAGATTTCGGTGGAAACAGGAAGAGCGCCACGATTAGTTTGGACACGAACAACAACATGGTGGCGGTGATACAGTTGCATAGATTGGAGAAACGAATACGAGAGTCACAACGCTGCGGTTTAACGACACACACAGGAGGACCAGAGGCGTTCTAGAAGGCGGGCGGAGTCTGGGTCATCATGAGTCATGGGAACGAGGCCTCAAGGCTCGAACCCCTCGCTCCCTGTTCACAGATCAGGAGAGTTGATCACCAGTAGATCCCAGCTCCTCAAAAATATAAATCTACGTCACGATTGGTAACGTGTCACTTTGTGCATCAAAGTGCAGAAACAGGAATGCCTTCCATGTCTGAAGGTGGGTGTGGTTTTTGTTTTGTTTTAACCTCGGCACAAAAACATTAGAAACAGAAGATGGTGATTTGATACGACAGACCGGAGACTTGGTTTCACCAACAGCTGCAGAATCCAACGAGCGTGTTTAAGATACTTTATAAGCCTTAAAAGCATTAAGAAATTCATTAAATAATTAAATAGGAAAAAGACACTTGTGAAATATGAACCCTGGCTGTCTGCCAGAAAAGCTGAGATCACGCGTGGATCTTCTCTGGCGTGATCACATGACTGCTGCAATTCTTTTCAGTCTTTAAAACGACGCGGTCGATCCCAAAAAGAATCTTTTTGACTTTCCGTTTGGACTTTAAAATGGACAAAGTGACCAAGACTTATGGGCGTTCTGGGAAAGAGTCGACATCTGTGGCCATGACCTTAAATCATGACCTTAAAGGAAGGAAGGCACTTTTGAATTAAGTGTTGATTTAGGAACTCAAACTCCTCCTAAAAGAGAATTAAGACAATGGAGTTAAAAATGTTTTCAGTGCAATGTTCAGATCTTTACAACGAAAACTTTTCAGGCCAGGTTCTGATGTTGGTCAAACTAATAAAGGAGCGCCATGAAACAGGAAGCGCCAGAACATCTGCATGCTACGATCAATCCTCCCTGCACCTAGTGGCCGCAGGAAGTCAGCCTTGAGTGACAAACATCTCAAAGTATATCGTACAAATGTAAGATGTTTTCTAGCACCTCCTGGTGGCCGCAGAAAGTGATGCTTTAATCAAGAATCTCCGATGGAACGTTCCTGCTCTCTCTGTGGCGCTAATGGAAGGCGCATCAGAGCGTGGAGGCCTCCCGTCAAAACATGGTGGACACAACAGAGGCTTCGTTCACGAGTGGAGACAGTGACGCAGCATTGTTGACCCGGTGTTAAAGGAGCAAGTGTCTCAGGCTGCAGCCCGCTGTGTTTTAGGACTTCATGGTCTGTGGATGAAGTCGGTCAAACGGCGTCTTACACGCAAAACGCCATCATCAACGCAGAGTCATCATGACAAGTCCAGAGCTGTGCAAAAACAAACAGCGATACGCCCATAAACCAAATCCTGCAGACTTGAAATGGACCCAGCACCCGGAGAGAATTCTTTATACCCAAACGGCTTCTAGTCGGCACAATATGCAAATATATATATATACAAGGCTTGAATTGTCACAGAGATCATGGAGTCGGCGGCACTTTTCAAAAACGTGATGGAGTGATGAAGCACATGGATTAAAGAGGAGTCTTTCGCCAGCTACCGGCTCGGTGCTCGGTCCATTCCCAGGCTGCAGGATTTGGTTTATGGGCGTAAAGGTGACCCACGCTCTTTGTTCATCTTCAGAGAGCAGAAATGGATGGAATCTTAAATACGAGGAAGAACATCTGAACTGAAAACGACGTGCGGCGGTGTCACGAAGAAACATGCATGTATATGAAGGATTTCTAGTCAAGGAGCTTAAAGTTGGTAAGAAATCAAGCGTAATGAAATATGCAGGAATGATATGGATGTGACAAAGAGCAGTTCACTAAAAAAATAATGAACTAAAACACCAAAGTATGGCGTCACTGAGAGTTTAAAGGTCAAATGTAATGCGTCTTCCTCCTTCAGGCGGAGCCGATGTCTAGAAAATGAAATAACTTGATTTATTACAGGAATCCCAACTGAACACAAATTGTTTATTTGTAGAAGTTTTCATTCACTTGATCAACCTTCATTAATTTACTCAAAAGGACTCAACCGTTGCTTCTGCGTCCCCCTCAACATTAACGTCGAGTGTAAATCGCTTCTGTAGCCTTAACCCTCAAATTAAATGCTACAGTTTTGAAAAAGAAATCCAGATTCTGGGTCTTTTTCTGGATCCAAAACACAAAATGCACAGGTGTTCTCCGACCCACAATCGTTTACCGCGTACAGCGACAGACACCATTTCTGTCTTTCCGGATAATTATGCCAACGCATAAATTACCCACCTATGGCTGAACCTCTCCAGCAGAGGTAATAATTAGAAGTAAACGTAATGAAAGCTCTTCTCTCATCCTTTGCCATAATACCTTTTTGATTGAATGAGGAAGTAGAGGTTCTGTTGGTGCGCTTGAGACAGTTTGAGACTTTCAGCATCACTAAGTGGCAAGACAGAGGCATGCTGGGACGCAGACGCGTGTAACCGAGTGTCACTAAGCTCTTTTAGCCAGCTTCTAAATCAGGGGCATGTTAAATAAACAACAAACAACCGTGTGTTGATGAATCTCCTTCTAGCTATGTTCTGGAGTTAGGCGGGTTATTTTCTGGCGCTTGCTAAAGATGGAAACTCTCCTTCGCATGAACACAGACAGATCTGTCCATGCAGAGGTGTGTCAAAGGTGAGGTCATCGGTTAGAATGAGGTGTGAGAAATGTTAAACCTGTAAGAACAGAGAAGATGGAGAAAAAACAAACAACAACAACAGAAGCAGCCTGAGGCTCCAAACCAGGACCATCCATCATGGTTTTACTGAGGCTGACTGATCATTTTCCTCGCAGCTGGGATGTTTTGACCTCAGACTTCTGTCTTTAAGGCTCCGGCAGTTGAGTAAAAGGATTCTCACAAAGGAGGGCTTTGATCCATCTCCATCTGGTGCATAAAACGTCTTTACAAACTCCTGGATCTCCACTAATCAAACAGTTCTTGGAAGGATCCACTGAGCTCAATTGAGGCACTGTCCTGGGTTTTAACAGCCAGCACACTGCTTTTACTGTGTGCTGGTAACCCCAACCCATACGGACCCCCGGCTATAGAGAAGAAACGGAATAATAGGCTCTCTCTCAGCGGACACCGGCGACGGAACTGAGCTTCCTTCGTCTCAGTCTCACAGATCGGAGGAGGAGCTGGGAGTGGGGAAATGTCACTGGTGAGAGGGATGAATGGAATATCCTGCCTGGAGGGATCATTGGCCATTTATATCTGTCGGGGGTCAACACCTAGAATCCCCCAAAGGTGATCCACTCATATCTGGCGTCCCTCCCGTCACAACACTGACAGTCCATCTGACTCAGAACGGATTCTAAATCAAATAATAAAGACTAGAAGAGGGGGCTCTAGTTTCAGCCTATTAATGATTAGATTCATAAATCAATCGGGAACAAAACGTGGATCCAGAGGTTTGTGCTCTCCTGGCTGATGTCGGATCATTAGTCTCTGTTATGGCAAGTTCAAAATATACTCCTTATTCTCTCAGTCAATAAATCACAACATGATCACAACCACTGCCAATCAAACACATTCATCACTAAATAATCTCTAACGTCACACATATCACCTCCATTTTCTTTCATTTCATTAACATGGACGTTTGATTTTCCCCTGAAATCCTTGAGCACTGGTAGTGAACCGCTGGACTGGAAAGACATCAGAGGTTCTATGACGGCGCGGGCAGAATGAAGGTAGAGGAGATAAAGGCCACAGTTTAACAAAAGGGGACGGGAAGAAGGTCCGTTTGGTTAGTTAGGATCCTGGTTGAACAGAGCCTGCGGTCTGATCTTAAAGCATGAAGACCCTTCCCTCCTGACATACAGACAGACAGAAGCCATCATTGATTCTGTCGAGGGACTTGTGAGGAAGGGCAGAGACGTCCAATCAGGACGAAGTGGTTCAGTTTGTGCCCTGAGAAACACCAAAATAAAAACTCAACCCGTTACCTGTCTGCTGTCGTTTTACAAGTGGTATATGTGTTTGTGTCGGCCCCACCTCCCCTCCCACCCCCCTTCATTAACTGTAACAGTTCATCAGCAGTCACAGATCCACAGAGTTAACCCCCATAAAATATAAGTTAAAGAAAAATGCATAGGTACAGACCGTATATTCATATATTAGGAAAAAGGTTAGAAAACGACAATTAAGTTGACTTTGGAACAGGAAATCACTTTTGTGTGTGCGTGAGTGTGTTTGTGTGTGTTTGTGTGTGTTTGTATGTGCTCTGCGTTTTCCTGTTCCGCAGCCCGAAGAGGAAATCTCAACCCCCCTGTGGCATTATGATGTCATCAAACAGCGCCAGTATAGGGTGAATTCAGAAACAAAACAAACAAACAAAAAAAAAGGTTTCTAAAAGGAAGGCAACACCAGGCATTGGTCGCTGATGCCACCGGCGCCAGCGGACAGTTCTGACGACAGTGACAACAATGTAAAACCAAATCTAGCAACAGTAGTCAACAGCTTAGAAAAAACAGTGTAGATGTGAATTACAGCAAAACATTGCAAAGAAACAAAATAGGCCCGCTGCACAGAGTGGGCGGGACATTTACAGTGGTTTTAAGGGCCCGAGTGGGCAGGGCTCTGAGCCAAAGTGGGCGGGGCTCTGAGCCAAAGGCGGCTGTTATAGGTCACAGTGAAGAAGCTCAGTAAGGCAGAGAAGAAGCGTGGGAGGAATGGCGGGTCTAGTTGTGGCTTTAAAACAGTCAGAGTTCAAAAATGTTGAGGGAAGGAGGAAACAGGTGGGCTGGATGGGGGGGGACACCAAATGCTGGGCATCACTGGCTGCTGGGGGGGGTGATGGGTAGCAAAAAGGCACCTTGAAGCCCCATTTCCATCTGCACCCACCCATTGCTCCTTCTCCTCGTCAGTCACTCACTGCAGCATCAACTGCTTGAGGTTATCGTGCAGGATGGTGTCCTTGACGTCGCGGAACACCAGACGGATGTTCTCAGTGTTGATGGCTGTGGTGAAGTGGTGATACAATGGCTTCTGCTGCTGCTCACGCCGCTTTTTGCGAAAGCATTCCACCAGGAAGCGCTGGACATCCGCCAGGCTCGTGGGTTCGCCCGAGAACTCTGGGAAATAGTCTTTGATGGAGACCTTCTTCACCTTCTCCTCCAGCAGGTCCGTCTTGTTCAGGAATAGGATGATGGAGACGTTGCTGAACACTCTATTGTTAACTATGGTCTCGAATATGTTGAGCGACTCGCTCAGCCGGTTGGTCTGCCGGTCCTCCATCAGCACCTATAGTTGTGAGAGAGCAGGTTTGGGTCAAAGGTCATTGTGACAGAGTGATCTGGAATGAGCAGTATGTCCCAAAGAATCTTTTCCCTTAAGTAAAACCCATCTTTTCTCCGTGGCTATCCCTAAACTGAAGCTTCACTTTGAAATGTATCAGTTTGATCCGTTCCATCTAGACCTCTAAAACCTGAGCTTCAGCTGACTGACGAACGCATCAGTGATGATGCTGTCCCACTTCACTTCCACTGGAATCTCATCAGAGCTTCTGCATTCATTCTGTCTCGGTTCATTCTCAGACCGGCACATAACCTGGCTCCTCATAATTTTCTCCCACTCCTTCTCGCTCTTATTGTAATTTAAACGATCTGCTGCTCTGCATCACCAAGTCTAACCTCCTGTCGTCAGGGAGAATGTAGGAGCTTTGGCTGGTATTCCGAATGAAAAAGCAGCAGAATCATTGAACTTCAGATATTAGATCGCGTAGAGAAGACACGTCAGACGCAGCCAGCGGGCCACATGCGGCCCGCTGACCACTGATACTACATATCCCAGAATGCATTGCATTAACCGCTGCATCAATGAAGAGCTGCAAACGCCGGCTCTCCTCCCGGCTCTCCACTGTCCTCAGATATCAGTTCTATCCAGTCACTTCAAAAACATAAAGTCTAATCCTTAGAGGAGATTTCTACGATATGGATGAGAAAAAGAAATTCGAACACTAATAAATAATAAATGCTCTAACTTTACTGAGTGTATTGCAACATTTAGGCTTCAAAAAGTTCCGTGATGGTAGGGTTGGCAATTTGCAAAAGTACAAAGCTGTTAAATGCCCACTGTCATAAGTCAACGGAAAACTGTAAGGTACGGTCAACTCAAGAATAAAAGCAGGCCACAAACACCAAACAGGAAACAGTTCCCTGAAGTTCTCTTTAGTAGCATGCAATACTATATTAAAGGGTCTTCCCCATGTTCACAGAGAACAACCAGGGGGAACTCATAGAATGTAAAACTCTCATTGGTGGCAATAAACGAAAAACGAAAACCGAAAACCACCTACAACTCAGGTTGTAGGTGACATCAAAGTATAAACAACTTACGAGAACCAACCTCCGCTTTTTACACTTCCTGGGCTTGTGTGAATGTTTTGAAACATTCTGCACCTCCACGCTCAGTGTCTGAAGAGCAGACTCACCTGGTCATATTCCGAGGACGAGACGAGAAAGAGGATGGAAGTGACTGAGTCAAAGCATTCGAACCAGCGCCGCCTCTCTGAGCGCTGACCTCCCACGTCCACCATCTTGAAGGGCACATTCTTGATCTCAAAGTCGTACTCGTGGATTCCCTTAGTGGGTTTTCTGGCCAGGAGGATGTCTTGTTGGCTTGGGAGGTAGTCCTATAAAAACATCATCAGGTTAATTACAATTATTGACAGGATCCTGCAGATTTGATCAAACATATATTATGCCATAGAGGCATAATATTCAAACACATTTGATCTTTGTTGGTCTATTATAAGCTAAAGGCCCAGTGTGAAAGATTAAGATGCAGTTTTCATTCTGCTTTCATTACTGTATAATCATCCGTAAATAATTGCTGAGCTTTAATAGCCTCAGAATAAACCCGAGGCCCTATATTATATCACCACACCTTTTTCACAAACAACAGAGGGATTTTTGGATAATGTTTTACCTGTAGCAACAAAACATCAGTCATACCGTTTGCACCTCTTGCAAATTATTGCAACAGATCCCTTTGTACACTAACTGTTCAGAACTTTAGGCTTCATTTCCCTGCAGAGCTTGGGTTCAGCTGCGTCCGTGAAAACACAAAGTCACACTTGAGCGGATAACAAAAGCATCATTCTCCGTACATTGTCTGGCTGTGGGTCCTTGTAACAGACAAAAGCATCATTCTCCGTACATTGTCTGGCTGTGGGTCTTTGTAACAGACAAAAGCATCATTCTCCTTACATTGTCTGGCTGTGGGTCTTTGTAACAGACAAAAGCATCACTCTCCTTACATTGTCTGGCTGTGGGTCTTTGTAAAAGGAAGTAGGTGATGGAATGTGCTTTTTCTTAGCTTGCTCTGAGTTGGGAGTTAGCATTGTTAAGCTAAGATTCCCAGTTTTAGTTGGCTTTTGTGTAGCACTAATTTACCACATGCTTAACTGTCTTCTGCCAGTGCTCTCTTTAAGTGGTAGCGTCTGATGTGAACCCTCGCGTTCCTAATATTTTACTTTCATGCTTTCAAGCTCTTTTCTGATTAAATTCTCCAATGCCTCCATCTTTGTTGTATCAACGTCCTCCTGCACGCAGACCATTAACTTTGCTGACCTCTGACTATAAACCTCTATAGCACCATCTAGAGGACTGGAAAACCAATTGTCTTTATTATTCTAGTAAAGTGCGACAGGGGCGCAAGAGACAGAGCTGTCATCCTATATTTGGATCCTCCAGCCAATGAGCATTCAGGGGAGAAGGGCCTTAGCGAGAGAGGTGACCAAGAACCTGATGGCTATTCATGATAAATGTTTCAGTTTTTCTGTTAATAGATTGCTAAATCTTTCAAACGTTCTGTTTTGTTTAGCTATTAGGGTATGGAGTGTAGATTGATGAGGGCAAAACATTTTTTAAATAATAGACTGCAACGTAATGAAGTATGGAAACAGTGAATGGCCTGAATACTTTCTGATGGACTGAATATACAGACAGAACGCGGTCCAAACATACAGGGGCGTTCTATTAGGATACGCTTGTTCTGAAACGGCACAGCAGGAATAGTAAGCTACTGTCTTGCACTTTGCCTCCATGTTAAAGCGGGTTGAACTCGGGCACAATTCCAATTCATTTTTCTTTTCAGCGCAGAGACTTAGAGTGTTTTTTTCCTTCTTCTTTTTTTTTGACTTTTGACAGCCTGGCTGTGCATGCACCCTCGCTCCATAGGCACACCAAACTGTTTAGCGCTGTGACACGGGCACAAACTGACAACTGTTGACAAGTGTTCAGTTGGTTTCAATCTGCTTCTTTGCCAGTAGATGTCCATAGATGATACACACTGGCCCTTTAAATAACTGTAACTTTGAGAAATGCATAAAGCTTTTGCTCCATTTCTTCAACAAAATCCCGTCAAGAATAATAAAAATATCTATGCTGACCGTAACCATGACTATTTTCACCAGACATTCCCAATTAATTGGTCATCAGCCTCAAATGTGTCTCTGAATATCAGCATAAGCAAACACACTTCACAAGCTGCTGCTCCAGACCCAGCTAAACACTCCGCATTCTTCAAATACCAGCGTACATAAACAATTCTGGTCCTCCAGGAGAAACAGAGACGGAGAGGAAGTGTTTGTGTACGTGTGTGTGTGTGTGTCTGTGTGTGTGTGTGTGCAAGACACACGCATCTTTAACTCTTTTTTTTTCTTCCTCTACCCTCGGTAACGGCAAAAGTGCAGCACATGTCGTCTCATTGAATGCTGATTTAGGCTCAAACAACATACATGGTGCCACAATTACACATAATGTAGTCCTTAAAATGATCCTGCTCTGTAGAAATATCAATGTCAGTAAACAATATCACGGTGTAAACAGTCCAAGAACATCAAAATGGTGAAAAAAAGAACATTCAGACAGCCTTCCAGTGCTCCTAAAACTTCAGATAAGCAGTTTAGAAAATTGACTGTTGGGTGGATCATTAGAGCCAAGTTCTTTAAATAATGATTAATGTGGGGAATTACATCAAAATCACTTGTGACTACTTGGGGATTTCTTTTAACGTACAAATGACACATGAGGTGTGAATTTTCTTGTTTTTTTTCCGGTCTGAGTCGTGTCTGTAGTCCTTTTCACTGGTCACACAGACACAACTCCCCACAATAATATAAAGTAGATCTAGTCCAACCCGAGAGGCAGAACCCAGGAGAAAGCTTATGGATTCAAACCCAACACCTCTCTGATTAACTCATGGACACTTATGGATTAAAGCCCAACACCCCTGGGACCACTGGGGTGTACTGGGACCACTGGAGTGTACTGGGACCACTGGAGTGTACTGGGACCACTGGGGTGTACTGGGACCACTGGAGTGTACTGGGACCACTGAAGTGTACTGGGACTTCTAGGGTGTACTGGGACCACTGGGGTGTACTGGGACCACTGGAGTGTACTGGGGGTTCTAAGGAAGCGTGTTAAAAAAGAAAAAGCCTTGGGAAAGTATGTTATTTGTGAGTGTGTTGTGTGTGAGCATGTGTTCACTACCAGCATGGTCTTTGTCAGTGATGAGTCACCGCTTTTGGAATGTAATGAATTTGGATCTGGTGTGTAGAGCAGAGCATGTGCGCACACACACACACGCGCACTCACACACACACCTCTTTTGTGTGTGTGTTGAGTCGTCCTCATGGTGATAAAATCAGTTTTCTACATATTTCTGTAAACATTAAACCAGACTGTTGTAGTCACGTACTTATCAGCCATAACATTATAACCACTGACCGGAAGTGAGTAACATTGATTATCTGGTAACCATGGTTACCGGTCAGTTGGGGGGGTATGTTAGGCAGAAGTTGAACATTTTGTCCTCAAATTGATGGTGGAAGCAGGAAGCAAAATTTAACAAGCTTAAAGATCTGGGGGACTTTGACAAGGACCAGACTGGTATGTCTGGATGACTGGGTCAGAATATCTCCAACAGCTTTGCAGTGGTTAGGACCTACCAAAGTGGTCCAAAGAAGTACAACCTAAGTTGATGGTCGTGCGGAGTAACGGCTAGCCTACGTTGTCTGATACAACAGACGATCTACTCTAGCGTAAACTGCAGAAAAGTTCATGCTGGTACAGATGGGAAGGTGTCAGACCCCCCAGTGACATCACATCATGCAGGATATGGGACTGTGTATCTGCACACCAGTCAAGAGTGACCTCTGACCTCTGATCACGGAGGAAAGCTCCTTCCTTGTCAGTTTTTATTATTTATGTTTATGGTTCAACATTTTTGTCAGGTTTTATCATTATGTCCCTTTGTCACAGTTTTATTTCTTGTACTGCCTCCAGTGTTTCCTCAGTGCATTTTGTTTTTATAGTCCCATTATATAATTGTTTTTGCCTGGTGTGTGGAAGCTGAGTGGTGGCGTTTGTGGTTGAGGGGGTAATTATTTTTAAATAGTTTATTAAATGTCTCGTTCTTACTTTGCTCCATTTCTTGGGGGAAAATGTTTTTTATCATGTAAAGCACAGCTTTTAAGTATGAGAAGTGCTGTATAAATAAAGATTAATTGATTGATTAATTGCATGTGTGTTTGTTAGAGCTGAGTCATTTCGATTGTTGGATTCCAGACTTGTTGATCTTACAGTTCAACTGGAATATTAACAAATTACTTCAAATGTTATGCTCTCATTTGAACCAAAATGCACCTACAGTGACCTTTGACTTTGACAAAATACTAAACTTACACTCCACTCAAAGCAGAGAGTGATGATGACATCATCGACATCAGTCAAACTTTTAAGTGTGGGAAAACGACTTGGAGATGGTAAAGAAATATGACATTTTTCTCACATCACACCTGTTTTGTACAGGGGCGGATGACAATCAGGATTCTGAAAATTAATTACAGTTATTCTAAATAATTTTGGTCTTACAATTATGTAATCATTGTGACAGACCTACTTAAACATTGCTGCAGACTAAGTGCGCCCCTGATGGAAATGGTATTCCCAAATGGCAGTGGCCTCTTTCAGGAGGATGATAATCCCTAACCGCACTGCAGGAATGGTGTGAGGAACGCAGCAACCATCAAGGTGCTGACTTGGACTCCAGATTCCCCAGATCTAAAACCAGACCAGCATCTGTAGGATGGTCTGGACAAATCAGTGTGATCCATGAAGGCCACATCTCAAAACTTCCAGGACATAAAGGATCTTCTGCTAGGGTCTTGCTACCAGATACCAGCGTAAACCTTCAGAGGCGTGCTAGGGTCCATTCCTGAACGGTCCAGATCAGTTCAATCAGCTAAAGTGGGACTCACACAATATTAGGCACATGGTTATTATGTTTTGGCTGATCAGTGCACTCAATCAGGCTACTGCTGTGAAACGCTTATCTGCTACTGTTAAGAATCATCTCCCTTATTTCACTGAAGCGACACTAAAAGTAGGAGCGTAAATGGAAGCTGACTCAGAGCGAGCTGTGCGTGTAGACTGGAACAAACCAGTGAGCGACCCAACCCGAGAACAGGAAGTGTCTGTTTTCACTTCTCTTTTCAACCAGCTAGCAGCATTGTCACTCCCGTGTGCGGTCCAGCGGAGAGAACGTGACTTACCGACTGTCCAAGCTTTTCCAAATTATCCAGGAAATACTTGACTGACTCCCCCTGAGAGAGAGAGACAGGGAGAGATAAAGAGAGAGGATGAGATAGAGGGACAGTGTGAGTTTAATCTCCATGATTCCATCATTTTAATTGATTTCACTTCCACATCAGTTTGTTAAAGCCACTGTTTCCTGTGACGCCAAGTCCCCGCCAAAATAATGTCACCAAGTCTGCAATACATGACGCAAGCAGGGATGAAAAATATAAATGTAAATATTCGGGACAGAACATTTACCAAATCCAATATTCAGCATTTTTCCTCCTTAACGGCATCAATGGTTGCCTTTTGGTCGGATTTCACGACTATTAATTCAAATGCAATTGTACAGCAGCAGAAAGATACAATTACATTTCGTGTTAATAACTGTATGTATGACAAATGATTTAAGAAAAATGATCAAAACGAATGCAATGCGAAGAATAAAGTAGCAGAAATGATTAACTAATCATTTTAAAACAAGATGTGTGATTTTCTTCATCTAGACACAAGAGTAGAAGTTACACCCAGCAGTGGAAGTCTGCCCTCCACTTCAGCGTCTAATATTATGCTTCATTTATTGGAAGAGATGCCCCTACATTTGACACACTGCACCTTTAATGGATAAACCAGAGAAGGAGTTTATGTCCACACTGAACTATTTAGCAGTTCTATTTCAAAAGTGACATTTTATCTGATCATCTTTGGAACCAAAACAGCGATTTGTAAGCCTTAACTGTTGGAGACCTTCTCCTTCCCCCTCAGCCCCTCCAGCACATATAGTAATTGTCATGTAAATTAAAGACAGGAAAAACCAAAAGAACCTGCTTTTTCTTCCTACTTTTTCTCTGCTCACTATTTACACATTGCAGTCGGAGAAGGAGTCAGCAGCATTTTGATGCAAAACATCCTCAAACATCAAACTAGTTGGTTTGCTCCTGAGCAAACCTTCTGAGTTTGCTCCCAGCAAAATGAAGGCTTGAACATTTCTGCAGACAGTTGACGGTTTTCTCACATTACTCATTAATTAAATATCTATAGTTGCCAATTTAGGTACCCAATGTGAAGAAAGTATTTATGTTTAATTTTCATTCCTTAAAATTAGTGATTTAGTTGGGGGTTGTCTGAAATTACTAGATTTGATCCGTTTAACTTTTCCCTTCTTCTTTTTATACTTGTAGACAAAGGTTATTTTCTCTTTGACTGCTGTTCAAAATAGTCTCATCATGCTTTATGTTGCTCTTTAAAATGAGTATTTAATACTTTTTTTCATTTAAACCAAGCATAATATGCTCGTGATCTAATATAAAAACTGCATTTATTTTAGATCATGTGCAAAGTATCCTTTTTTGAAGGGTTAAATCATTTCTCGAGTAACAGACGGTAGGCAAAATTAGATTTCTTTTTTTTTTTTTTTTTGATCAGGAGGGTGATCCGAGAAATGATCTGCGCTCCAAACTCAAATCGACACAAAACTGAGTTTGCAATTTGTTGCATCTCTACAGTACATTATCAAACCACTCCATTCGAAAAACAAGTGACGGTGGAGCATCAGATGCTTTCCCTCTACAGACCGTAATATGATCACTGTTAATGAAGTGCATCCGTAGGCGTATCTGTACGAAAGCAGATTTATAATAACTAGAGCAGCAGAGCTGCCAAATGAAAGCAATGAGGGAGAAATTCAGGAAGGAAGGGCGTGGGACACCAGGGGGGAGACAGCCAATCTGTTTGCAGCTGCGACTCCATGAGGACCAGCCTCTATCTGAGACTCAGTAGTCCTCTGTGACGTCCAGAGGGAATGGACATCCCATGAACGTATGATCAGGTATATATGACCCCTATGCCAGTTCACCGCAGACACAACAGTGTCAATCTAAATGCAGACTTCTTTACCCTAACGCTCCCAACAGACACCCGGGAACAGTTCAGTGGATTCAGACCCGTTTAAAGTCAAACACTGGACTGTCAAACCCTAGTTCTGGTTCCAGACACTCTCCATCTGACTTTACTCAGTAGCACACTGCTCACACTCACCAGCTGGAACTCTCTTCGGCGGTCATAGGCGTTCTGGATGCCCTCATCAGCCCAGAGGGCCCGGATGGACGGCAGGTAGTGCTGGAAGACTTTGGGTTCCACCATGCCGTGATGCAGCGCGGTCCGGGTATCAAACGCCATCATCATGTCTCCATTGTGCTGATTGGAGGGTTTACCCCACGGGATATGGAGTTTCTCTCGAGCATCCACCAGCACCCGTATACCTTAATCAGGACAGAACAGAACCAGTCAGATGATCCATTTCAGTACAACATTTCTGTACACATGAACTACATGAAACTACAATAAATACACATGAAAGCGAAGAGTGAGGATCTGACAGACTTTGACAATGACTAGATTGTGATGTCTAGAGGATTGTGTCAGAACATCTCCAGAACTGGTTGTCCAAAAGACGTACCGTAGCACAAACTGCTGAAAACGTTATGTTGGTTGTGATGGTTCTGATATAAAATTTGTCCGAATACAGTGACGAGGTCGAAGGAAGGACAAGCAGCAAAAGTGTTCGGGGCGCCAATGGGTGCAGGGACGGAAACCGAGCCCGACGCCACAGAAGAGCTTTTGTAGCTCAGATTGCTGAAAGAGGCAATGCTGGTTCTGACAGAAAGAAGCATCTGTCAGAACCCGTGTGTCCACACAGTGATAACACAGAGCTGTAATGGCAGCTAAAGTGGGACATACACAATATTCGGCAGGTGGTTTTAACGTTATGGCTGATCGGTACAAGTTAGTGCAAAACACAGCACACGGAAAATCTTTAAAATTACAGTAACATTGCTTGATGGTCTCACGTTGAGTCAAACCAAATTTAACCACTCGCCTCCCTCCGCTTTATTTCCAGGCTCAGTGTGAAAAATAGTTCCATCAACCGCACAGTTCCATTCACACTGTCATCATGAAGCGTGATCTTCTCACTGCAGTACGTGTGTCACATGGGAACCGTTCCTCTCAACTCCAACTAGGTGATCTCTGAATTAGAACCATTTCCTTCTAAACGTTATAGTCAGCACTTTGCAGCTTATGATGGTTCCTCTGACTGTGGTCTCCACTTCATCCCACCGGTCTCCACTTCATTTCACCGATCTCCACTTCATCCCACCGGTCTCCACTTCATCCCACCGGTCTCCACTTCATCCCACCGGTCTCCACTTCATCCCACCGGTCTCCACTTCATCCCACCGGTCTCCACTTCATCCCACCGGTCTCCACTTCATCCCACCGGTCTCCACTTCATCCCACCGGTCTCCACTTCATCCCACCGGTCTCCACTTCATCCCACCGGTCTCCACTTCATTCCACTGGTCTCTACTTCCTCCAACTTAACAAACATTTATTGTTGTCATTTGGTGATTAGTGATGTCATTTGGTGATTAGTGATATCATTTGGTGATTAGTGATGTCATTTGGTGATTAGTGATGTCATTTGGTGATTAATGATGTCATTTGGTGATTAGTGATGTCATTTGGTGACAAAAGCTGCACAGTAGTGACTGACAATGACTCCACCTGCAGGCAGGGCTCCACTGTCAATAAATGTGTTCTCTGTATCAGTCTATCAGGCCTCCTGATGGTTTTTCTTGGACTTGTTTGTAAAGTTCATTATTTCTTTCTTTGCCATGCAATTTGTTGACAGTTTATAGTAAAAACAAACTCTCTGCTGTGGTGTAGATCATGCCAGCATCCTGCATGGGAGCTGCAGCAGGGCACGCGATCACCAGGGTTTATTCGGAAACACTGTTTACATGCAGTGGTTGCCTTTGCAAACCTAAACTTAGACTACGCCTCTGCAAAGGTATGAAATATGTTTTGGAAGGGGGTGTTTACATGCATAATTTTGATTCTCATGTAAAAGATCAGTGATGAGGGGGTTCAGAAACCAAGCCACAAAGGGGTCACAAGCCAGTGTACTTGAAGTTCCGGTCCCAAGCCCAAATAAATGGGGAGGGTTGTATCAGGAAGGGTATCTGGCTTAGAACCAACGCCAAATCTATATGAACACAAAACTGATTTCCAAACAGGATCGGTTGAGACCCGATTTGGCAAACACCATCATTGGTACAGTTGGCCAGCAGGCAACCCCGAAAAGGGTCAGAGGAAAGAAGAAGAAGTTGAGGAGGCTGGCCCCTCCATAAATCAGAAGATCAGTGATGTGATCACTGGTACCTGCAGCCTTCATGTGTCCTTGAGGAAAAACGGAACCCCAGAATTATTTTCATTCAAGTAATTAGGATTAAAGATTTCACTGACTTTCTATTTCTTGATCCACTATTCCCTCTTACGTAGGTCTGTATGGATAGATGGACCAGGTTCACCCCATAACCCCTCTGGTTGGAGCATGAACATCATCAAAAGTTTGGAACTGAAAGCCGTTTTTTAGTACCCATAAATACCCTAATTTTCAGTTCTGACTCTTAGCTGCTGCATCCGTCCAAGACCATGTCAACATCACTCATGTTTCTACTACTGCAGCAGATTTACTCTCATTCATTTAACTGTATGACTCTTGGCCATGTCGGTTTTTTTTAATCCATCAAACATGTTAATTCTAGAGTTTAATCCTTTTGATATGTGCTTCTGTTGCCAATGAGAATAATGTCTGCTTTGTTGAATCCTTTCTTCAACAGGATGTTTCAAAGGTCAACAAATGACTTAATCCGTGTTTGGGTTTCTGCTGCGCTAACGTTTGTTTTTACAGTAAAAGGTGAGCAGCAGACATTAGGCTGGTTGTTAATGACTTAAATTATTGTTATAGGACCCAAGATTTCCCAACAGATCATGGTCCAAAGTATCAAACGGGCTCCCTTGGGTTGTCTCCTTCACATTATGCAAACTAAGGCTGTACCAGAAACTGCCCTAAACCAGCTGCGTAACCGCCGCATAAACATAACACACTGCACTTTGTCAGTTTGTTATAATTCCCTGTAATGCAAATTGTGTGCTGCTCTTTCCTGCACAGGTTAGCAGCAGCTGTTTGTGACAGAGTTTCAACTGGTTTCACCACAAAGATGATGACAACACGCCGACGGCCCTTAAAAAACAGAGACGTGTAGTCAGGAGAAAATCTAGCTGTGTCAAATTCAAACTCCGTTTCTCCTCTGTAAATGTGGCCTTAATTGGATTCATGCTGTTCTTATCTTTCATGCCAGTTAAATAATGATAATAGAGTATTAGTTTTTATTTCGAGAGAAGAGTCATGAAATACTAAATCATGAAATGTATTCTCTTTATAATACCTATCCATGAGGGAACAGTGGGCAGCCCATTATGACGTGCCAGGGAAGCTGGGGTTTTAGGGTATTGTCCGAGGACTCCAGGCATATAGGGTCAAGGGCTCGGATCGAACCCCAGTGTCCCCGATTAAGGGGCGACCACTCTACCCACTGAGCCAACGAGACCCCCGCCAGACAAAAAAAAGTCCAAACATTTTTCAATATGCCAAATATCGTCAAGTATGAATTAATTTGAAAACAATAGTTGCCGTTTGGGTGCCTCTGTGCTGCGATGGGGAACAGGAATCTCTGCCTCCCTGATGTTTAGTAACTGATTCAGTAATTCTGTTTGGTTGACTAAATGTCCAGTCGCATGTTTATCACTGATCACATTGCTGGCTAAAATTTTTTTAGTTAATGCTTAGTTTCCTAACTAGCCGATAAAAATTGAGAAAATTCAGTCAAAATACAAATAGGGCGACATAGAACGCCAGCGTTGAGAATACAATATACATTTAATCTCATCCTGTCCTTCCTTATATCTAACTTTTAGTCTCCCTCTTCATCACTACCAATGATAACAGAACGGATCTGTCTACTGTTAATTCTGGCAGTATGAGCCTGGCGGAGGCTAACAGAGAAGCAAGCATCAGCCAAAGCTGTTCTCTCGTGTGAAGCAAAAGCACACGGGAGAAGGGTGACGAGTGAGGAGACGGAGAACAGGTGCCTGGCAGCCGTCAGGTGTGCTTCCAGCAGCAGCGACAGCGACGCCGCTAACATTTCATCCCAAGAGGAACAACCGGTATTATGTTCCTGTTGGGATGAGGCCAGACCCTCTAACCTAACTGCCATGTGTGGAGTAGGGCTGCAACTAACGAGCATTTTCATCGTTGATTAATCTATCGATTATTGAAACGATTGATGAGATTATGGAGTTGTTTCTCCTCATTAAATAAAGGAAAAATAGGGAAAAAAATAAACTAATCCTACATTTAATAAATGGTTTCTTATTTTGATATCAGCTTTGTGATTTAGCTTTACGTAGTTTTAGACACAGGTCTTTTAATGAACATAACCGCTTTTATAACAGACTGTTTTGGCACATCACTGCTTATACAAAAGTTAAATCATATGTATAAATAGAAAATAAATATATAAAAAAGCCCTTTCTCTGAAGTCAAATAAAAGATCCATGTAAATTTAGGAAACCATAGAGAGATAGGAAAAAACATTCAGTGCTTCGTGCATTCTGTACAACTACATTAAGACAAATAATGAAAAGCAATTTGGATGCAACCCAAATTGGACTCAAATTGCTGAGACCCGGCACTTGTCTCCATGAGTAACGCAACATGTTTTAAAGTTGTTTAACTCCTGACAGAAACGTGAAGTATATGCTTTTGAACATCGAGCTAGCAAGCTGGCTAACTAACTAGCTTTTGGAGACCAGTCGTCATCGTCTGGTGATCAAACATACTTCCGCTACAAATGCTCCGGCATTATTGAGGTGCTTTCATGCCGGGACAGGTCAGCTTTGTAAATCTTGCGGTTTACAACCTTCTTAGCCGTCATGGAGGGTGACATGTTCCCACACCGTGGACGTTTCCTGTCGTGATGGTGTTGCAACGGCACTACTGTTTACTTCTTTCTTATTACGCGGTGTGAGAAGCGGCGTCCGATGTCACTTGTCACTGAAAAATCGACTATTAAATGCGTCGAAAACCAATTTCATAACTGATTTTTCTCGACTATATGGATTGTTTGTTGCAGCCCTAGTCTTGAGAGGGAAACAGGCATTGATAAGGATAAAGTTGAAGGCAGCTTTACCACCAAGATGGAGTGAAAGAAAACGTTTTATAAAAGGTGCCATGATGTTCAAAGTTCATCATGGCACCATCCATAAAGGATGGATTACATGGACTGCATTTAACTACAGGCTGAGCTGAGCCAATCATTGATGAGTAAAGCCTCCCCTCTATTATATACTTCTCAGTGTTTCCCCTACCGTTATATTAGAGGGCACCACGCCCCCCCTGGAAGGTCAAGTTAATTTTATTTTCTATATAGCGCCAGATGACAACAGAAGTCATTCAAGGATTCGTTTCTTATAGAACTGGTATATACCTTGTGATTCTTATTTACACGACGGCATGTCATTTCCGTCCCTACATGGTCGCACATTTACAATTCTCCACCGCTCTCTGTATCGCGCACGGCGGACTTCCACCCCGGTGCTCTCACGCACACACACCAGCAGACAGAGAGCGAGTGTCGGAAAATATGTTGCGTCAACCACCTGAAAGTGTTTGTGTTGGTGGCCGTTTGGGTTGTGAGATGAGTGTGGCTTAGTAAAACCTGTAAATCCTTTTGAAGTGGGCTCAGTATGAACACCACCATGTCCCATCAGATGCTCTTAGTCCAGCTTTTTTTTCTTCCTTTTTCACTTTTGGCATACATAGAAACGACACAATGACGGCCGCTGTGACCACAGCTTAACAGCTTCAGTATCACATACGCTGCTTACTGTGGGTCGGTGAGGCTGTGAGGCTCTTCTAGATGCAGTGTTCTGCAACTGGGCAGAGGATATTCAGACTCAAAGCATGTCACTCATCATTGTGTCTATTTTCTATTTCAATAGGGCGAGTACAATGGTTTATTGTTGACATAGGTTTCCATGGCTCAGTAAATGATAATGTTGATGTATGAATGGGACAGGATGCATAAGTAGTTTTACAGTATTATTAGAATGGCCCATCGAGAATGCTCTATATTTTCTCTATTTGCTCTATATTATCTATATATTTCACAAGGAATTCGTATTTTTTATTTATTTATAGTTACAATGTTTTTAACTACTTATTTCACAATTACCTTAGTTATTCAAATAATTTCTAATATTTGCTTTCACATCTTCCAGTGATGTGAAATGCAGTTTATTGAGTTATCCTCTGATTGTTATCACTTTGTTTTAAGTGTTGGAAATAAATAATAATAATAAATTTGGTGCACGCTTAGTCTATATAAGTTCCTGCCCCCAGGCCTGAACAAATGTCTTAGAAGACACACTGCCGTTTGTTGTGGCGTCACAGCACCGGTCGCTCTGCTCACCATCTGAGGGAGAAGCCGCTGGGACCAGCGCTAAAATGGACAGTTCATCCATGACCCCCATGGTTTAGCCTGCATGTTAAGACCCAGAGATAAAATGCACGGTTCAACCATAACAATATGTTTTACGGTTCTAATTCTACTTTTACTTCTCACAGGGACAATTGTCTGAAGGTTGAAGGCAGATAAGAGGTCATGTGATCACCAGGCTGTACAGCTGCAATGGCTAATCAAACTCTGGTCTGGGTCATTTTTCAGTTCTCCAAAGAAAAGGGGGAATAATGTAACTTTGCTTTGAAGCAAGGATGTTTTGTCGTTGGTTTTAAATAAAGAAAGAAATATTTCATTTTCAATAAAGCGTTCAACATTTACATAAACTGTCTGTACTGTTATTGGACCACTAGTTTCACTCTCTACCAGATATATGAAGATTATAAATGATTTTTTTTATAAACACATATTAGTGCCTTTGTTACTCTCTTCGTAGAAGGGGGTCTGTATCACCAGGCTTCACACTGTGTGCTTGTCCTACGGCTCAACCTCTTGAACAATACTTTTAAACCCTTTGCTTTTCACTGCAGAGAATGACCTCATGTCTGGAACAACAATTGTTTATTAGATTTGGCATTTAGCTGCTCTGATTCCGCTTACACGGCACGGCGAGACCTTGCAATAGGATTTAGATTCTTACTTTAGGAAGTGAATGTGCTCATAAAACTATTTTCGAGTATTGCAATGAAACTTTGCAAGTAATCAGCTGATCACATTCAGCCGGATCCATGGAGGCTGATCCAAATCATCTCAGAGCAGCCCTGATCCATTGTTCCACAAACAGAATGTCATATTTGACACTGGAGGGAGAGATTAACTAGAAACAAACTCTGGATCATTTAATTGGCACTCTACTACCAGTTCTCAAAAGTGACCATTTTCAGGCGAATCTGCTCCCCAGGAGCCCCTCGGGTCGTGCCCACCACTCTTCAAGGATGGGTCCAAAGTAAAAGAACCGATTTCACAATTACACAATGAATATAAAGACTATTATTAAACGATTGTTATAAAGATAGTATGAGATCTGGTTTATGGACCAGATCTGGACCCAGTTATATGAAGTGGTGGAAAGGAATGAGTTATTGGTGATCGAGAGTTCTAATTGGCCCGAAGTGATTCAAGAACTCGGGCACTCGTGGATCAGCCTCTTCCAAACAACCAGTAGACAAACATAATACTCTCATAGCAGAGGTCAGAAAATGACAACTGACGTGTGGCTATTCATTGATGATGAAGCTGTCACGTGTCAGAGGAAGTTCGGACACAGAGGAAGTTCGGACGCAGACGACTGACCAAGATCCTGGTGCTGAGGTTTACAGTAAACAGAGGATGACATCTCAGACATAGATACGTGTTTTTCTGCTATCAGCAGCAGGAAAGGACTGACACCATGTTAAAACACAGTGTTCACGTTAAAGAATAAGACCCACGTGAGGGCATGAGGGTAAACACCAGCGTGACCCAAGTCCATCGTTTCCCGCAGTCTTCCAACGCACCATGGGCGTCTCTAGCTGCTAGCCATGCTAACAGCTAACATGACTCCAAACCCCCTTTGTTGACCAGACTTTCAACCAGCGCAGCTCTGAGACCTCCACCATAATGACCACAGACTTACCTTTGATTACATTACTGAAGATAGTGGCTCGGAACTCCTCCTTGGCCCTCTGGCCGAAGTCCTGGCCGTGGATGATGCGCATCTGCTTCAGGAAAGTGGACTTGCCGCTCTCGCCTGCTCCGAGCAATAAGATCTTCACCAGCCGCTTCACGTACGTCTTATCCCGGCTCAGACACTTATCTATCTCTTTAGACTTCCTCAGCTGTTCCACCTCGCCGTTGGTGAGGACACAGTTCGGGAAACATACCGATAAGAAGGAGCGGGACGGCAGGAAGTCCGCCATCTTTGAAACAACCTCATCTGTACGGAGAGAGCGCCGCCCGGTCGGCTGCTGCCTTCAAGGACTGTTGGAATCCAAGCACTGCTGATGACCTCACGGACCGTAGGAATCCACAGCAGTGGATACTTTCAGCCCTTCTTCTGTTATTTCACTTGATTTTATTTCATTATAGGTTTTTTGGTTTGATAATAACTTGAATGGATTTTATATTCAACGTATTTAATCTTTATCTCGTGCAATGTCATCCTTTGTTTTTATCTTTTTATTCATATGCTGGATATAAATGATATAGTTATTAAATGCATATTAATTTATGTTTAATATGTATATATAGATATATATAACATATAACTATATGAATTAAAATTATATATGTGTGTGTGGAGCCAGCGCAAATTGTGACTTAACTTCCTTTTCTTAGCTGACAGCAGTGGCACCCGATGTGCTCTTCTGCTGCCGTAGCTCATCTGCTTCAAGGTTGGACCTGTTGTGCTTCCAGAGATGCTCTTCTGCATACCTCGGCTGCAACGGGTGGTTATTTGAGTTACTGTTGCCTTACCATCATCTCAGATACTCTGACATCTGGCATCAAAAAAGGCATTTTCGCCCAGGGAACTGCCAACACTGGATATTTTGTCTTTTTTTAACCATTCTTTGTAAACCCTAGAGATGGTTGTGCGTGAAAATCCAAGAAGATCAGCAGTTTCTGAAGTGCTCCGACCAGCCTGTCCTGCACCCACAACCATGCCACGTTCAAAGTAACTTAAATCACCTTTCTTCCCCATCCTGGTTCTCGGTTTGACCTTCAGCAGGCCATGTTGACCATGTTGACTCGCTGCCCTATGATTGGCTGATTAGATATTTGCGAACAGTTGAACAGGTGTACCTGTACCTAATAAAGTGGCCAGTGAGTGTATATCAACACACCTTGATGGCTGTCAGAGCTCCTGAGAGAGTCTTCTCTGGACTGATGAGCGGAAAGATGCTGTGAAGACACGGGTCCAGTTCCATCTGGTGTAGAGCAAACAGTCCACTGGAAGAACATTTGACCTGCGGTCAAACATGGAGGTGGCAGTGAACGGCTTTGCTGCTTCAGGACCAGGACGACTCGCCAACATTGAGGCGAACATGAATTCTATTGAAGGAGAATGTCAGGTCATCAGTCTGTGAGGTCGTAGCGCAAGACAACGATCCGAAGCTGAAGAATAAGTCCAGCTCAAGCTGAAGAATAAGTCCAGCTCAGGCAGAAGAGTAAGTCCAGCTCAAGCTGAAGAATAAGTCCAGCTCAGGCAGAAGAGTAAGTCCAGCTCAAGCTGAAGAATAAGTCCAGCTCAGGCAGAAGAGTAAGTCCAGCTTGGTTGCCGTTGTTGCTGCTGATGGTGGGACATCTAGATATTAAGATCAGGCAGGTGAAAACCTGTTTTTTAACTATTCATATTAAATGAATGTTTGATTACTGTATACTCTGTGTTTACTCAGGTGGTTACATTTAAATGGAGGATCCGACACAGTTTACAAGAAACCAAGAAGGGGTCCAATACTTTTTTTTCACCACACTGTATGTCTTTAACAACTTAAAATTGATGACCTACTTTATTTTGCTTTCCAGACTTACGGTGATGTTACTACAGTTGACAGATTGCAGTATAATGCAGTTTCAGATACTAATTACATTTATTATCTTCAAAACAACTTTTTCCTAACTTAGGGATGAGAGCAGATGCTTCCTGCAGCTGATTGGAGGATAAATCCATCCTTTAATCCCCACACAGGAGGAGTCCACTGCATGCTGTTAGTGTCTGCCACTTCAGACACTAACACTGGAATATCCCACACCAGGAGTTTTCATTCTCTTCTTGACGTCGGACTTTTCATATATCGAAAAACATGACAATTAGAACAGCCCGCCCAAACCGGGGTCAACACTTCCGGCCCCGCATCCACTGCTTGAAAAAGGTGAGGCCCATTGTCATTATTATCGGTTCTATTTGGTTTTTTAAGTATGTTATTTGTAATATTTTATCTTTTCAGTTACACAAAGGCTCACATTAAATACTTACTATTATACTTTCACATTATTTGTTCGCCACCAGAAGAGCGGCGCCCCGCTAAAGATCACCACTAATTCCTTAAACCAATTATCTGCTTTGCTGCCAAGTATCACCATATAGCTGAGCAGAACTGGATATGCTAGATACATCCCAAGCTGCAAATATTATTCACCCAATTTGGTGTATCATCTAACCCTTTACTGTCCTCAACGAGAAAGTATAAATAAATTCAGACTTGTTCATTTTTTCATAGATGTCAAAAGAAACTTTCTCAATTACGATGGTTAATGCCTCCTAATGTGTCCCCCCTTTGACCTGTGGTGTACCCCAGGGCTCCATCCTTGGCCCCTCACTCTTTAGCACATACATGCACCCAGTGGGTCATATTATAAACAGGTTCAGTGACCTTAAATGGGCTGTTTGATTAAAATGAGGGCGTTTTTTGGCATAAAACATGGGAGACAAGCATCCATTCACACCTCCAGGCTGTAGGTCCATGTTTCTGGACTGTGCAGGGAAGGACTACTCTTGAAGTCTACATGTCAAAGTGTCATTGAGCCAAAATAGAAAAAGTGTCTATTTTTTCCTGGTGGCACCTCCGAGGCTCCGCCCACTGCTACTCGGTGATGGGTCAAAGACCGAGGAGCAATTTCACAATGTTCTATTGCACTTATGTACTGAATGATGACAGTGATCATAAAGAGTAAACATTGTTGTTTACATTATTACTTGACGCCCAACAGTTGACCTTTTCTTGATCCAATGTTATTAACCAATGAAAACCAGGAACATCAAAGAAGGCCTTGTGTATATCATATTTGCCCTCTCATAGCCCATATTTCACCCACTAGGGGGAGCTTTTTCATGAAACATTCTGAGGATTGGGGTCTTTTCAGGGATATACCCCTGCTGTCGGGGACAACAGCGTAGTTTTATACTTGTGGAATATACTAAGCGTTCTCATTGTCTGTTCGTTTTTCATGTTGCTGCCTTCCTGCTTTCAGCTGGAGGCCACTGTGGTGGAAATGCAGGACCCGAAAAGTGGGGTCAAGGGCTCAGAGCAGAAACTCAACGTCACAACCATTCCACACGTCATCGCCGGTGAGACCCCGACACTTTTAAAATCTGACTCTGATCACCAACTATTATGTCCATATACATTGATTATAGGACATTCATGTGTTGATAAGTTCATGTTTGATCCCAGCCGCTTTAAAAGGATGCAAGGAAATAGAACATTGCAATATGAGAAAATCATTTTTGTGTTCTTGCAATCATCTCATTGGATTATATTGATCGTTTTTGCATCATTAAATTGGTTTAGAGGCTGTATTTCTTAATGGCGGTGTTCCTGTGCACTGACTCCTTATTTTAGGTGCTGAGAATGAAGACAAAAATAGGCATTCACTATTCTAGCATAAAAACATGAGACACTTTTCATAGACACTCATCGCCTTCGTTGTTGCGGTCTAAGCTGCTAATGCAGGCTAAATAAAGCAAGTCACAATTGGATGAAATACGGACGCTTCTTTAGGAGCCAAAGTGGATTTATAATCTGGTCTAATACCAGCAGGGAAAGGTCAGCAGGCTGGCATTGGTCAAAACCCCCGTGTGAAATCAGGTCCTCTTAAAATTAGCTGCTGGGAGTTACAGTCAACGTTAGGATTAAAGGTTGATGTTTTATCTCCTGGTTGGTAATATTACCTCCGCCAACAAGGTTATGTTTTCACACATGTAAACACGGGGACTCAGTGGGCTGTACAGAGACGCTGAAGTGGATGGCCCCAGAGACGACTGACTACAGAATATTTCAGAGATACACAAGTTAGCCGTTAGATATAAAGGCTGGTAAATACTCATAAATTAATGAAGAAATCCACATGAGTTCTGCGCTCTCTGAGTGCTTTTTGTAGTTGATGCTGCCAAAGGAAAATACCAGAATGATGTTCTGGTTGGATAATATGGAACTGTGAGCTCTTTAGGATACATTGGTGCCTGACCATTGAGCCAAGGGCTTTGTACGTAAGCAAAAGGGCCTTCAATTTGATTCTATATTTTATCTGGTGCCAGTGAAGGTTAATACGGTAGAGATACGTTCTCTTATGCTGGTTCTGGTCAGCACACGTGTAGCAGAGTTCTGGATCCGACGGACGGATGGATGACAGCGTTTAGGCAATGAGTCAGGCTGCAGACTCTATGGTGTTTCAGTCTTTCTCTGTGTCTCCATTCAGGTAAGGACATCATTGCATGGATTGCCAACAAGATGAAGACCCCTCCAGAAGGTACAGAACCACGAGATATAAATGTCTGCATGTGACGGTGCTTTCTAGAAAATGACAACCATACCTCGTTTTTAACTTTGTCCGTTCATCTCCTCATATATCCGTGTCCAGAGGCTCAGACCTTCGGCACCATGTTGGTGGCCTATGGCTACATCTACCCGCTGCAGAACCACAAGAAGCTGGTCATGTGCAACGACGCCAGCCTCTACCGTTTCCAGGTGAAACTAAAGACTCGTACAAAAAATCAACGTGTCGTAGTTAAACACGACAAAGGGACTCAAGTCAATCCCTGATGGTGTTAGAACATCAGCACCCACCAGTCCACAGAGACCTGTCCGGTCTACAAGTCTTCTTGGCCGCTGATGTTTGATTCTATGATTGTTTCATATGATTCTATCCAGTCTACACGTTATCACCCCTGACCCGTCATTCAACAAACTTCACACAAACGTTGGTGCCTCTGACTTGGAGCGTGTCTTGTTGACCTGGCTGAAGCTACTTGGACCAGCAAATATGATATATAAAATATAAGACTACAAACAATGTGAGACTGTAGACACATGTCTGAGGACTAGAGTCCAATTAAGTCTCAAGTCTTTAGACTAGAGTCCAATTCAAGTCTTAAGTCTTTAGACTAGAGTCCCATTCAAGTCTCAAGTCTTTAGACTAGAGATCAATTCAAGTCTTAAGTCTTTAGACTATGGTCCAATTCAAGTCTTAAGTCTTTGGACTAGAGTCCAATTAGAGTTTTGAGTCTTTAGACTATGGTCAAATTCAAGTCTAAACTCTTTAGACTAGAGTCCATTTCAAGTCTCATGTCTTTGGACTAGAGTCCAATTCAAGTCTCAAGTATTTAGACTTCTGATCCAGTCAGTTCTTTGACGAGAGTCAAATTCAAGTCTTGAGTCTTTGAATAAGAGACTTAGTCACGTGTCAAGTCTTTACCTGGAATCCAGATTTAGTCCCAGGCCTTTGAGGAATAGTACTACAGAGACAAAGGCCTTTGAAAAGTTTTGAGGAGGTCTTCAAGTTTGGTAACTAATCATTGTGTGCAACTTAAGCGCTCATGTCCAAATTATTTGACCAGGGTCCAATGACTTAGGCCAGGGTTTATGACTGATGTCCCTGAAACCACAAATAGATATTACGTCACAAGGTTTTAATGGACTTATGAGACATTTCAACGACATCAAAATCACATCTATTATTAGTTCTCAGAATGTCTAATAGAGCAACGTTACATTTGTTTATTAGCTCAAACATAAACTCAATCCTGACCTGAGCTTTTCATGACAAAGGTATCGGGGTTAAAAACTTAAAAACTTAGAAACAGAATGCAGGGGACATTTCTATCAAGTGTAATTATTCCTAGATCTATAGAAACGCCGCATTGAATCACTAATTCTGTCTTCTTCTAATCTCAACCTTTTCAGACCCCGTACTTTTGGCCGACACAGAAATGGGTTGCAGAGGACATCGACTATGGTGGGTTTAATTTGTCTTTGATGCTGGGGTTGATTTGGTCCCATTTTTCAACCATTGGTTCAGTTTTTTGGTCCATTTAAATTGAGTAGAGCATATCTATCTTGTTCATATCATATTTACTCTAATAGGTCATATTTAACTCATTGTGTTGTCGGACATATTTGATTTAAGGAGTTTAATCATACCTCTTTTCCAACAAGCTGGTTCCAGGGCTAGTTTTTGAGCCAGAGCCTGACTCAGCACCAGTTCTTTGCTTTTCGACAGCCTAAGCACCAGCTCCTGGCTCTCAAAACTGGTGCCAGACAAGCACCAACTCTTTGCTGGTCTAGAGCCAAAAAAACGGAACCGCCATTTTTAAAACAACAGCTAAATGAGTTTCATCCGGCAAACTGACAATCCTATTTTTACATATTATATATAATATGTATATATATATTTTTTTTTTATTAGTTTTATTCGGCTCTGGATCTCAAAGTAGGCTTGTGAGGCCCGGAACAGCACTTGCATGGAGATGATGCGTACCTCCATCTTCTGTGTTGGGCTTGAGTATGGTGCAAGCGTTGCTGGGTTACAGACAGTGATGTTCTGACGTTATACGGTGACGTAATGGCGTGGCTCTGACTTGGCTCCTTGCCAATGGAAAAGCAAACAGGTTCTTAGGAGGTGCATGAGTTGAGCCAACTAAGCACTGGAACCAGCACCAAACGAGCACCAAGTTCTTTTTTTTGGTTGAAAGGGGTATCAGAGTTGATGCTTGTACAACACAGGAGATTGGGGTATTTTGGGGGACACACCCTTGGTCTCCAGTTCAACTCCACCCACAGGTGACGCCATTAAAGGGAAAGTCCAGATTTACCTGTCAGACACCGATTGTGATGATTCACTAAATAATTCACTTCGTACAATCAGTCATGTTTGTAACATGGGAGATTAATGATGGTTTTCTTCCCTCTGACTGCAGCCATTTACCTGGCGAAGAGGAACATCCGTAAGAAAGGGATGCTGGAGCCCTACGAACAGGTGGGTGTACAATGATGAGTGTGTGAAGGCTAGCCTCTGTTGTCTGAAGATCTACTGCAGGACATTGTTGCTGAAGAAGGTCATGCTGGATCCGAGAGAAAGGTGTCAGAACACACGTCACAGTGACATCACAGTGACGTCACAGTGACGTCACAGTGACGTCACAGCGCGCCGCTGATTGCTGATAGCTGCTGATTGTTCAGAATGACCTTTCTGACCACTGGGAACATCATCATCTGAACTATTTTTTACTCACACAGGAAATTCCATTTAGATGTTACTGCGCTTGTTTGTATCATATTTATTTAACCCTTTAATGTCCTCATCAGGAAAAAAAGGGCTCAAAGTTTACCGTAAAATGACAAATTACTCTCTCAACCATGTTTTGAAACAGTAAGAAAAAGATCATGCGAAATTATGTATCCCATGTAAAATAGGCGATTTCTATTAAATTAGCTCGACCTTTTGGTAAAATATGTTTTTTTTTAAACTGCTTGACATTATTACACATTTTTTGCTTGTATCACGTTACATTATTCTCCATAGTAAGACCTCACATGCTAAAATATGGCAGGGAAAAAATGCTATTATCGTTGAGGATGCGCAGAAAAACTGCATACAGAAATACGGCAGACATAAACCGAGAGCACATGCTGTTGTATTATTACCTCTTATACATTTAAATATGTAAATAAAACATCATAAATATTTCATGTTAATTTATAAATCCTCTGTTGACAGACCTGCAGTACCTTTTTAGCCCGCCAGGAGGTTTAATCACACACTGCATGGCAATCAGTGCAACCTGTAATCTGTAATCAACTAAGAAGACTTTATTTAGTCCTCTTAAGTTGATTACAGCATTCCATAATTATTAAACCTGAAGCTCAAACCTTCCTTGATTTGTCATCTCCTAACATGAAATGTTCTCCAACAGCAGATGAACAGATGATAAAGAATCTGATTCTCCACGTTCTCACCGTATTTGTGTTTTATACAGGTGCATTATACCCACCTCCACAAATGGCTGAACCACCAGTGGGACTTCATTGTGATGCAGGCCACCGAGCAGCACAAGTAGGTAGTCCAGATTCTGGTACAAGTAGGTAGATCAAATTCTGGTACAAGTAGGTGGTCCAGATTCTGGTACAAGTAGGTGGTCCAGATTCTGGTATAAGTAGGTAGTCCAGATTCTGGGCACAATTAGGTAGTCCAGATTCTGATACAAGTAGGTAGTCCAGATTCTGGTACAAGTAGGTAGATCAAATTCTGGTACAAGTAGGTAGTCCAGATTCTGGGCACAATTAGGTAGTCCAGATTCTGATACAAGTAGGTAGTCCAGATTCTGGTACAAGTAGGTAGATCAAATTCTGGTACAAGTAGGTAGTCCTGATTCTGGGCACAATTAGGTAGTCCAGATTCTGATACAAGTGGGTGATCCAGATTCTGGTACTAGTAAGCGGTCCAGATTCTGGTTATTATGGTTCACAGTGTATTTACGGGAGTTGGCGAAAAACGGTCTCAGAGTCTACCTTCCAGCTAACACAATGTGGTTCACAGACTGTTTCACTGTGTAAACCTGGACTGTTTCACTTTCGTAAACCTGGACTGTTTCACTTTTGTAAACCTGGACTGTTTCACTTTTGTAAACCTGGACTATTTCACTGTGTAAACCTGGACTGTATGTGGGGCCTGTTGCTCACTCAAGCATTACCTCCGCCACCTGCTAACATCAGCTAACAATCAGTGATGTGTTTTTATCGCGTCTCTCCTGAACATCTTGGTGTCTGACTTTCTTTTTCTGTGTGTCTTCAGGGCAGGAAAGGAGCGGAAGAAGCCGGATCGTGTGGTGTTTGACGGCCAGGAGAGGGCGTACTGGATAGTAAACAGGCCACCGGTCAGTTTCATCGACTATAGAGAGCTGTTAGAAAGTATTGGAACCCCTCCACCTCATGATTTCTTCTATTTCTGTGTGCATCTCAAACTAAACTGTGTCGGATCTTCAAATTCAAATCAACTGAAAACAACCTGAGTAACACCGGCGAAGCGAATCACTTCTGATGCTTGGAGATCAGTCTCTGACATCACTGTGGTGGAATTTTGGCCTTCTCTTCTCCACTGAGATGCTTTAGTGCCGCCTTATTGGAGGGTTTGTGAGCATGAACTCATCTTTTCAGGTCCCGCCACAGCATCTCAAGGAGGTTCAGGTCCAGACAGACGACCTGACATTGTCCTACTGTAGATTTCATGTTTCCCTCAATGATGGAGAGTCTTCCAGTTCCTGAAGCAGCCAAGCATCTCCCGTACATTCCACTGCATCCGCCATGATGATCTCAGAGGGTCATCAAAGGGTGTTGTGGGTAAATTCCGATCAGTCTTAATGTTTTTCTGGATCAGCAGTGGCTTGCTCCTCACCAATCTCCCATGATGTCATCATATCCCAGTGTCGTCAGTCTCCTGGATGAGCCCTCACCTTGATACTGGGGGAATTTTGGAAAAGGGTCCCCTTCTGTGAAGAGCCATCATTGTCCCAAGTCTCCTCCATTCATAGATAGTGTGTCTCACTGTCTCCGTGTCTTCTGTGGTCCCAGAACCTTAAAAAAGGCTTTGGAACCCTTCCCAGACTGATGGATTTGTTTTTTAGTTTTTAGTACTTAGTCTCGGAGGGGGCGGAGCCTCTTTCTCATGGTCCCAGTTGGTTTTAAGGCAACTTTTATGGTTCGATAGATAAAATGATCAATTATAAAACTAATGTTTTTATGTTCATCAGGTTGTTTTATGTTCAATTCAGTTTAAAGATCCCTTACAGTTTAGTCTTAGAAATGAGAAGAAAAACCAGGAGGTGGGTCCAAAACTTTTTCATTACATTCTATCTTCACTAATCGTAAATCATGGACTGATGGATTCATCATCAACCTTTGTCTCCAGCGTCACACTCACAGCGCTCTTGACTGCGGTCCAGAGCGTCTTGTTGATCCCAACGCGGATGAGGTAACAGGTCAGTACACACACACACACACACACACACACACACACTGTGAGGAGATTGATGTCATCTGCTTACTTTAAGAACTTTACAGGAGATCAGCGGTTCTGCTGCTGATCTCTGCTGACCCACTTAGGGAAGAGATCCTCCCTCCCTTCCCCCTCCTTTTCTCTCCACCCTTCTTCCCTCTGTTCCCCTTCACCTCTTTTATCTCTTTTCCCTGCTCCCTTTTTCCAACCTGTGATTCATCATGACATCATTACTCTACTCCACCAACCTTCATCATTTCATTTGTTGCATTTCACCTTGTCCTCTCTTTTTCTCTTTTTCAAAAAGATCCTCTGAAACGGAGGAAGATAATACAGTAAAGTGTTAGAAATAAAACCGCCCTGATAGAATTTCACCCAGGTCCTGGTTCTCCTTGAACGTTGAATTCAAAGCATCCGGACCTTAATCCCCGATAAAAGTCAGGGATATCCTGGAATGGTCATCACCGCTTCCACAGATTGGTTGTGTTAAAGTGACAACTCAAAAACTATTTCATGGATCATTTTAAAACCCACATAGACCTCAGTGCAAGGAAGAACTGTATTGATTTTGGGAAAGGTTGGTTTTATATTTCCAACACTAGGCGGAGCTTTATCTCCAAAAGTTTTCAGGTGATAATTTTGGTTGAGCATCACCTTCTATATATCATATTTTACTCACTAGGGGGAGCTTTTTAATTATAAACAATATTTTTTCCGGACGTAACGTCTTATTTAATTTGAGGAGTTCAATTGTTGGGGAATTGTTTGTACAACGCAGGGGATTTGAGGCTTTTCAGGGATATACCCTTGCCGTTGAGGGCGACAGTGTAGGCCTAGTCTAAAGATGAAGATAAATCAGGTAAATACCGACCCCCCGCCCCCCCCTCTCCCCATCAGTGAGGTAGAACCGAGGTGAAACGTCCTCAACTTTAAATCTGAGGTCCGGTTCCTTCAGATTCAGCCATCAAGGAGTCCAGACTGTTATTTGTGTGTAGACTCGTAGAAACCTCTGCTCCATGTCCTACAGATAGTCTCTCCAGGAACGTTTCCAGTGTGATGATGATGCTGCAGTACAGTCATACGGGTCACGTGGGAAAAGATTCCAGAACAAATCAGTCGAATTTAGACCAATAGCATGAAACAAAAATGTTTGGTTATTTTTCAATCCAATTTTCTGAAAACCTGCAGCATTAAACACACAAATGAAGTTCCCCTGGATGGACTGCATTTCCTAGTATTTTCCACCTGTCAGTGTTTCAGAAGTAGAAGTTTGGACCGATAGTCTCTTTACACAACAATACACATCTCAGATGTTATGAGTTCTATTATCTGTTCCCATGGAAACAAACCCTTCTCTTCTTGTCTGCCAGAAACTCAGCTTTGACATGTACAAACGGATGGTGAGTAAACTTATCCCACGCATGCGCTACCATTCTATTTGTTAAACTAATGCACATGAAAATCTTCCTTTTACCCTAGAACATATTCTATCAACAAGCAATCATGAGGTCAAAGGTCAAATCGAGTGTGTCGCTTGGAGCGTAAGTTGAATCGTCTGTCGCATGTCAATCATTAGTCTGTTTTTTAAGATGATTGAAAGTAAAAACTATTGTGCTCGTCAGTGTTTAGTGATCAGTTTATACATTAACAGAGAAACATAGAAGCTCTGTTGGTTTCCTTGTTCTCACGTCTGCTCTGAATCTGCAGACAGGTCAAGTTCATCTCAAACCTGAATATCCACGACCCGTTCTTGGCCCCATGTTTACCAAGTAACCCCTGGAAGACTGACAACGACACCTACTGGAATCTCAACACGAGAAGGTGCGGACTACTGCCAGCGACAAAGCCCACAGCCAGGACCATGGAATCATAGCAGTTTCAGCCAGTACCATAGAATCTTGAAGAAACTAGGAGTCAGAGCCAGGACCATAGAATCATAGCAGTTACTACCAATCACAGCCAGGACCATAGAATCATAGCAGTTACTACCAATCACAGCCAGGACCATAGAATCATAGCAGTTACTAGCAGTAACAGCCAGGACCATAGAATCATAGCAGTTACTACCAATCACAGCCAGGACCATAGAATCATAGCAGTTACTACCAATCACAGCCAGGACCATAGAATCATAGCAGTTACTACCAATCACAGCCAGGACCATAGAATCATAGCAGTTACTAGCAGTAACAGCCAGGACCATAGAATCATAGCAGTTACTACCAATCACAGCCAGGACCATAGAATCATAGCAGTTTCAGCCAGGACCATAGAATCTTGAAGAAACTAGGAGTTAGAGCCAGGACCATAGAATAATATAAGACAGCCTTATTGGATTGAGGAGGAAGTCCAACATCTTTCTTTACTTCAAGGAGAAGTGGTAGATGATCGGGAGGCTTTACCTCGCAAACAGAAAGGACAAAGTAGGTTTTAACTATTTGTTTGTGTAGATTGTATCTTTGACTTCACAAATACGTCCATGTGTCCAGAGTTGACGTCCCGACTAAGATGCGTGTAGAGCGCTGGTCCTTCAGCTTCTGGGAGCTTCTGAGCGACCTGCGAGGCCGAGATGATTTCAAGATCTTCCTGAAGAAAGAGTTCAGCGGTATGTAACCAAGTGTCCTGAAATATGTTTCAGTCCAGAGCCGCAATTATGAGTCAGCGTAGAACCTGACTCCACATTCCGGAGATATTTGAGGGGCTGGTCTATTTACACCTTTCAACACAGGCATCAATCATCCTCTCTCTCTCTCTCTCTCTCTCGCTCTCGCTCTCTCTCTCATATATATATGAATGATGACGTCGATGCTTCTGTGAGGACTGGGTGGAGATGGGGATGTGGAGGGCGCGTGAACCAGCAGCATGAAGGAAGTAGATGAATGCAGAGAATCATATTTAAAGAGGCAGCAGCTAATGTTGACAGGCGATGAATGACGGCGTGTCACCGGGACGCTGGATCGATGTGGTCAGCTGATCACATGTTCTTGGGCTGGTATCAACTCACAGCCCAAGACCATGACAGCACACGTCTGCATGACATTATGTTAAGTCTTCCTGACTGAACTTTCTCTGAGGAGCTGCTGGGTATCAAAAGACTGAATTATTGTCTCACTCTCCTTCGTGTGTGTGTGTGTGTGTGTGTGTGTGTGTGTGTGTGTGTGTGTGTGTTTACATGTGTGTATTCCAGGAGAGAACTTGGCTTTTTGGGAGGCAGCTGAAGAAATGAAGTTGGGCTCGTCATCCTCCATGTCCACAAAAGCAGAGACTATCTTCAAGTAAGGCAAATAAGCAGGACAGTGTGTGCGTGCGATCCATTTACATGTGAGTCATGTTGGGGATGTTTTTAGAACTATGGTCTGGTTCTGGTCCGCCTGTGCTTCATCCATCACTGCAGCGGGATGAGGACCATTCCATACGCTGCCTCTGGAACATTTTATTGAAGAATAGATGTTTCAACTCATCAGCAGGCAGAAGAAGGCCGATGGATGTGACTCTACGTCAGACCCTAACCCTACAACAGGAAATGTTTGCTGCTCACGTATGACCCAACACACGATTGTTGGTACCTTCTAGCGTGTTTCCACCTCTGTCTACCTAAAGTTTCAGATTTTCGCTTCAGCAGCTCATAATCTTAGTTTGGGATTCTTTGCTTCTCACCACACGTCAGCTTTCAGCGACGAGGAGGAAGCTTCACTCAGTCAGAGGAGGGTTTGCGCCTCACCAACAGCGTTCCCGCTGAGGGGGACCGGAGGGTCTCAGTATGTTTATCTGTGTTGTCAGGACCTTCCTAGCCCCTGGTGCCCCCCGTTGGATCAACATTGACGGCAGGACAATGGGTCTGACGGTGAAAGGGTTGGAGCATCCTCACCGCTACGTGCTGGACGCAGCGCAGACTCACGTCTTCCTGCTCATGAAGAAGGTCCGCCTCCATTGTTAGAAAATAACCCGTCACAGTACTTCATTCTGTAGAGTTCTTTTTCTTACAGTTAGTGATCCGTTTAAGGATTCATTCAACGTGGGACACAAAAGCATAAATGGAACTTCAGCAGTGTGAGGTTGTGACCTATGGTTTCCTCCACTTCCATCACTACAGGATACTTTCTTCCGGTACCTCAAGTCCCCGGTTTACAAAGAGATCCAGAAGAAGGCTCTGAACCCCGAGCCTCATAACTTCAGGTTGGTGGATAAGAGAACCTTTCAGAAGGTTAATAAAACAAGAAAAAAAAAGAATATAGGGATGAGTGTTAACTGTTTAGAGGCTAAAATCATCAAAAATGAATAAATAATTGATGAGAAAAAGAAACAATTAAATGGAGTTAAAAAAAAATAATCAAACGTGACGATAAACAAATTTAAGACTAAATCGGACTTCATTAATACAATTAAATGACATATGACATAATGACATATTTCTATAATAAAAAGTGAATTAAATTAAGTTAAATGTAATAATGAAGCAGAGTGAGTGCTAATAATATATATTTTTAATTCTATAAAAGTTTGCATGTTCATTGTGATTTTATGATCGATCAAAACTTATTTTATTTTTAATGATAATTTATTATAATGAAGTTAAGCTTAATTCCAGTAGGTGGCGCTGTCAAGCAGAGTCAGAACAGGTCACCATGATCCAGTTTCAATCTGTATTTAGTAGATTCCTGAATCTTGGGATAAGCTAACCCTAACGAGGGTCAGCCCTGACCCTCGTTTTAATCCTAATGCTCTAATAAACAGCAGTAGTTATAATAGGAATAATCACAGTAAATCTATAAAATAATAACAATAATCATAATATATAAGAAAATAATTGACTAAATATTTAATATAAGTGAAAAAAAACAAAATTGGACGACCACAAAACGTATAAGTAGTAGAATTATATGAACAACAAAGAAAACCTGGGACTCAAAAACATACTTCCACAAAGAAACACACTGATAACACAAACAATAACAATAATGATTGTATCTGTCAAACGCACCCGTGGAAACAAATCAAGATGTGAAAGGATGAGCACACACCAGAGAATGACTGAAGTGAGCCTCTAGAAAGCAGCTGAAACACTAGATCCTACCGCCGCTTCTTTCTCCTCCATAGTCCCGCCCAGCTGGAGCAAAATGCTCAGAGCAGAAGTCCAGGAGTACATCCCATGATCCTCTGGAAGCAGGAGGAGGAGGAGAAGGCCAAGGCTGCCGCTGCCTCCGCTCCTGTTGACGTCAAGGCCATGATGAGCAAAATAGACCGCAAGAAGTAGGCGTGGGGCGGCGGCGGCCTGTGAAGGACTCGGCGTGTCCTTATACTGAAGCCCGGTTCAGAGGATACAATGTCTTTGTCTTCAACCTTGGACTTTCAAGATTTACTGTTTCCCATCAGGGGATCACAGCGAGACAGATTCTGCAAGTTGTAGCTTTATTATAGACAAAATATCAGCAACAGTTGTTTTGTGATCCAGGATCAGAGGCCACATGTAACTCAGGAGAGAGAGACTTTCTTAGACCCTTTAATGTCCTGCTCAAATCTTTGGTTTAGCACATTTTAATTCACTATTTCTTGTTGAAAAACTCGTGTCACTTGGCTGAACCGGTTTGTTTTAGGACCCAGTGGCAGCATGTAAATGCTAAAGAATTAGGGACCCGGAACGGAGCCCTGGGGGACACCTCTAGTCAAAGGGGGCCAATGAGGAGAAGGTATTAACCGTGGATATTTAGAGGGTCCTATTCGATAAGTAGGATATTTTGACATATTAAAGCATGTGAGGACTTTACTAAACAGAAAAACGTAACAAAAAACTTCTTATAAAGCGTCAAATAGTGTCTAAAAATCCTGCTTTACCAAAAGGTAGAACTAATCTAAGATCTTCTTCCATGAATTACAGAATTTAATCATGAAATAATAAACAATTATATAATACATAGCATACAATTTTGATTTTACTATTTCAAAACAAGCTTAGTCTGGTGATTTTTTATTATATTATGAATTTAGAGGGCCTTAAGATATTAAATGAATAAATTCACCCAAAGAAATAAGATGTGAAAAGAAAGATAGTTGTTCCATTTGTTTTTTAATAATAATAATAATACATTTAATTTTTAACATGGTGAGGACATTAAAGGGTTATTACGTATGTTGTTCTTAAAAGAAATATATACATCTTATTAATGTAATTTTAAATGCAGTACATACAAGGCCCAGTTTGTATTCATTCTGTCGTACTCTGAAATAAATTAAGAGTTCTGATTTCACTATGGAGGATTTGAATAGTATGTAAATTCTGAATTTAATAAATACAATTAAAATAGACTTCACATTTTTGTGTCTGTGTGATATATGGGATGTAATCGTCTGCTGCCTGGGGTTTACAAAACTCCTGGCCCGCAGTAATGTCTGGGAAGGAGCTACATATCAAAGGAACATCCACATGAATGGTAGGATCGGAGGTTTCCCAGCAGAACATGGTCCAGGATGCTGACGGGCCCATTCCCAGTATACTGCACTTGCAGACTCAATTCAATAAAAGTGAATATTTATTAAATCATCCATTTATTTAGGACACATTCCTCAAAAGACAAAATTATATTTATTTTACATCTTCATTTTTACAAGGGTTTAGTAAAGTCTAGAGCTGCGGGGTTCTATTTGGCCATACCGGACAGCCAGCTGAGTTTGAATAAGGAGGGGGTCGCCGATTCTTCTTCCTGATCGGCCAGCTGTCTGAAAAAGCTGCCGGGCTGGAAGTTGTCCAGGCTGACGGCTTTGGAGGATGGAGGTGCCTGCTGGAGGAAGGAGAAACGTCAGGTTAGCGGAGGTTGTGGTGGATTTTCATGTTGTTGACGTGTGATTAGGGATACAGACGCCTCCCGGGTCCACAGGCCCATGAGCACATATACACAGTACCTGATCCAGGGTCCACAGTGTCCCTATTCCACCGACTGCCTAATATTGTATTGATCTTCTGCTGCTGAAACATCTCATAATAATCAGTGGAGGTAACCACAAACTCTGTGATCACTTTTTTCTTCGTTCTGTCTGTTGCCATTTCTTGTGCCTTGTTAATAATCTGGTTGCACTGCCCCCAATGGTCGGATGAGGTACTGCGCCATATCTGTGTCTCCACTCATTCTGACAGATTTGGAGCAGCTTGTGCTGAATAAGGATGGTTCCTTTAAATATATTCTTCACGTGTGCTATCCTGAACACAAACTGAAGTAGTAGCATGTGAATGTGAAGATGGGGCTGATCCAATCACCACCGATGAACCCCTCTTTAAGAATATCCTGATCCCGAGCGAAGTCGGTAACCCCAGCGGAGCGACGGAGGTTAGTGAACACAGCACAACAGCATCTTTAAGTTTAAACCCGTCAAAAGTCAAGATCAAGAATCATTTCTTCAGCTAATGAAGCAGGATTAATTTAGTACAGTTAATAAAGTAACGTCACTAGAAAAATTCACCAAACGGAAACCATTGCACTGCTATTGACCCACACACAAACACAAACACACACACACACACACACACTGGTGGACTTGCCTGGGTGAGTCCTACTCAAAGACGCTGAGAGGGCAGAAGGTGTGACAGACAACGTTAACCCAGGATGGAACCAGACAATGAAGACGTGAAATATCAGCAGTGAGACGGAGTCCGATACCTCTGCAGTTACTTACCAGCTGATGAGCTGCATCAGAACTCCTGGAGGCCGACTTGGACTTTCGCACATTGGACATACTGAGAGGCAGCAACCCGAACCTGCAGAAGACAGAGCTAGGATTAAAGACATCTCCCTCAGATCCTCCGAAAACAAAAATTCGAGGAATGAAACGTTTAAAATGAAAACACATTTATTCACCTGTCAGTGGTTATAATGTTATGGCTGATGGGTTTAAATATTAAATATGTGAATAGTGGCGTTGTGTTTCTGCTCTCCAAGCCCATTTTAATTTAAAGTGGATTTGAATTCAAAGCAGTTTTGTCCTCATGATTTTAAGCCCCTTCTCTGCCTCTGATGTGAAGCACTTGGTCGGACGGTTTCTTTCAAATGAGGCTAGACCTAAATGGACCTCCTTCAGATCCGGAATGGACCCAGATGGTGGACCTTGATCGAACCACGTCAGGTCTGACCTGCAGCAGGACAAAAGCAGGGTTCATGATGTCTGACCTGATCTGGTTGGTGGACAGCGGCAGGATGTTGTAAGGCTCCTGGGAGTTCAAACTGCTGCTCCGTGATGCAAACATCTTTTCTGAGCCCGTCATCAGACCCAGCAGAACCTGGAACACAACAAGACACTCACGTTTCACCAACACATGCAGTGTTTGCTGTACAATAAACAAAGACACATGAGCTAAGGTTCTATTGGTTCCTGGATCTAATGCTAGTCCTTCATGTTCAGTGTTTTTCGTCACATCCGAAAGGTCCCACAAAGTCCAGGTTTATACAGTGAAATAGTTCTTCCTGATAAACAGTGGAAGAACTCAGATGTACATGAAAACGTGAAACATTTTTCTGGTGGGTTGATCTACAGCTAGAATGATGTCAGAGGTGATCCAAACATCACTAGTCGGGAACGAGCAGAGTGCATGCTGGGTAAGAACAAGTGCATGCTGGTTGTGAACCCAGTATGACTCAAGAGAGTTTTTTACAAATGGTGTACCTGACCACCTCATCTTAAAAACCAAAGCTCCCATAGACCCACATGTGGGTTCTGAACAACAAGAGAGTTGTTGTAGCTGTTATATACAGTATATACATACTGTGTGTGTGTTTATGTGTATATATATATATATATATATATATATATATATATATATATAATTGACAGTGTGTTGTTGATGGCGGTGCTGTATGTACCGAGGTCCTCTGGTTCAGACGGTTGAGGTTTGAGTTCAGGGGAGGTGTGAACACATCCAGGTCAAATGGATCGATGTAGCTCTCCAACCAATCAGAGATCTCCTGGACTCTGGATCACACACACAGCAAAAATCATAGTATTAGTGTTTAGGAATCCAGATTTTTGCAGTCCAAACATTAGCGGTCCTAGCGTTAGCAGTCCTAGCCTAACAGTGACATGACACCTAGTAGTGATGATACGATGTTACGATGAAGATGCAGTGAAACCGTCCGTCTATAAGTGGACTTCCTTTTAAAAATGTCCGTTCAGGCAGCTTTTTGTTTGGGAATGGGTTTTGGGTTTCCATCGGATCTACTATTCTAGAGGTGTGACGATCTCCAGAACTTTGTGCATGTTGTATTCCTGATCATACTGTAATCCACTTCACATTTTCAGGAGACACACAAAATGGGTTGAGGCAGGTATGTGAGACAAACCTGGGGTCTTGGTGGGATCTGGAACTCTTGGACTCCTCTTGTCTGCTGCCCAGTGTGTTGTTGAGGTAACGAAGGTCAAACAACAGCTGCAAGGCTCGATTCTGAGTCATGGGGAACGCACCGACCTGGAGGATGGAGGAAGAGAAGTTCAGGAGGCTAATACAATGACAGTCTTCTTCCTTCCTCATTCTCTCTGGTCATTCCTCCTGCTTCTCCTCCCTCATCGCCTCCTCCTGTTTCAGAACATGTCCCTAAAGCTACTCCTCAAACATCTCCTTCCTCTCCTCCTGTTTCATTGGAGGTTCCTCGAGCTTCTCCTCCCTCATTTCTCTCCTCTCCTTCTCCTGCTTCAGAGGATGTCTGTAAAGCTCCTCCATAGACATCTCCTTCCTCTCCTTCTCCCGTAAAGTAACCTCTGAGAGCAAGTAGGCCCTGAAAAACCTTTTCTGAAGCTCTACAGTAAACTCAAAATTATTCACGCCTTAATTCGGTGACTGTGTGTTTTTGTTTGTTTGTTTGTTTGTTACCTTGCTGCCGGTCTGCTGTGTGAGTTCCTGGTAATGGTGCAGGGCCTGACCCAGACAGGTCTGCAGCAGCTCCTGCAGGGTGGGCCGAGGAAGAGCGTGGCCCCCCACCCTGTTCACCTCCACACACAGCTGGAAGAGCAGCGACTGCACAAACCAAGATGGCTGCAGGAGACAAAAAGATTACCCTCCAGTTATTGATGGAACCAAAATTCCTTCCCGACTGCGTTAGAGGCCGGGATGCGAGGCTGACCTGAACTGGAAGACGGATTTTTGACGTGACACTGTTCCCAGACTCTGCCTCCTCCTGGATCTCCAGATCCTCCCAGTTTGTTGCTGTTGTTAGGATGGCACCGGCAGACTCAGCCCAAAGCGCTGAGCCAAACTTATCCAGTAGCACCTGTAACAGAACCAGACGTGGTTAGTGCCCACGTCTTACACGGCAGACACATAACCATCAGTTCTGACAACAGACAAAAGAACCACACCCGTTAAACACATGTCTGGACCTTAGAAAAATCCCCAAAATGTACGGATCACCAATGAAGGCGCATTTATGGGCAAAACCTGAAGGGAACCCACACAGAAAGCCCGTTTATGTGGGCAGGAGACACTAGGTAGAGCTGGGTAGGTTTGGTACCCCTACAAGCAACTCTTGTCATTCCACAGTCACTAGACGCACGAGAAGCTAGCTAGGACCAAAGTCTGGGCTCAAGGTTATCCTGGTTCTCCAGACTGGGGCTGGCTGGCTGAACCGAGTGAAGGAGCATAAAACCAGAACCAGAAAAACTAATAAAATATGTAATTGAACGTAAAAGAAGGATGTCTACTGTTTGGAAACAAACACAAACATAAACACGTCCCACTCACGCCCACTCACTTTGGAGAGGGCGGAGCTCCAGATCCTGTAGGCCTCCATACTGCATGTCCGAAGCTCCTCCTTTAGCCCCGCCCACTGGGCATGGGCGGGGCTGACTTCTGGGGCAGCCAAAGCTTTTCCCAGCTTTTTGCTGATTCTGGTGTTTCCCTTTGCTGTGGCCTCTAGTCCGTCCTGTTTTCCCATAATGCAAAGCTTTAGGTTCGGACAGAGTTCACCTATGGACTGGCACAACCTAGCCATGAAAAGAACTGAGCTGAGGCGGGCGGGGCTAGGCGCCGGTGAGAGTGAGTCCAGTTCAGAGCGAACGGAGGACAGGATGTGACGGACAGAGGCCAGGCAGCCTTCACGCAGCGCTGCTTCCACCGCCGGTGTGTCTGTGAAGCGATTGAAGGAGGATGCTGAGGAGGTCAGGGTGGGACCAGACGGGGAGGTGGAGTCAGAACCTGCAGACACAGCGTGAAAGATTCAGAACAATTTAGGTTGCAATGGTAGCGCCGAGTCTGCATCTTTGATCTATTATCTGGATGACAAAATATTTGATGACATCATCAACAAGTCAATGTTTGATGACGTCATCAACATGCCGATATTTGATGACATCATCAACATGCCGATGTTTGATGACATCATCAACATGCCGATGTTTGATGACATCATCAACATGCCGATGTTTGTTGACATCATCAACATGCCGATGTGTGATGACATCATCAACATGCCGATGTGTGATGACATCATCAACATGCCGATGTTTGATTACATCATCAACACCGTTCTATTCAGCAGGTGTAATTGTTACGGTTGTTTGTGTTTTTTGTCTCTTTACCTTCCTCTCTAACTGTGCTCAGGCATTCTGTATAATTTTTGCTCTGTTGCTCTGACTTACTTCTATTGATGGAAAATAACTCTAATTATTTGGACTATGTCACATGACCAAATTGGAACTGATCGTCTCAGCCTCCATGGCTGTCGTTCTCATTTCTCCCCATCATGGATGTTTCACATTCAACGCCAGTGGTGACATCATTCTCAGGCCACATGACAAATCTACTGCATTCAGATCAGGTCGAAACCGGCCTTACCTTTATCCTGGGAGGGGATGTAGTACCGGAGGTCATCCAGCCTAGCCTTTAGCTTAGCATCCATGGAGGAGCAGAAGTTCTGAACGCAGGGAGTCAGGGCCTGGGTTTTCATTGCCAGGGTGCTTCTGTGTTGCTGCTGACCCCGTTGAGCCACGCTGACCCACCCTGCATCGCTCGGCAGGTCGCCAGGAGACTCCGACCACAGGTAAGAGGCCACGTCTACCTCGTACTGGGCTCCGCGGCCAGAACCACAGTTGGTACCTGAGGACGTTTGGCTGGTCTGGCTTTCCAGATCCCTCAGAGTTGAGGTGAGGACCTGAACGGAGCTTGTTGAGATGGCTCCAGTTTCTTCTTTGGTTATGGCCTTGTAGAATGAGAGGAAGGAATCATTGGAATATAGTTGTATGTATTTCCACCGCTCCACGCAGGAGACTTGACTCGATGTACTATGGTCATGTGACCCGAAAGAGAGCACGAACCTGCAGCCGCTGAAGGAAGAGTTGCTGTAGGAAGTCGTCCCAGACCGCCAGCGACTGGTCCAGCAGACGCCGGCACACAGCGCTCCAGTGCTGACTGATGGAGTCGGAGGACAGGAGGTCCCATACAGCATCTCTGATGGCGGCCAACCCCTTCAGGCTCTTCACGTAGACCAGAAGGCTGCCAACGCCACGGCAGATGTCCTCCTTACAGCTGAGAGAATCCATCAGTAGAAAATGAGTCAATGCTGATTTTCATTTAACAGTATATTGTAAAAATCTGCCCAGTAATGGTCAATGTACCACATTACGGACCTCCCCTAAGCTATGGTCTATGAATCAACATCTGAGTTTTCACACTCACTCTCTCATTTTTACGGCGACACAGCATGTTTTCAGAGTTTCTGTTAAAAGTATTCATTTAATTGAACTACACAGATATAAGAGTCTGGATCTTTCTACAATCCTGGGTTCTGTTTGGCTCCAGGTACGGTTGGGAAAACCGCATTATCAACAGTTCATATGATCAAAGCTAAACTCCATTGGTGAATAAGGAGGGGATGTTTATATACCTGTTCAAAAACGTTCAAAATGCTTGAAGGAAAGGCCGGATCAGGTAAACAAACACATGAAGGGGAGTTGTAATATTTCATTTATTTGTGTAAGATTAAAAGTTTGTGCTTTCCTTCTTATCATCATTTAAAGCTGCCTTCATTATGTTTCCTGTAACGATGGGATGGTTTTACAATAACAAGGAAACAGGGGAAGTATGATTAACGTTAACAACGGCCTCCTTACAAACAGAATTATTAAGCATGTCATTATTTAAGCATCTGTAACTTAAACAGCGGGACAGGGAATCTCATTTTGGTTCCTGCTTGTTAGAAAAATAGGTTCTGACATTTTCTAAATTGAAAATCTTTCAACTCTTCTCTGCGGTTTCACATTTTGCATTATCAAAAGACGGAGAAAATATAGAGAAGATGAGTGGCGGCGTCCTGATTGGCTGTGGCTTACGTATTGATCCATTGCTGCAGGGTGTCGCGGAGCTGTTCCGTCTGGATTGGCTGAGCCAGCGTACGAAGGACCGGCTGGAACTCAATAATGGAGGGGGGCAGGAATTTGAACCAGCTGCCTGTGCTTGCCTCTTCCTGCAACACACTCCTGCCTTTAGCTGAAAGGAGACAGGATTCATGAAATTGAAACCCTGTTTGTGAGGCTGCTTCACATGCTGGCAGTTTATAATAAATATTCATTTTCAAACCGGAACCAGATGTTTCCATCCTTCTAAACACAACGAATGTGTGCTTTCAAACATCGAGACAAAAATAATCTGTTTCAATTCACCAGCATTTAACTAGCCACAAATTGAAAAACAAATAAAAGCAAGTCTTCCTCTGCAAGCAAGTCCCAATCCACCAGAACATTCAACCCGTTTACCTGCAGGTGTAGGGGAGGTGACGTTTTCCAGGATTGAGAATAGCAGGCCACAGCTCAGGGCTCCCTCCCCGGGTCTGGGGCTTCCCTCTGGGGGCAGGTAGAATACGGCGTAGGCCTGGAACAGAGTGGTGACCAACAGCTCCACCAAACTGCACACCTGAGCTTTGATTCCCGCACCTGCACCAAATCCACATGTTAGGACCGGGGGCTCACACGACACATTTCCTGCAAGCAGCACTTCCCGTTTCAACAACATATATAAGTGTCACACTCTGAGCTCAAACACACAAATGTTGGTAGGTGTTACAGATGTTGGAATACCGTGCTGTGGTTGGTTGAGGAGCTGATGGATGGAGGCCTTTCGGGCCAGCAGGAAGTCAGCCAGTGCCTTGCGTGGTGAGCTGTCCTCCAGCAGCATTGTGGACACCAGCGCCTCGGCGATGGCTTGGTCGGAGACGGCTCGCCCCTTCAGCAGGGACTTGCTGTCCAGCAAAATGGTGGACCTGCAAGAGGGCGCATTGTTGTGGGACTTATGGACCAGTTTCCAAAACTTGGACCCAGCAGGGTCTTTTACATGTTTACTGCTGTTCAGCTGGTTGCATTTGCCAACCACATCTCAGTCGGTTAGCTGGTACCACTACAAGTTTGACCCAATTTTTTGTTCAAGTCAAGTGATGAAACATGAATGTGGAAGCGGTTCAACCGCCAGTCGACACAGTGGTGTTGATTATGTCATACGAAACAGCATATACCCCCACCACACAGCATCATCAGGGACAGCATACACCCACACAGCATCATCAGGGACAGCATACACCCACGCAGCATCATCAGGGACAGTATATACCCCCACCACACAGCATCATGAGAGACAGCATACACCCACACGGCATCATCAGGGACAGCATACACCCACACGGCATCATCAGGGACAGCATACACCCACACGGCATCATCAGGGACAGCATACACCCACACGGCATCATCAGGGACAGCATACACCCACACGGCATCATCAGGGACAGCATACACCCACACGGCATCATCAGGGACAGCATACACCCACACGGCATCATCAGGGACAGCATACACCCACACGGCATCATCAGGGACAGCATACACCCACACGGCACCATCAGGGACAGCATACACCCACACGGCATCATCAGGGACAGCATACACCCACACGGCATCATCAGGGACAGCATACACCCACACGGCATCATCAGGGACAGCATACACCCACACAGCATCATCAGGGACAGCATACACCCACACGGCATCATCAGGGACAGCATACACCCACACAGCATCATCAGGGACAGTATATACCCCCACCACACAGTATCGTCAGAGACGGTATATACCCCCACCACACAGCATCATCAGGGACAGCATACCCCCACCACACAGCATCATCAGGGACAGCATACCCCCACCACACAGCATCATCAGGGACAGTATATACCCCCACCATACAGTATCGTCAGAGACGGTATATACCCCCACCACACAGCATCATCAGGGACAGCATACACCCACGCAGCATCATCAGGGACAGTATATACCCCCACCACACAGTATCGTCAGAGACGGTATATACCCCCACCACACAGTATCGTCACAGACGGTATATACCCCCACCACACAGTATCGTCAGAGACGGTATATACCCCCACCACACAGCATTATCAGGGACAGTATGTACCCCCACCACACAGCATCATCAGGGACAGTATGTACCCCCACCACACAGCATCATCAGGGACACTATATACCCCCGCCCCACAGCATCATCAAGGACAGCACCCCCACCGCACAGTATTGGTAGGTAAGGTACACCCCTCCAAATCCAGGAACATTAGACACCAATATTTACCTTTTCAGTCTTTGCACACACGTGTGTTTTTAAATTCCAAATCTACATTTGTGACCTCTTATTCCACTCTTGGCATGATGGGCAACTAGCAAAGTAATCATTTCATTGTACAACTGCTGCGTCTTTACTGGGCGTATGACAACAAATGACTTGAACATGGGGAAAAACAACCACAACAACATAAAGTATAAAGATTTGAGCTTTCCACCCTGAGCACGATGTCAAGAGAAAATGGCTCATTATGTGAATACGGTCAGTAAAGAACATTAATATTCAGTACCTGAAGTGTCCAGTGGTAGCCACCTGCCGAACCAAAATAGGGAAGCGGGCCAGGACTGGGCTGTAGTGTCCACCCGCAGCAGTGTCCAGTTGCAGTAGCTTGTGGAGGTGGCAGCACAGAAGGTAGAGCTGGGAAGCCTGGAGGTAATGAGACGCCTCCATGGCGCTCCAGATACGATCTGGGATCTCCAAGAGAAGCTTGATCTGGGAGGCCATGGTGTAGAACTTCTCCTTCCAGAGCGTCTGGCTCTACAAGCACCAAAGCGACAGAGCCATGAAGTATTTACTTTAGTAGTCAGGTAAACATTAGATCATATGCTCATTGGGTTTAATGTGAGGTAGAGAGGAGCAGAGATTTGCAGTCAGGTGAAAATGATCTGTAAAAACACAACACAGCAATGACCAAAGAGCTTCACGACGAAAAACAAGTCAGACCAGAAGAGCAGATTAAGACAAACTCCAACCCTTGCTTCAAAGGCAGGAAGCAGACATTCAAACAGCCAGGGCTTTGAAACAGGTGTAGACAAAATGATGGCAAGAGACAAATTCAACGTCTACTGGTCTCGTCATGAATGCTGAATACAAGTGGAACATAAAAAACTGGGTCTGGACCAGAAAAGCTGGTGAAAAAGATGTTTTTAATAGCGACAAACACTGGTAGCGATGATGATGATGATGATGATCTGATCTAGAAAGGGAGGTCATTTCAAAGTTTAGCCACAGAGAAGACCTGGTCGACCTTTAGTACCCATCTGGTTCTGAACGCTACTAACCTACCCCCATAGAATTTTGAAACCCACTGGTGTCATTATAAGTTTAATAATCATTTGACTGAATACCATTAGCAGAACTTCATCTGGATTACCGGTCAGTTTAAGCCATGTGTGTTATCCTTCCAATGAATTGTGGAAAGGTCTCTAAAAGTTCTGCTGATGTTGACAGACAGACTGTATGCTGTAATATTTTCATGCCGAATAATTAAGTACAGAGCCATGAGTGACAGGAAGTAAGATGTAATGTTAGAATATGGCTCTATGTGTTTGCCATTCTATAACGATGACCAAAATATATATTTTTTTAATAGACCCTGGTACTTTTTTTTTAAGATGTTGGCATTCATCACGTTTAAACCTCCTACAACTACAACGAGTTTATCCGGTCACCTCGTCTCTGCTTCTTGCCACGCTGGTTCCGCCCTGTTTCAGCCGGTGACAGTACCGGTGCATGGCCTGGATGGACTGGACTACGCTCTCCGAACACTGCCGCATCTCTCCTATGGTGTCAGCGGCATCAATCAGGTCCCGGTACCGCTCGCCCACCATCTGCCTCAGTTCCTCCTTCTTCTGCTCGATCTCCCCACGGACCTTCCGTTCCACCTGGCGGATCTGTTCCGTGTTGTATCGCTCGAAAAGAGCCGCCGGGTCCGTCATCTCCGACACACGGATAGGTAGACCATGGTCGTCGGCCATCGCTCCTTAACAACAACTCCAACCCGGAAAAACTTCCTGCTTCCACGTAAGCAAGAGTGTGACGTCATTTAATAATAAGACGTTTATTGGCCATCAGAGCTGTTCTTCAGGGAAGACTTCCGTGTTAAAGTCCCGCACAATAAACCCCTGCACCAATCAGCGAAACGACGCACACTATGTCATGATGCATTCAGGGCGTGTCAGAAAAATCTGATAGAAAAAGTCATGTCATTATCAGCCAGTTGAGATTAAAAAAAACAACATCATATCATAACACTACAAGATATAAGTTGTAATTAAGGAAAATACCACAAATATTAATAAAAGAAAGTAATAATTTGATATCTGGTGATATAAATAGTTACATGTTTATTAATCAAAGTTTTAACCCCTGAGTAACATCAAACAGAGAAATCACTGGGAATGTTATATTCGGATAGAAATTTAAATTATAGGCAAACCTATAGACCTTTCTTATTAAGCCACTGATGCCACTACAGTAGCGGCACTTCCAGCTATTTTTCTTTAGAAAAAGAGATTTCTAAGTAGAACCAAATAAGTACGTCAGGTAGAACCAGGAGGTGCGTAAGATATAACCCAATCAGTGTCCGTCTGCAGGTGCTTCCGGTATAACCCAATCAGCGTCTGTCAGCAGGTGCGTCAGGAAGACCATCAGACCCGGAAGAAAAGGAATAAAAACAAGAAGAGACTGCGCTTACAGGTGAGCACTCTGCTATTCAGATTAACGATAAACTAAGCCCATCGAAAGTAGTTTAAGGGAAATATATTTTGGTATATTAAACTCAATATGTCGTTGTCAAAACCTACTTTTATAGAGGACTCCACTGGCGGAGGTTAAAGAATGGAACCTACTTCTCTTACAGCCTTATTTCCGCCTACTTTCCTCTTAGAGCACACAAAGGACTAGTATTTATTAGAAAATACCAAAAACGTAGAATAAAGTTTTTACAAAGAACGCGTCAACTTCGATTAATTAATTCTAGAAAATGTAATTAATTAAAATTGATTTGACAAATTGAGGAAGTTGATTGATGGCCCTCTGTTGCGGCAGTGATCAGGTTCCGTCCACAGCAACTTAAACACGATGTCTACAAATGACAATGTGTTACCAAAAGCAGGTAGAAGCTCTGTCATAGATGTCTTTTACAGCCAACACAGTGGTCCCTCACAAGGACCACCGGTCCCTCACTAGGACTACCGGTCACCACCACTAGGGGCGCTCCAGTCTGGTGGTCCTCTTGATCTGGACTAGGGGACGACATTGACTATATTAAAGTTTATTGCATTACATTGTAAAAATCAGCCCACTTATATGACACCTGGGTATATATCTAATACATATTATGTGAATAATACAGAATGCTAATCTTCCTTAAACCGTTTTGGCGATTATATATTTGTTCTTCATGCAAATAGAACTATTAATATTGGAATTTTTAAAAATATATACAACGTAAGCGGATACAGTCTGATGAGGTTTGTATATATAAGTGTATATGGTGACGTATACGTTGCATCTTTTTTGGGTTCCTATGGCCTCCGTTTACACGATTGGTCTTTAAGGCCCATACAGAAGAAGTTACAACTTGCTGAACCCAGTGGTCTGGACCAGCTGCTCAGTTGTCTCCGACATGGTCCTTGTGGTCTGGACCGGCTACCTAGTGGTCTGTGACACAATGAACCGGAAACGGTACTGGTCAGATTCAACATTCACCTTTTTTGTTCTTGATTCTAGAATCTTCTACTGAAAATTTATGAAGAAGCGTTTCATTATCCAAAGCAAGGATATAAGAATCTACGAATCTCTGTTTTCACTTGATCTATTATGATGATGAATAAGCAATGAATCATAATCCATACTGTCACAAGTCCTCCCCCATCTTAAAGGTCATGTCTCCAGACGCCCACGCCATTACTCTTCCTCAGGCTCAGAAGGAGGAAGAGTCAGGCACAAACTAAGGGTTGGTTGAAGAAAACCTGTAAGTGAGCAGGTTAGGGTCTCTGAGTCAGTTACCATGGTAATACAAGTTAGTTAAAGTTTAACCTGCCTCGCTTTTGTGGAAGGGAAAACTCAACGTTTCCTTCATCCCAGGTGAAACAAACTCTGAATTTTCCCATAACCTCCTTTCTGGAATACACCTTTGGTTAATCACGGACAATAATTCCTTATAGGCAACTTTAATAACAATAATAAAATTGTATCATTCGAGTTTATCGTCAGCAGGCCGCAACATCATGAGAAATAGCTGAGAGGCAACTTTACACACCATCAATAAAGTGGTGTGAGTGAAAAGTTATGTAAACACAAACAACTCTTCGTAAGTATCATAGTGAGGTAGAGGACGAGTCTAAATGTCCTGTTCATCGACAGAAGCCGTCCTCTCAGCTGGACTCAAAACACCGGCCTCTGTGTCATGTGTCATGTGGCATGAATGATTGACTGATCCAGGAAGTAAGAATCTGGGAATAACATTAAAACTGCCCGTCCCGTAAAGTTTCATGTGCGCCGGATTACTCCGTAAATGACCTCTGCCTGCAGAGCCCAGACTCCTGGTCTCTGATCAACATGAACAATAAACAACTGTTTGTTTTCTGTTGATGACGAGATAATAACTCGTTATCTCAAGATAACGACATTACATGAGTTAAAAAATGCCCGTATGACCACTCTGGGCTTTCCCCACACACAGAACTATGTCTGATCTAGGACATTCCCTATATCAGACATATGAACACATGAACTGATTCCCTGCCAGCATTCAAATCTGTCCATGTGTGACGGGAAAGTGATTTTCTTCCCTGCAACTCTTCCACTATCTGCCAATTGTAGTCCGTTTCTCTGAGTGTAGTATGTCTTTTAAAGACTCCACGCCACACATTTATTCCTCAAATCTGTCAGGCTGCGTTTTCCACCTGATACATGAATACCGGGTGGAGCGTCAGGGCGGTGCTGCTGAGACTGAGTGTGTGTGTGTGGTGCAGACAGAGCGATGGCGCCGAGCGACCTGCAGCAGCAGTTTGAGGCGCAGTTTGACGATGTGGTTTCCAGACTCCAGTCCAAACAGCCCTTCCAGTCTGACTGGGACGTCGCCTCGTTTGTACTCTTCTTCATCTTCATCGGTGAGTGAAGGGAAACACCATCATCATCATCACCATATTCTATTCAGGTCCATTTATTTCTTCAAAATTCAATGCATAATAAAAAGTTATTCCCGTTATTGCATCATAGGAGCATTATTGAAACCCTTTGATGTCCTCACCAAGAAAAAAAAACGTCTGAAAGATTTCTTTGGGACATTTATTCCTTTAAATATATGGAATTATGAAAGTATATCGTGATAAAAGTTAATATTCCATGGAAAATAATCAATTTTAATTGGATAAGCCGATCCTTTTTAGTAAAGCATGTTTTTAGAAAAACTATTTGACGTTTTTGGTTGTAACAAGTAACATAATTTTGTTTATAACTCCTCATGGACTTATAACCCTCCTCCTCAGTGGCTCTTTCACTCCTGGTGTCCCCCAGGGCTCCATCCTTGGCCCCGTACACTTTAACATATACATGCTGCAACTGGGTCTTATTACAAACAGCTTCAGTCACATTATTCAAGAAGAGATGGAGACTTCAAATGTTCTCAACCAAACAGTTGAGCAGGTTATTAAATACTTTTAAGAGGGTTCCAAAAATCAAAGGTGGAAGAGATACACACATTTCTTTACTGTTTACTTTTTTACTTTAACTTAAGAGAGGTTTCTATTACTTGCAGTGAGGTATTTCCACAGTGTAATATTAGTAGTTTAACTGAATACTTAATCCACCACTGCATGAGGCAAAATAAATAATAATAAATAAGTCCGGTTGGAAAATCCGAGGAGTTCAAAGTGTAGATATTTGAGTTAAAAACGAAACTATAAATACCTGAAAACTCTACAATTAAATATTTGTACTTAGTTACTTCCCACCTTTGCCAAAAATTCAAATCAATCCTATAAAGCAGATTGATCAACGGTAAAATAAGACTTTTTTAATCCCAAGGAGGAATCATAGTTGACACAGAAAAACCAGCATGAAGCTGATGAATGTCAGATTTCATCAGTGAATCCTCATAATTAAAATGTTCAATGAATGATGGAAAACAGAGTTTATTTGTTTTTACTACACCAAGGTGGAGTCGAAGGTGTCCAGTAGAGTAGCAAGCTATCTGGACTCAGAGCATTGAACCAATCAGTGTTTATCTTAGTCTAAGCAAAAGTCAGGCTTTGTTGGAACTGTGATAAAGGAAGTCAACTTTCTGAAAACTTTTCAGTGTGAATGAGCGTTTTTAAGACTTCCAGTGGTAACTACATCCAATAATATATTTTATGTCTTTTGTCAAAGGTGAATGTGTTTATGTTTTGTAAAGCTGTGAAGAGTTGATTCGCCCGAAGAGCGAAATATAGTCGCTAAAAGCAGCTGCAGTGAAATGAAATAAAGCCCGTAAACAGATGTTTGTGGATCTGCTGAGGCGACGTGTGAAAGTTTGCCCTGTGCTGTGATCAGGTACGGTTCTGGTGCTGGTCATTCTGGTCCTGATCCGCTGTTTCTGCTGCTGCTGCTGTGATTATGAGAAGGTGAACCCACACACACACACACACATAAAGTGTTTTTTATTTCCCAGTATGTTAATAAAGCTTCTTTATTGCTGTGAAGGATTGTAATAAATGCATCACATGATGAAAGACCTGCCGGTCAGAATCAGCCTTCATATTTTTCTAACGGTCGGCTTGTGAAACTTTATGCAGGAGTGGAGGTTTTAAAATTCACTGTTTGCATTTAATCTATTATGATGATGATGATGCATCGATGGATTATTCATTTGCAATACTCAACGCCACAGGACAGCCGGTCGGTGTAGTCTGTAGAACCTCACACACCAGTGGCCTCATAACAAGAAGGTTCTGGCATCAAATCCAACTGGGTATCTGGGGCGTTTAGATGATCTCCCTGTGTTTATATGAGAAAACTCCAGCTTGCTGCCACCGTCCACAAACCTCACGTTTCTGTGAACCGGTGACTCTGACTGAGTGTGAACGGTTGTGTGTCTCCATGAGTCCGTCCTGTGACGTGTCCAATGTCTTCCCCCGCAACCCTGAACAGGATCTGTGGTCACAGGAAATCATTTGACTCGAGGCATTGCTGAACCCTCATCACCCGTTATGTTTCCTCTTCTTCGTCTTCTGGCTCTTCCCTTTAGGGAAGCCTCAGCTAAAGACTCGCCCGGTCTTCTGCATCTTCCTCTGTCACAACCGCCAACCGCATTTCTCAATCTTCTTTTTCTTCAACCTACAGTAGCGAAGCTTCAACATTCTGCCGGTTAAATACCAGTGCGGTTTGGAAACCAGTTTTGTGTTCCGCGTATTGATTTGGCACAGACACACTTGGCATTTAGAGTCACAACTTCACCTGTGCTGCATGTTAGTGCTCAGCGAGAGGAAGCTGGAGAACCTGGAGAACCTGGAGAACCTGGAGAGAACTCACGCAAACATGTCGAGAATGTGAAAACCAGGCCAGAACCTCTCCATTCCAACCATTCTTGAGATCTTAAGGCAGAGGTCTTCTTTAAGTTCCGGAGTCTAGGCTTGAAACTAAAGTGGATGGAACCTTTTCCATCAGCGCCCCAATATTCTGCAAGAACCTGTCTGTGAAAATGAGGCAATCTGAATCAGTGTCGTCGTTTAAATCTCGCCTCAAATCGTAATTTTATCGAAAGGCTTTCCCTGATTTTAGCTGTTTATTTCTATTCTCACTGTCCTGGTTTTATTTTCTTCTACTTTATTGTATTTAATTTTCTCTTCTGTTATTTGACTTTTCTTAAATTTTTAATCCATGTTCTCATATCTCCTGTCATATCTTACTTCTTCATCCTTTATCTTCTACTTCATTCACTGTATTTTTTTTTGAGCATGGTTTCATGGTTTCATGTGTGTTAAACTGTTAAAAAGTGCTTTACATGTTTCACTGTAAAGCAACTCGACGGTTCTACAGGAAAAGACATTTTAACAAAAGACCGAAGATTATTTCGATCATCTCCAATTGTGACAAACCGTTTAAGCCTTAAACTTTAAGGGGTCCATATAGATCCTGATGGAGGATCTATGCGTTCAGACTGTCTGTCTCTCAAAGACTGACCTATTGACCGCCTCAGAGTCTCCATTGATCTGTTCAGTTAGTGACAGCTGAGCTTCTTCTGCACCGTCTGCTTTGAAAGTAACATTTGAATTTCCTTCATGTTTCCTCAACAGCCTCAGAAACGGAAGGTCGGCATTGATAACTTTGGTCTGGACACATGAGGCCTCCACTCCCCTCCTGCACCGATCTCTCACCTCATGTATTCTACTCGCATTACTTTTGTCCCACATGTGGGAATTTAACTCACATGATCTTTCTGCGTGTTCCTGCTGAGTGGGGCTGCACACACACTGTTTTTATGCCTCCGGAGATTATAACACAACTTCCTCTTCTTTTCTTTATTGAACGGATCAAGTTTCCATTTGTAGGGTTTTACTCAGTAATGAATACATCTATGCAGCAATTCTCCAAAACCAGGAACCTGCAGCTCAGTGGAGATGAACCTGTGTCTACTGTAGATGATATGTAACATTAAGATGAATAAAAAGGAGGTCAAATACTCGGGGCTTGTTTTCTCTACACACAGAATAACAGATATCACCATTATGAGGATTCATTTAAACCAGCCTGGTCCTTCTCCTGTCTTCTCTACTCCTTTCATCGAGGCCTATCAAAACTGTAAACAAGGTTATTTTGAGGGTTTTCTGGAGAAATAAGTATCAGTACATCAGGACGGCTGAAAAACGATGAAGACCGTTATTCAAACATGGATGATTTCAAGGTCATGAAAGGTGTGTTGAAACTGAAATGGTTAAAATAGTTTATTAAGGTTCATTAAATGGGTGGAACACCCTTTTTATTACGTGATTTTGATTGCAGATCATGTGGTGGCAATTTCTATCAAAAAACCTCGTCAGTGTCTTGCTTGTCTTCCTATTAAGTTTTAATTATGCATCTGCTAAAAGGACTTCAACATAGAGACGTGCCGAGCGTCAGAGCAGCTGCATGAGAGAAGAAGAAGTGAACGTGTGTGTGTCACCAGCAGTGAAAGGGAGGTCAGGAAAGTCAGGACACTCATCTATTCTTGTCAGTCCCTCTCCCAACAGAGGGTTCCTTAGAGCGACGTGGGCCTGGTCTCATCTCTGAGAGATCCAAACAAAGAACTGATATAAACTAACCCCCACAAGCAAATAAAGATATTTGTTACACATATATACATTTAAAATATGTAAGAATGCTAAAAGATGACATTCCTGACCACTCAAAGTTTCTGCTTTCCATCAGCACCTACTTCTCTGTTAGACACAAACTAAAATGTTATTCCGTATAACTCACCTGTCTGGAACAACAGATATCAGAGCCGGAATTAAATCAGTGTACGTAGATGGATGGAGATCCAGAGGGATTTGGGCCATCGCTCCTTTTCTGGATGACAGTTGCATTTTAACCAGAGGTAGTTTACGGTAGTTTATTACATTTTAGTGATGTTGCATGTTTTGCAGCATTTAAAATGAAATAAAAATAATGCAAGTGTTTGGAGTAGTGACATCACAATGGGGGAGGCGCTCTCTTGAAACTGTGTCCATTATTGATGCCTTTGTTCCTTATATTCATTCCATCCATGTTTCTTTGGGAATGACGCTAGTGGCTCAGTGGGCTGAAAAGAGACGCCGAAGTGGAAGGTGCGAGAAGCAATCGGCTGCAGAGAATTTGAGATACTAAGTCCTTAATTTAAAAATGTTTGAGATAGTAACTCAATATAAAGACTTACAGGATTGTTTTTGTGTTGTTGTTTTTTTATCTCAAATTGGTGGAAATGTGTTTCCGTACATTCTTCTCCATCCACACTGACAGAATTAAGATTCCACATACTGCAGATGCAGAGATGAGTTGAACCTCGACCACTTTATTGTTAAGAACATTATTTTATTGCACTGATGAGATAAATAGTTTCCACATTTTATTTAATAGGCAGCATTTCAAAATAGATTAACACTTACTGGAATTAAGTAATTTGTTCTCGAGTGAATTAGAGTTTGGTTGAAAGTGAATCAACAACAAATGTGCAAAACGTGTGAAATAAATATGGACATAGAGCAAACACTTAAACTTTAACTAATCAAGCATCCACACAGGTGACACGTAGCTTATAAGACATTTCTGAGCCGTAGCAATTTCAACAAATCGATTAATGAACAATGACTAAACGGAAAAGAAAAGAAAGCTCTGGTCCAGACCGCGGAGCTGGACCACAAACACGTGATGCAGGACTGTCAGTGAATGAGGACACATTCTTCAAACCAACATGTTTGCAACCACTAAAAGGTCATAGTGGGGGAGGTTTTCCCAACTCCTACTGGGTAACACCCAGGACTCAAACCTTCAACCCGCTGCTCAGGTATGGAGCGTGAGCGGTACTTGGGAGTCCAAACCTCTGGCGAGTTCGACAAAAATGTCAAAATGCACTTACTGAAGTTACAGGAGGGAGTCAATATATCTTTCTATTGATAAAACATATGCGCTTCCATGTTTGAATGTGAGCTAAAGGCATAAAAATATGCCTTAAGACGTAGAAACCATGCTGCTGGTTTGCTGCGCCGTCACCATCGGTCCCTTTTCAAAGTGGCTCAGATCCTTACGCTTCTGTGGTGTTACATTTCCTCCGAACAGCGCCGGGACTTTCTACAGAATATTGGTTTTTCAAACACATAATTAAATTTAGAGGGCAAATATTCTTGAGTCAAGAATTACTTAACCTGAGTAAGCAAAAATCTCTTTTGTTCTCCATTAATGCCTTTCTGTGTTTGCCTTTATCAACCGACGGGCATAAAATCATCACCTCTGCCTTTGATAAGTTGTTTGTTCTCGCAAACACCTCACCTGTGTGTGCTGGTTCACACCTGTGCACACGCTCAGTACCTCAATGTCATGTTCTCAATCTCCACGAGGTGTCCCGCTTCCAAAAATCAGCCTCAGGATAAAATGTTCACCTGCTGCTTAATATATGCCGCCCACTGACAAGTAACCATGGTAACCACGTGATATATCCCATTTACTTTACAGGTAACCATGGTAACCACATAATATATCCCATCTACTTTATAGGTAACCATGGTAACCAGGTAATCAATGTTGTTATGGCTTCAGTTCTAAGTGTTTATAATGTTATGGCAGATCAGTGTATGCCCACACCATCCAAACATTAGGGTAATACGACATAGAATCCTTAATACTCACAAAAGCCATTGGATCATTGGGCGGGGCTTATTTCTCCACTGTCATGCGTCCTATTGGCTGGGAGGAGGATTTTAAATTGATGGCGTAATGAATTTTTCACGTTAACGTCCGTGGTAATTACTATGTAGTAATCATCCTAAAACTATTCAGTCCTATTATATTATATTATTCGGTGTTGTTGTTTCATTTCATGGGTGTTGTTTTATTTTTTCCAGAATCATATTGCGGTACCGGATCTGTACCATAAAAAATTAACCTTTTTTTCTCTTACTAGCCCGTATCCCGTCTTTATTCCTAAATGTACGGACATACATTCAGAGATTTTAAATAATGCCACTGAACTTTCGAATGAAACCCTTACTGGCCGAGGAAACAGATTTAAGACGTCCGGGAGGGAAGTTGTAAAGTATTCCAGGAAAAATAAAAACTCCCACTGTGACCTCTTAGCGCTGTTGGTCCTTCAACCCTGAGTGCTAAAACTATTGATCCAGACACTCAACAAAGTTACACAAACTTAAAAAAAAAGAGAAAAAGAAAGGCTTCTAAAGATAAGAGCGCAACAACCATTCATTCCCTAAGAGGTTCTGTCAGTGCTGGGGAATACAATCCACAAACATTATCTTAGCTTAGCATTAACACGAGTGGGAATAGCAAGCAGCGGCTGAGTCTGACTGACTCCTTCATTTCATCATTCATCACCTGAGACTGAATGACTGGATGAGTGGAGTGTCGAAGAAACCGGTCCCTTACACTTGTGTAGTGAGTCTGAGAGCTCTCTGCAGGGCCGACAGGAGCCGGGCTACAAAGGTCTGTAGTTCCAGAAGCTGGAGAAGATAGATATCTGCAAAAAGCCAGGAGGACAATGAAGATTATTCTAAATCCACAAAGGGGCTCATAAATGTTCCAGGTGATGTCAGCATGTCAAGTTTTAAAACCATAATGAATAGAGTCTTTTTAAGTGCTCTTATTTTGAAGGATTGCACGGGGACCATGTATGTACCGGACATGGTCGCCTTTAACATGTATCGGTATCGGTATTGATGAAATCCTAAACACAGCCATCCCTCTTGAGATTTAGAAGTGAACGCTTATATCCCCCCTCCGGGAGAGAAGCCCACCTTGTCCTTGAGCTGCTGACAGAGCTGCAGGGAGATGGTGAAGAACACCAGCGTGTCGTTGAGCCAGGGAACCACACACTCCACCTTGTGAACGTGGCTCACCTCGAAGCGGTTGTTGTTGAGCTCGCTGTGGGGGTGGAGACACATTCAGAGTCCTAAATGTGTGACACTAGTTGTCATAGTTACCTTCCTCCTGAATGTAATCGCCGGACGCCTCCCGCGTGTCGGACTTACAACACGGCTCCAGGGTTGTGCAGCACCGAGCTTCCAGCGAGCTTGAAGTTCTGAGATGAGACATGAAAAGGTGAGTCACGTGATCGGGTGGGTACGGAGACAAAGAGGGTCACACCTTCTTACCTTAGTGGTGTTGAGGGGCAACACGTGAAGCTGGTACACAGTCAGACACAGTTTGCTTAAGTTGATGTAAAAGTTGACCATCACGTCTCCGGGCATCGGAGGAGTGAACATCTTCTGTGGATGGAGAACGGGGGGGTGAGGAGCAGAACCTGAGTGGTGTCTGTCTAGCAGGGAGCACGTTGATGCTAAAATACACATATCAGCCATAACATTATAACCACAGGGGGAGTTAAAATACCGGTGATCATCCGGTTACCATGGTTTCCTGTCAGTGGGTGGGATACATTAGGCGGCAGGTGAACATTTTGAACTTAAGTTGATCTTGAAAGTGAGAAAATTGGACAAGCTTAAGGCTCTCTGAGACTTTGACGAGGCCCAAATGGGGATAGCTAGATGGATGGGTCCGAACTTATTGGAATTCCTGGTCTGCAGGGGTTAGAACCTACCAAAGCGGTCTAAGAAAGGATGACCTGGATCATGGACTGAGGGCTAGCCCATGTTGTCCGATCCCACGGAGGACCTACTAAAGCACATAATGCTGAAAAAGTTCTGACAGCATGGTCCTACAAGAACACACAGGGACATCTCTGGAACAGGTGGTCTTAATGTAATGGCTGATTGGTGTATGTTGACAGTGGTCAGACTGACTCCTTCATATCTTCCTCAGCGGTTTATCAGAAGGATTTTTCCACTCTAATCTGGTCCTCACTGAGTGAAGACGGCGCCTGTGGTGTTTACTGCGTTGCGTGTGGCGTACCATCAGGCCGCTGGTGGCCAGCTCCGGTAGCGTCAGGGACGCCGGGGTCGTGAGGCGGTTCCGTGCTCGCGTCAGCTGGAGCATCACTGCATCCATGAGCTGCGGCAGAGACAAGAAGCCAGAGTCACTGACACGCTTCATGCTGGCGATGGTCAGGTGCATCGCGGCGGTGAGGGGGCGTGGCTGCGGTCAGGACACGGACCTTGTTCACCTCAGCCCCGGTCTTGAAGTGATAGCTTTCATCGTGGTTGCTCAGCAGCTGGAGAGCCTGGTTCACGTGGTTCCTGGCATCCTGGATCTGATGAAAGGAGGCGAAAGAGAGGTGGGAAGATGATTGAGGCAGGAATCAGGTTAGGTTGAAGCGGCAGAATGACGATGATGAGACGTTTCGCCTCTAAAAAAAAGACGACGAAGAAGAGGATGATGATGGTGGAATACGTTGTTGCTGGCTATTTTGCGTTGCGGAAACTTTAAGACGTTTGAGAATCCACATTTTGAGGATCACACTTGCTATTTATCGCAAGACCGAGCTAGAGCTTGGAACCTCAGCTCGTCCGAGGCGCCAAAACGCGAAGAAGCAAAATGACGACATGACATTAGTAGAAGCTTTTTGTCGGGGCTCCGTCTGGAAACTATAATCTGGGTTCTTGTAGCTTCAGAAATTCTAAATAATCAAATATGCAAATGTGACTTAAGCAGCCTTCAAGCAGACGGAACCCCGGAGGAGACCCCGGGTCGTACCTGCTGCAGCTTCCACTGCTTGTCCTCTCTGAACTGAAAGTGCAGGGCTTGGCTGCTCTTCGTCACCTTCAGGTTTATGTCCTGTTGAGAAAATGAAACATTAACAGGGAGCGTGATGGCTTCCATCAATGATTCATTACGCAGCCTCGATGGAAAAAAAGATGAAAAAAAACTCACGGCCTGAGTCAGCGCCTCCCCCTGCATGGTCAGCACCCCCTTCACCTGATCCATGCTGCAAAAACAACACATTCTTCCGTCAACATTACCAGGAGATGAACAACAGGAGGAGGAAGAGAGCGGCGTGAGGAAGAGAGCGGCGGGTGTCGTTCGGCGTCTTATCACGCCTCAGACATCCGACAGCCACTTCCTTCGCAGGAAGGCCGTTAGATCTCAGGCACCGTCACCTGATTCAGCCTTACGACACCACAAACAGTTACACTGGCATTAAATAAGAAAGATTGTGTTACGTCGAGCTGCCGAGGATGAAGTTTTCCTGCTTGAGCTGACTCTCCAGGCAGGGCGTCGGCATGGTGAAACGGCGAGATGCTTCCTGTTGATGGCGGAGAAAAGCTAAAATTAGCAACACAATAGAGGTTGATTATCTGTAAGAAAAAGGAATCTGGACCTTCTCCTCAAAGCTCCTTGGCTCAGCATCACCTCATCCCCAACAATCTGTTTGAACCTGACTTGAGGAAGATCTCCGCCGCACAGATACCCTCCTGACAAAAGTCATGTGAAGGATTTTTATCCTGCTTCTGGCTCGGTTTATCTCGGGTTCAGCTTTTAACACAGATGATCAATAGATCCTTTCAGGACATTTACGAAACTGTGCTGCTATCTGGCACACAACAGAGTTTTTCTACTGTTTTTCCAGGTGCAGAGCGGTAACCTGGCCAACAGGTGGCAGTAATGCGACGACGGGTTGTTTGCGACAGCCTTTACCAAAAGAAGAAGAATATTTTATGAACTTTAAAGAAATAAAGGAAAATCAGGCACAGCGTCAACTCATCAGATGAGAGCAGAGCCCCCGAAAAGAAGCCCCGCCCACTGTCCATTTTTGGGGCAGAAGAAAAAGCTAATTTGACGTTAGATGTCCTTGAGGTACTAAATCGACCCAAGTTCCTAACTTTTGTAGATTCCATCAAGATTCGGAACTATCCAACCGACCTTTCCTAAAATCCATTCGGTTCTTCCTCACACTAAGGTCTAAGGTCGGATAAAATTTAAAGATGATCCATGAAAGAGTTTTTCCGTTATTGCGTTAACACGAAGGACCTGCAGACGCGGACACAACCGCGGCGGCGATGACGATTCTATGATATCCCCGACTTTCTGGGTATATTATAAATAAAACATTGGTAGAGGTGGGCAGCATAGTGGCAACGGGAAGCACAGATGCTTCCTGGTCCAAATCAACATCCTGGGCCTGTCGTGGCCGAGTCAGCATCTTCTCCCTGAGCTAGCGATGGATCTCACCAGGTTCTAGAAAAACACAGTCCAGAAACATGCGATTGGGCGGATTTGGTAACTCTGAACTGCCCGTCGGTGTGAACGCCATCGTGAACGCGAGCGTGAACGCTACCGTGAACGCTATCGTGAGCGTGAACGCGAGCGTGAACGCTGTGGGTCCTGTGAAGAACTAGTAGGGTCCCTCAAACAGGATCTGTTGGTAGAGATGATAATGATTGATAGGAAGCGCGTGTTTTACCTTGAGCACATCCTGGAGCTGCTTTAGAACTGCATGAACTTCCTCCTTAAGCAGCCAGTTGAATTCTTCCTCCTACCAAAAAAAGAGAAGAACCATTTGATGGAATCGTGAAAAACAAACAGATCAGGACTGTCAAAGCTCTCAATTTACCTGTCCCTGGGTGCACAGGTAAATTGAGAGCTTTGCCTTATAACTCGGCTCTTTCGGCACCACAACGGACCGGTACAATAAACATTTTTCCCGCCCTGATGCTGCTCCGACGACAAGGTTGGAAGTTGTTGTTTGTTTCTGCTCCCGGTCTGCAGACCAGGGTGAAGCGCTCTTCTCATATAATGGTTTATAATGGTTAAAATATCAATATAAAGAAGGGGTTTTGTTGACCCCCCTTCTTACATCACCGGTAGATTTCATAGGGAAGCTTCTCACGACAGTGGTCTCCTACTTTTTGTGCATCATGACCCTGTTTAATGCTGATAGTATTCAGTTGACTTCTCTGTACAGCTCGTCTTCAGCTGTGTCTGTGATAAACGTTATAAGCGTCAGAGTCTCCTCCCTTGGTTCCAGGGTCTCGATCAGATAACAAAAACTGTGGTTCTCTTCTACTTCTTCTTCTTCTTCTACTTTTTTATCTGGTTTTAGGTCTTTGCACACGATGTTTGTAATGGTTCTGGATTGAGACCTATCGCATGTCCAGCGATAGTCGGTTTGTCAGAGGCACTAGCTTCGCTGTCCTCGGCTAACGCTATCTCTGGTTGTTGAACTTTGTGGTGAACCCTAATGAATGAAATTCTAGACAGGCAACCCTCAGGTTCATAGTATTTTAAACACTCCAGTCATATCCATCTTCAGCTCAGCACACACTGTACCATTTTATATTCATGGTTAATAATAATAATAATAATAATAATACATTTCATTTACAACGCACTTTACATTTGGATCAAATCTCAAAGTGCTACAAAGTAAAAGCAGATAAAAGCATTGATAAAAAATATAATAATAACTTTATAAAAACCTGACCCAAAAGCAGCCATGTTAATTAAAGTTATAGGTTCTGCTAAAAAGGAATGTTTTAAGTCCTTTTTTAAATGTGTCAGTCGTCTGTGGAGCCCTCAGATGGTCAGGGAGGGCATTCCACAGACGAGGGGCAGCAGAACAGAAGTTCTGATCACCCATGGTGCTGAGCTTAGTCCGGGGAAGGAGGAGGTAATGTGGACGGCTATAGATTTGCCCTCTTCCCTGTTTGCCTTACCAGCTCTCATCACTTATGCATCATCCTTTTATTACTGTTGTTGTAGAATAAGGAGTGGAGTGTGTCATCAAAGATTACCCATTAGTAGATTTCCAAGCCTTCGTCGCTCAGCCCTGACTTTTATCTTGGGATGAGGCGTGAAGTCCTCAGATGAGGATCAGGGTTTGGTCATTCTGTGTAGCGAGTATTTAAGTCTCTGTATAAATAAGCTCTGTCTAATCATTCACTTGTAAACTTGCAAAGGAAGTGAACTCTCTTCACTTCCTTTGCAAGCATTCACCCATTCACCAGATCGTCGGGAGCGATAACCATTGGAGCAAACATTGGGAGCCATTTTGGATCAGTATCTCACTCAAGGAAACGTTTTGACTCTTCGAGTGCTGGAGCTGCGGAGCGAAACAGCGACCTTCTGAGAAGTGGGAAAAGACTCACCGTGCCGAGTCACAGCCACGACACTCAAGTAGACATTTTGTGTCCTGTGACTTAAAAAAACTACTTTTATTCAATGTCAAGAGCTTAACCCCCAAAAATATTTCAAACCCATTCAGGATCATAGTTTAATTTAGAGATATATAAAACCTCCACCAAACGCAGTCACAGAATCACTCACACCAACAGAACTCAGGGAGAAACCTGGAGTTCAGAACAGGGTTGTCAGATATTTGGCATATTGTCAACCCCACAGTTGAAGAGAAGTAGAGTTAACAGTAAGAGTGCCTCTCTTGTGGACTCACTCTTCTATAGTGTTGCCTTCAACCAGAACAGGATGTAAATTCTCCCGTTGTTCTACTCGCTCTTGTGTTACTGTTCAAATATATAGTCACTGAACTTGGGTTTCTTTCTTTCTTTTCACGCTGTCATCAACCATGACTGAAGTGAACACAACTGCTGCTGGATGTTTGCAGCCGAGTCACAGGTTTAACTAAAAATAAGCGAAATGCCTGACTTGATCGCATTGTCCGAAAGGCGGGCACAAACATTCCGATTAGCTTTCTCCACTTCCGAAATATCGTCCACTTCCTGTCCACATGTGTGACCTTTGGGGATACTTCGTGCATTTAGGCTTTTGTGTCACATTGTCGAGCTAATTTTTCATTCAAGCTGAAAAATGTGATAGCAAAAGTGGCAATAACCGTTTTTTCAGGTCCCCTAGCACGAACTCCAGAAACTATTGTACAATTCCAATAATCATCGTACATCCAGCAACCCCAGTTCAGTATCTGGCTCAAGGAATCTTCAATGTATAGACTACAGGGGCATGGGATAAAACCACCAACCACCCGATATGTAGATGACCGCTCCACCTCCTGAGCCACAGGTAAAAGGCCGCATTCACGACGAACGAGATAACACAAGATGTCAATGCAAAACTAAGAGCCAATTTGCAGACGGCGGCGCAAATGGCATGACGCCATTGACAAAACATTTACATCATTGATGTAGAAAATGTTCAACTCAAATGTGAGGTTTGTGTGATGCAAGCGAAACATCAATGCAAAGGTCAGGGGGAATCTGTGACATCCTCTATAAACACACAGCAGTGACTGTGTTTACTTAAGCTTTTTTAACAGAGTAAGAACAAGAAAAAGTGTTTATCCTTCCTCTAAACCCACGAATGTATGTCAAAGGGACAAAAAGAAAATCCCAGCCTGGTGTCATGAACATTGGAACTGTGATTATGCACATGGCTCTCCTTTATTGACTCTTTCTATGCCCCAGAATAACAAGTATACATCAATATTTTCAGCTGATATAATATCGGGATGCTGCAGTATAGATTATTCCACCCTTATGATGCAGATAATGTATATATTTTATGTACACACAACTCTGGCTCTGTTGGTGTTAAGAGATGATTTTCACAACATGTGACGTGTTTTCATACAAAAAGGCCCATAAAACGTAACCGCAGGGCGAGCTCCTCCAGCACAGGTAACAACACCTTGTGGCGCGGGGATGCTGCAGAGACCCACAGCCGCCCTCTATTCTCCATAGCAACTCACATCAACACGTTTTACATTAACGGTCAGAGGACCAGCTGGTCATAGGGTCGAACCTCCGTCCTGCCTGAAGTCACTAAGGGAGACAGACACTCACCAGCACGGCTTGCTCCACCTGACTGGCCGCCGACATCTTGGGCAGCTCCGAGAGAGATCTCTGCGGGTTCAGCATGTTGTGGAAGGAACCGGAGAAAAGGCTCGGTTAACGCCACAAACGGCGAACTCTGTTTGGGGGAAGGTCTGCCTGCTGCCTGCTAGCTTAGCGGAGGATCTGCTGCCTTCAGGGACCGTCGAAAATAACGGATTTCCATAAGCGCAAGCCAAATACACGTGAATAATTCACACTTTGAATCAAAAGACGAGCTTCTGTGTGATAAATATCAAGAATAGGGAGGGTAAAAACAGGTATCTATGTAATATCCGATTAATACGGCTACATTTTAAATAAAAAAAACACTTAATCTTAGTGTATGATTTCAACCTCTTTTTTTCAATTTCCCCAGGACAAATGAGTTGGGTACATTTAATCACGTTTATCATAAACACATTTTTACATACTGACGTATTAATTATGGTATTACTTCCAGTCAGATCAATATTATGACCGCAAAGTGATCTTTACGAGCGTCACGTGAATAGAGCATCAGTGCGGTCATATGTTCAATATTATAGTGACCACGCCCACTACTGAGACTTAATGGTGACGTGACCCAAACTGACAGGGAGATGTGGCGTTCAGGTCTGATCAGAAATATCATCACCATCCTTTTGTAATACTAGTATAGTCATACATGTAAAAAATAGCAATATCATTAGTTGTAATAAATGATCTTCATCAATATTAAGAAATTATTGTTAAGTCCTTTAAATTATTACTTAATAATTCTATTATTATTTAAAAAGTAATTATTATTAATGTCATTATTTGAACAATATTAATTATTATCGTAAAACTAGTTATTGACAGTAGGTAATTATAAATAATAAAAATTCAGCATCAATAATAATGAGTCATTATTCTTAATAATAGGTCCTTATTGTTAATAAATTATATAAATAAAAAATATTATTATTATTACTGTTCCTGTTTTTATCATTTTATCTTTTATTTTTGAGGAAATAGAGTTTAAAAAAAAGTTTATTTATTTTTTGTATAGTCTACCTTAATTATGGGTAGAAATTTGATGTTATTATAATAATTTAACATATTAAAGTGATTGAGAAAAATCTATAATCATATTTTATTTGCATTTTATTGCAATTTCTATTGCAATTCGGCTGAAGCCTCATAAGATGTATCGAATACTTGTATGCAGGAACCAATTTGATTTTATATTTCATTTGGCCTTCCCTGCTTCCAAACTATCTTGAGATCTGAGAAAATAACCAGATTCTCCACAGACACGGATAAAAGTATCTTAAGCAGCATACCACATCATGAGTAAACAGATCTCCATGTATGAAATTGGGGGATGGTCCCTTCACAGCTGACATCAATGGGTTACACAGCATTATTTTTATTTTTTTATAATACAGCCGTGACAATTGATATAGAAATACTTAACTGAGGTTAACTTTATCTCAGCATTTAATATTTTTCAATGGATTATTTGTACACATCAAAGTGCTATTTGTGGGTTTTTGGGTGGGGGGGGTGACCCTGGGTGCCCATAAATACAGCGGTCTGAGAGGGGGGGCCACTGCCAGAGGGCTGGGTTGCCCCCCACCCAAAGCCCACGGAATCAGCCCTGCCACAAAAAGCAAATGTAAAAATTGTGGCATATAGAAGTTAGAAATCAAAGAAAACCCATAAAATGAAGTAATCATTGATGACAAATGAATGAATGAACCAAACAAACTAACTAAATAATTAACTAAAGTCATCTTTAACACCATATTGTTTTTATATATGTTCATTTTGCTTTGATTTGACATTGCTGTAGTCACAATTGTTTCACTTGCTGTGCCGGGTTTTCTGAAGATGAGATGATGAAGGTGAAGATGAAGTTGATACTAGTGCTGTAGCGTAAATCCGTAATGTCAGGAGTCTAAAAGACTTCGTGCATTGGCCGGGAATCGAACCCGGGCCTCCCGCGTGGCAGGCGAGAATTCTACCACTGAACCACCAATGCTTACGAATAAGAACAACATGAAATAAAGTTCGGACAAGAATCAGTGATGAATCTAACTGGATCTTTCACGAACTCGCTGTCTTTCTGAACCAGCATGACGTCATTGGGGGGCTTCCCCCCTCCCTACCCCCTCCACCTGGACTCACTCCTCGTTTGGGACCACAAGGTCCTGAAAGGTTATGTCTTACTGTCTTCCTGATTTTCTATTTATATAATCCATTATTTATTCATCATTTCACACACAAATTCTATGAAGGCTTTTTACAAATGTATCTATATATATATATATAGATGTATATATATATATATATGTATGTAAATATATAAATTTATATATATATATATATATATATATAGATGTATATACATATAGATGTATGTATATATATCTGTATATATATATATTATAGATGTATTTATATAGAGAAGAGATTTATATATATAGAGAGAGAGATGTAAATACATATATATATATATATATATATATATAAATAGAGGTATATTTATTTATAGATGTAAATATATACACACATACATTTACATCTATATGCATATATATATATACATTGGATGAGAGAACGCTTTGGAAACTAAGAAAAACGACACGGACGGCAGATACAAACTAACTTCAATAGTATATTTACAAAAAGTGCCAAACAAATAAACACTCCCGTTACACATGTGACCTCAGTGCTCTGGAGGTTCTGAACAGAGAGACCCACAGTTGAAGAATTCATTTATTGAGTGACAGCGTTGTGGTGGCTGAAGTCTGCTGATGGGGAAACTTCTCCCCCAATGAAAAAAAAAAAGTTGAATTTAAATATTTAAAGGGCAACAGAGTTTAGAAACAAACGGTGTACTTTTTAGATTAATGGCAATTTGTCCACTTTATTCAAGTTTTATTACTCTTATAATTTCAGTAAGCTATGAGATCCTGTTTGACCTTTACCAAACTTTTACCAATGAGAATAGGAATAAATAAATGTTTATTTTCTCATAAGCGCCACAACCGGCTACGGCATTTTCGCAAGTTAGCCTTATGAGTACGTACTTTACTGTTGAGAACCCGACCCGATATTATTTCACTGAAGAATTTCTGCTGAAGTGCATCGTTGGCCAGCCATAAATAAAATTCCATGTAACAATGGTCACACTTGATATTCAAATTCCAGCAAGACAGAATAAATGCAAAGAGAAAAAAAAATTGCTGGACATCAAAAGCTCTCGTTAAAATACATTTCAGGTACAGGCACAAAATGTGACAAGAGGGCAAACCGTCGGCAGGATTGTCCACCTCGTGGAGAGTTGGCAACGGCAGTCTGTGTTTGACACAGGTAGAAGGTCACATGGACAGAGTCTGTGGTGATTGGAGGGAGGCTTCCATCCTGCAGATGCACTCGGCTGAGGGATCAATAGCATTAGAAAACATTCATCGATGCGATCTTAGTAACTCCACCCTGTAGCCACGGATTAGTGGGGACACTCTCTGACGGCTCTTTGATTGGCAGCGCAGGTCAGCGAGACTCCGGACAGAGAGCCGCCTTCACCTGCTGCTGCTGGGTGTGTGTGTGTGTGTGTGTGTGGGGGGGGTATGAACATATAGCCGTGGCTGCTGTACATCTCTCTGATGGGACACGGTCCAACAGCCATCTCTGGGTAGAAAAAGTCTCTGTTATACCATGTTGTTGCTCTCGCTCGCTTTGTCCACGTACTGAAAGAAAAGAGAGAAAACACATTAACTCTGATCTGTTTGGACTTTCAGCTTCTCTGATGGACGAGACACAATCTGACTCGGACCTGAGAGCCGTGACGGAGGTGTGTGTTGGTGTTGGGAGGAATGAATGTTGGGATGATCTCATGTCTGCGACAAACTGCTGAGCCTTTCTACTGAAGTATTTTTACTATGACAAACACGCTTTACTTACACCTTACCTCAAATTTGAGATTGAAAACTCTTTTAACCATATAATTTTGAACTCAGACATCATTGGAGGGGATACTTCAGTTTTAATATCTCATAAAACACGAATAAAGCCTTCGCTGACTGCTCCGAAATGAAGCATCTGGTAAAACTAGCATTTTTCAGAGACAGCAGAGTGGAAAGTGAAATAAAGTTGACTTTTCCGCTCCTGCACTGGGAGGCAGCTGGACCTCTGCTGCATCGAGGTTCTGAACATCCGCTCACTCAGGGAGTCAGGGAGGTCGACTGAGATATTTGGCCTCGCATTCTCCCCCAAGGGTTGCTGGGGGATCCTCTATAAACCCACCGTTGTAAAACGGATGGCTGACCTCCAGCGGAGGATTATACATGGATCACTGACAACCAAACGGGCTGATTGGACCCACTAGCAGGGGGCTGCGGCAGATCTTGTGGTGGACCACGACTGTTTCTGTCTCTTTGCCCTGCGTAAGAAGTGGGTGGAGACTTCAGGTGAGGCTTTTCCCCACCCCTCCTTTGTGTTTGGACCTAGATATAAACAAGGAAAGAGGTCGCCACTGGTTTTGCTAAATTGAACCTATGTCTGTGCCAAACTGGCTGTATGGAAAAGCAGGAAGCCCCTGAGTCCGGACCCTCTGCCCTGCTTTAAGGGGTTAACTGCGGCCTGATTGAGAGTGGAGCACACATTCCACACTTTGACCAACAAAATTTCCACATTCAGAGCAGAGTGGGCTGAAAGGAATGTCCTCTGCTCTTTGGGAAGGGACAATTCTCTGGTTCAGAACTTTTAGTTCTTTTTTAAGTAGTTTTGTTAATTTTCATCTTCACGCATATCAACAAACCGACTTTAATGGCAATGTTTGTGTTCACTGCTCCCTAAATAAAGTTGTGTTGAAAGTCAAAGTCTGTCTTTCTCTCCATCTGCCTCTCTGACCCACTTTAGCCCGGTGTTAGATATGTTTTAATCCATCCAAACAAATCCCCCTGTGTTAACCCTGGAAATGCTCCTTGTTGATGTGATGTCATTTGGCACAGCGTTGGTTTTGATTGGGTCAACAGTGTAAAACCGTTACACGAGGAGAGCTTTGTCCATGTCAGTGTTTCAGCAACCCTCCTTCACTACCTCCCTTACAAAGACTTTGCTTTTCAGATTTCATGCACATGTTTTCAGAAAAAGGTTCAACAGAGTCTGCAAAGATCAGTGTGGCGTGAAGTGGATCACCTGGCCATGTGAGCAGCATCTAAATCTCATTTTGTACTATTTATGGAATTGTGTATTATGTTCCAGTGGAAAAAAAATGTCTCAAGACTAACCAATTTACAAATCATCCTATTAACATGCCGTGGAGGTAAAAATGGATTGAATAGAGATTTCAAATGGTATTAAATTCATTTTAAAAAGTTACACACGTGTTCTTTCTGTCATGAGACATTAGTTTTCTGAATCAGTGTGTTGAACATGTGACATGTTAGCATGCACGGGAAAATCGGCAGTGACTGACCACAACTGCAGATTGTCCTCAGAGCCTTACGGAGGCTTTGATGAAAAAATAAAGACAGAGAGATATACACCATAAAACAATGATTCCCCAAACACAACATGGCACGAACATGGCCATTAGCCACAAAGACAACCTGCAGATCTGGATTTGTACGGTACAACAGCAACATTTAACATCCCCGGTGGAGCCCTCATATGATCTAAGGATGGAGAGTCCGGATGAGTGTGAGCATTTTACATAAGCCAGACTTTATTCAACCTCACCCTTCTGTGTAAAAGCTACAAAGGTATGAAAGAGATACGTAGTTATTTAACTCTGTGGAGGAAGTGACAAGGGTGCCAGGCGAGATACCAGGACAGGAAGGGGAGTACGGGTAGACATTTAGAAAACGTGTGCGATCCACCAGCAGATCTCAACAGCAGCTAGTCGTCGTTAGTGGCTAACTGAAGTCCAAATTGTCTCCAAATTTCCCATCTATTATTCTAATTTAGTCCAAATTCTGTTCATAGATTCAACTGGAGGAGATCTATCTTTCATCCTCCCGATAGTACTCTAACACTTCATATTTTACTCACTAGGGGGAGCTTTTCTTTTACGAAAAACTTTTAAACATTTAAATTTAGGAGTTCAATCAAGGGGATCCTTGTACAATGCAGGAGATTGGGGGCTTTTTGGGGATGTACCGTTAGCTAAATAGGTATGCTGTGTGTAAACAATGCCATGAAATACTTACTGCACTGATGAAAGGTAGGTTGAGGATTGAGCCAAGTACAGGTATTCTTCTGATAAAGCCTACTACAACTGGAAAGAAACCCCTTGATGTGATGAGAGGAGAAGAGAAGAGAGGGGGAATAAAGACAAAGACAAGTTAGAGATGCAGTTAAAGAAAAGAGAAAGGCAATAAGCATGGACAAATTATAACGTCTTAAAAAAAAGGGTCAAAATTATACTAGAGTCATGTATAGATGACATTCAACGCTATAAAAAAGTGGAAGACATCTTCCAGGTTTTCTTCTATTCTAGGGTGTGTCACACTAAACCTTGCTGGATCGTCAAACTGCATTTAACACAGAACCACTCCTGTAGAATCTAAATCCCTGGTGTGAAAAAGTATCCACCCCCCTAACTTCATCCTGCTTTTTGCACACAAATGCTGTATTTTTGTTTGTGTTTTTAAAAAAAAAACTTCTTCTAAACATGTAACATCGAAATACATCTTTTCTAAGGGAACCTCAACACATGACAAGAAACCGTTTTGACATTTGAAGGCCACTGTAGCTTCTTGGACTGGGGCGGATGAGCTGAAGTGTGTACATAGAGAAACACCAGGAGGAGTAAATCCAGTTTGAGATTCCTCTTCACTACGACGTTCTCCTTTTTACATACTGTATATTGATTGTTGTTATTAGTCTCTTTCTTTCACTTCCTCTCCCTACATAAAGGTGTCAGCCTTTCATCCTATTTTCCATGAGACAACAAGACAATTTACTCTTTCATGATCTTTGGTGCACCTGAAATTTCTGTCTGCCGTTTCCTCTTACCTGAACAAAAGGAAAAAGCCATAAGTCTCCAGCACAACTCCGATGATGGGCCAGCCAATCAGCACCACAAACACACCCCCGAGGAAGAAACCGGTGGCCTTTATCTTGTGCTTCTGGAAGAAGAAGCGGAAGGTCCTTTCCAGTCCGATGACAAAGGCAAGTCCAACCACAAACAGGATCTACAGGAAAAAGACATGAGCGGTTCGATTACTGGTCCTTTTAAATGTCAGACAGAAGTTTGACCGGATCTTTTCATGTCCCACTGCAACATCTCAATAAGGTTGAGGTCCGGACTAGAACAGTCCAGACCTTAAATTCTGGAATGATTGGGACTTAATTTTGGAGCGGATGACGTTTCTGCTTGAAGTCAATCCGAGCCCATACATTCTATGTTTGAGAGAAATTTATTTAACCTCAGCAGACAAAATGTGTTTATTCATGTCCAAGAATGAACAAGAGTGAAGAAATACTTTTCATATTTTCCGATTATAAGAGCTTGTTGATCCAGGAATTAGATTTTGTAAAAACGTGTGCAGCTCACGCCCAAATTTGAAGTTAAATTCATATCAATATTAGCACAAGCTGAGAGGACGGAAGGAGGGCTGTGGTTTGAATCATAGTTAAATCACGCAGAAATACTCACATTTCCAATAGCCAGGAGCGCTTTGTCAAAGAACAGGATCATCCCGAAGAAGAGGAAAAACACGCCAAAGCCTGTTAATCCCATTCCAATCTCTGCAAGACAAACACAAATACCACAAAAGGTTAAACTTTGTAATGGATTGCTAATCTTGTATACTAAACTACAAAACTAGATTCCATTCAGTTTCAAATTCGTCAAACGGCGTAAAAGCTTTTACCAATGTAAAGATTTAGACACATTAGCTGTACCTTACGTGGACCAAAATTGAATACCTAGGTCTGACTAAAAGTTAGCATTATCAAATAGCGGTGAAAATGTAGATAACTGCTGTGTCTGATCCAAATATATCTGATATAGGCAGCTGTGGCTCAGGAGCCAGATTATTTGTCCACTTGTACGTAGGTCTGACAGTTCGATCCGAGAAAAACAAAAACTGCTGCAGTCCATCCCGGGAATGGGAGATGAAGGTTGGGTTGGGAAGAAATTCTAGTTCCCATAGAAGATACTGTCAGCAGCCCAGAGAACAAAAACTTGCGGTTACAGAGTTGAAAGAAAGCCATCCTGTGGAAGGGCTGTGAAGAAGACACGGTAGTATCAACATCTGGTACAGGTTTTTCAGGACAAAGGATGGACAACATGGCCCTCATAGTGGAAGTGGGATGTCTAAGTTCTCCAGCCAGTGTTGGAGTAGGAGGGCAAAAAATGAAAACTGCTGTCAGACGATTGGGAAAGGCAGCAGAAGGAGACTCCTGCTGGCCGTGGCACAAGAAGGGGGACAATGTCGGGAAGCCTGGAGGAGAGCTGCAGTGACTTGGGCATCACTGCCATCCAGAAGGTGTTGTGACTAAGGGTCAAAACACTCTAACAAGGTTGGGCGCCACCTGATGACATCCCTCCTGGCCAAGGCTGCATCCATTAGGCATCTCAGAAGAAAGACATGATCACTCTTGGAAATTGGCAACTTTCCGGAGAGTCTGATTGGCAACCGAGGAAGATCGATTCCACTCGAGGGATGGCTGACCTCCAGTGGCAAACCCCTGGTGCAGAACTTGCAAGAGGGCATCAAGCAAGGTACAATACCGACAGTTGAACAACACCCCAGGAGTCTCCCCAAGAGGGGTGAGGTATGAGAGACTCACCAAGACAGAACCAGCAGCAACAGCCGGGAACGAGACACATAGAAGGCGAAATAAGCAACCTTAAACGTGGAGGGATTGGAAGTAAAATGCCGATGCGGAAAGATCTGCAAGAACGCATTAGGACTCAAGATACATAAGAGCAAGTCCAAGGCTGGGTAAAGATAAATGTGCATAAGAACTCTGTACAGGAAGCACTTAAATATTCTTATTATAAAATAATCTTACTGTAAACTGTTTAATGAAATAATCTTACTGGATATCAATCATGTATTGGGGGCTTATTGCGATCTGGACCATATTTTTATTTCCCTACGCTAATAACACGTAAACTAAGATTTGTAGCTAACTAGCTGCTAACCAGCTGCTGCAGTTAGGTTGACACAAAAACCCACAGAGAGCCTCACAAACTAGGACTTTTACTCACTCTGGGAATCCGTTAGCGAAATCATTTTAAAGCCTGATACAGTGGTGGAAAAGTATAAACGTAGGAGGAATTTCCAGGCAGCAATTCAAGTAATCCTAAAGGAATGCTATATCAAACTGCTGCCACAGCGGCGCCAGCCACGTCTTCCGGAAACACACTCTCTCTTCTCTTCTTCTACGCTATGCTCGATTAATAGGTGGCGATGAAACCGTTTACAGCGTATACCGCCACCTGGTGTTTAAGAGTCTGCACTGTCATTCCACTTAATTATTATTCTATCCAACAACCCCGTCCTGGTGTCTCTTACCTCCCCATCCAAAACTCTTCTATATTACGTTTATTATTATTATGTACCATATTACTTCTATTAGTTCTCGAGTAAATATGAATATATATTTACTTGAAATCTTTGTTTGAGTACAAATTTGAGGTATTTTACTTGATAAATTGAATTTTATCCTTCTTCAAACTTCTACTCCACTATATCTCAGAGGGGAATGTTTTACTTATTATTATGTATCTGCAAATTAATTGACTAAAGTGTTTTTGACCAATTGGAGGATTAGCTGTTCCTAATTGGGTTGAAAAAACAAACAGACCATTATGCACTGGGCTTCTGGTTGTCTTGGCATAATGATCTCCATCAGTTAATTAAAGAAGAAGACGAAAATACAATATTAATAGACATAATAGTGTGCAAGTCCCTTTTAGTTAAAGTTTGGTAAATTTCTATTAATATTAAATACATCAAGAATGAAATTGATGACATGATAAACAAAAGAACTGAATTACTCTGAACATCAAATTGCTAGTATTCGATGAATGTGATTTCATGAATGCATCTCGAGACTTAGGGTTTTTGGTGTCCTGATCTTACATAGTCAGGCAGTGACTGTCAGTAGGCAATGATAATGAGATATTAATTAAGCTTAAAACGTTTCACTTATACATCAAAAAGAGATATAATTTGGTTTTACCCGCTGATTAAATCTTTATAAAAGTCACGGTACATGAGAGATGTGAAACCCGTAGCATGAGGCTGACTGTCGTTGCAGCCTGACAGGATAAACTGAGGGCGCTAATCACCCAAATCTTCCATTCTTGGCCGCGCTGTATGTCTGTCTGCTATAGCAACCATCAAGTGGATTCATCTGCGACGAAGGCGCCTGGATGGAGTTGCTAAATGGTCAGTACTCTGTATTTCTATCCTTTCACAAGGTCTCTATCCTGCTATTGAGTCTTTAATGTAGCTCATAGCAGAGGTAGAACTTTTTTACGGCTGCTAGTGCTGTGCCACGAGACTGAGTTGCTGCTAAAAGCGAAAGGTCTATTGAGGCTGTACGTTAGAAACGGATACAGAGGGTTTGTTCGTATCCTGCGTTAATTTCCTACGTATTTGTGCAAGTTTTCACAGAACATACGGATACAGAGTTCTACACGTGAGGATACAATACGACTGGAAATCATAGGGGGCAGTGTGGCTATGACATTTAAAGTCGGAATCAGTTTTCAACCTTTTCCAAACTGAGAGTTTCCTCAAGGGGAATAATGGATTACTGTTTGATACAAACTTCCCGAATAACATACATTTTTGCGAAGTTTATCTGTAAATAATAAAAATCAGTCATTTCATAGACTGTCTATGGTCACGTATCACTGTTAATGATTCCTCATAATCATTCATTATTAATAATGCTATAGGAAACAGATATATATATTTGTAAACATGCAACATTATTCACTTCTGCTTATTTAAATATGTTTCAACATTTGAAAGTCAGATTTATGACATATGATATTTATGTACAGATCACTTTTGACAGTTTTGTATGACGTGTGTCACATTTTTGCACAAATTATCAAGTGTGTAACATTTAAATTGGACTTCTTTCACATATTTATATAAACCAGCACATCTGTAACCTGTTTGAACGAATAATCACACCTGTCACACTTTTTCAACACGTTCATTTTCACATTTTTGGACAACATCAGAGTTTAAATTCACCACAATGTTTCAAAAGAAAACATCTGAAACCCCTCGCCGGTCAGGAACGGTCTGTTGGTGGGAAGCCTGGCATTGAATGCTTTTCACGAGGTCATGTCAGAAAAGGCTGATTCAAAGAGATTGGTTGAACCAAAAAGCCCGGCAACTTTCGGTCCCCTCAAACACCTGTGTGTCTGCTGAAGACACACCTTTGTACTTTCCTGGGTCCACAAGTCAATAAGAGTTTGGTGCGTCCCGTTTGTCTTTGAGGAGGATGGTGGTGTCATGTACTCAGATCTGATCCAGCCCCTCTGTCAAGTTGTAGCTGACATCTTCTTTATCTTCTGGCCATCGAACTCGCCTCCAGTTGGACATCGGAGGGAGCTGAGATGGATTCGGAACCATTCTTCTCGTCTTTTAAAAACGGTGTTTGCAATTACGGATGCAGATGAGGCACAGACTCTTTCATTTCACTGTTGGGTAGAAGAACCCTTCGTCTTCTTCTGTTGTGAAGAAGGAACCCTCCCACTCCTTGTGGAAATGAATATGTTTCCTTTTGCTGTTCTGACACCCTTTTTTAGGCATAAACGGCCATTGTTTGAATTATGCGATTCAGTTAAGTCCTCACCGACTGTCTGTGCCACTTTTAAACGACATCAAATGCAGAACAAAGAGCTGGAATAGATGTGTAGTAAAATCTTACATACATAAATGTAGATGTGTTGCCTTTAAAGAGGACGTTAAAATGTTCCCCTAAATCTTTAAAAAGACTGAATAACACAAGACCATCTGATTTACTTATGTTATATTTCGATTCAACCCCATGTAAAGTAATTTAATGTGCTTTTTTAAATTGTTTTTATTTGATTTATTTTGTTAATGCTCCTCAGAAGTGTTATTATATTGTTTTCTGCTTGTGAAACGTTTTTGTTTGTTAGTGAAAGTGATAGATAAAGTGATAAACCTTTACGTTATGTTAGTTGCGGTTTTAAGCATCGACTCGTCGCTGCCATCTAGTGCACGTATCGATACCAACGTAAAGTACGTACGCTGTATGCGGCCGTACATCTACTCAAGCCGCCTCTGGGCTTGTGGCATGTGTCACTGCCGCCGCCATATTAGGACAGGACCTGTCCAGAGCTGGTGCGATATGCTGGTGCAGACCTGTCAAGAACGCCTGACTTTTGTGCTGCGTTCGGATGTTCCAACGAAAGAAATGCCAGAATCGAGGAACAGGGAATATCGTTTCACAAGTGAGATTTTTTTCTTAACAATGTTTTGATGTTTTGACCATGTTAAATTTGATTTAAAAAAAAACCTTCCTTTAAGATAAAAACAGGCCTGATCCTAAATGAAGCTAAAGAGGAATATTTACAGTGAAGTGAAAGATATTTATTATTATATTTAATAATAATAATAATAATAATACATTTAATTTATAATGCATTATAATGCATATTTGTCACAGTTATGTCACTATACGGATGTGTTGAATGTGTTTATAGGCAATAGCGTTGTTAACCTTTGAACCTGAATTGTTGCTACAAAAGCCGTCAGAGCTGCACAGCGTTTCTCAAATTAACTTGTCTTTGTGTGACGTTAGGTTCCTACAAGATGAAGTTAGAAGACGGGCGAGGACAGCAGCGCCGAGGAGCAGAGACTCTGAGCCAAATAACCGATCGCTCATCTGCAGCTGTCATTTCAAATCCCAAGACCTTGACCGGACCGGACTGGACAGAGAACACGCTTGCAGATCTGTCATTTATTTTCACTTGTGCATCAGTCTAACATTTGTTTTATTCTGATATTCTGATTTCCTTCTGAGGAAAACTGTGTGTTTGTTTGTTTTTGTATGTATTTGAAATTAAAGAAACATTTCGTATGAACCTTCAGCTCTGAGCCATACATTTATTTTTCTGCAAAAATGTAACATTTGTTTATCAGAATGGGTCATCGTATAATGAATTTTAATTATTTAGACAGACATTTACGTGTTTTAGGGAAAAAGAATAAACTTTTAAACTAGTCACATTGTGTAAGTTCATTTGTGCACATTAAAGAACTCTTACTATCTACATAAGAGTATTTTTGGTATGAAAAGGTACATTTTTTTAATTAAACTAAGTTCCTTTTAACATTAATTCAGGTCCGGCTCTTGTACATGTCTGTGATTCGACGTTACAACGTTAGAAACAGACGCTTCTGTTTTCGTACGTAGATTCTGAGCTTTAACATCCTGCATGAAACGACGTTTGATTCGTGGTTTGTGCAATTAGACGAAAGGCTCCATCTGTTCAGGTCTTGAGTATTGAGAGTCTGTGAGGACACAGGGAGGGACAACGCTGTGGAGGTGTGTTCCTCTAAGGGTTACTAAGTACCGTTACAGGTGTGAGACGTGGCTGTCGCCTCGGTTCGCCATGACATCATCACTCCCTTGAGAGGACCGGCTGCCTCCCAGTAAACAGTGTACGGAAAATATGTATAATGACCAACAATTAATATTTGCAGGAGCGAGGAAGAGTGAAAGTCGGTAAGGTGATGAACCTGCTGCTGCTGACGGTATTCCTGCTGTGTTGTTCCCCTTCAGATGTGCAGGCAGAACTGGACTCTGTGGAGGAGGAGCTGGAGTTGGTCGATCTGCAAATGGCAGAGCTCTTACAAAAGCAGACTGATCTGACCACCCGTAAGAACGCCCTCCTGCAGAGGCTGGAGGAGGCCTGTGATTCTGCACAGCCATCCTCCTCATCCTCGTCTTCTTCAAAGCCACCGGGAGCTGATGCGGTCAAGCAGGATGTGAAGAGCTATGACGGCACAGGTATTGTGAATACCTGGCCACACTTTTAGGCGGTGGGATTCTGTTTTGATCTGTGCTCATAGTTTGATGCCCGGTAGATTTTCCGTGGTCCAAAGAAGTGGAGCAGCACCTGGGAAAGTCGTTCCAGCTCTCCAAGTTCAGGCCGCTGCAGCTGAGGGCTATCAACGTGACGCTGTCAGGCAGAGATCTGTTCCTGGTGATGCCCACAGGAAGAGGAAAGAGCCTCTGCTTTCAGCTGCCTGCAGTCTGCTCCAAGGGTAATGGCTGACCTGAACTCTATTCCCGTTCTCACTGCCTACAGACGTGGTTTCGTAACATTCGTACATTTAATTTAATTTAATTTAATTGCTATTATTGTTATTCTTATTCTGTTATTCTTACTCTGTAACATGCTCTGCTGCTGTAACATTGCAATTTCCCCATTGTGGGACTAATAAAGGCTATCTTTATCTTTATCTTTATCTTAACCACATCACATTTATGTGCCACGTTTGTGTCTCTGCCTCAGGTTTCACATTGGTAGTGTCTCCTTTGGTGTCCCTCATGGAGGACCAGATCATGTACTTGAAGTCCATCAGTGTGTCTGCGGTCATGCTGAATGCCTCCAGCAGCAAGGTACCTTGCCGTTGATATATATATATTTCTTTTGTTGAGCCCAGTATCTTGGACTAGTGAGGGCATGACCTCTGACCTTTATTGAGGTGAGACACGCCTGCAGTTCCTTGGAAGTTTTCTCTGGATCTTCTCTTACTTCCTGAATGATCCTTCACCGGACTTTTGGAAGGAGGCCCACTTCTGTGAGGGTTCACTAATGTTCCAGGTCTTCTCCATCTTTGTTTTATAGGAGCATGCCAAGACGGTCCTGGCTGGGCTGACGGATCCCAAGGCCCCGTTCAAGCTGGTGTACGTGACTCCAGAGAAGATCGCCAAGAGCAAGCTGCTAATGTCCCGACTGGAGAAAGCCTACAATGCAAACCTGCTGACTCGTATCGCCGTAGATGAGGTGCACTGCTGCAGCCAGTGGGGACACGACTTCAGACCAGGTGAAAGGTCTCCGCTCGCTCGGACGGACAACCTGTCAAATCCTGGTTCCAGTCTTCAAACCGAACGTGTCCCTCTGTCCATCTCTGTGCAGATTATAAACTGCTGGGCATCCTGAAAAGACAGTTCCCTAAAGTGCCTTTTATTGGGCTGACAGCCACGGCGACCAGCAGCGTCCTTCAAGACTGCGAGAAGATCCTGTGTGTGAAACAGCCGATCACCCTCACCGCATCCTTCAACCGAACCAATCTCTACTACGAGGTGGTAGCCATGACAACCAGACCTCCTTTTTTCTAAACTCTCACACACCTGTTTGCCACCTGATTCGCACACAAACACACCAAATATCTCTTTGTCACGCTAAGCCTCCTAAATGACCTCCGACCTTTAAGACTCATCAACAGAGAAGATCGCTCCAGGCGTCATGTGGTCATGGTCACGTAAACACCGATGTCTCTGAAGAGTCTGTTTTTTCTTCTCTCAGGTTCGTCTCAAAGATTCTGACAAAGACGCCTCAACCAATGACATCGCCTCTTTGATCAAAAGCAGATACAAGGACCAGTCTGGTACTGAAGCTAACGAGAATAACCAGAATCACATTCATGCAAATGTATAATGGGACTCATCTGTTATCTGTTAATTCTTGTTTGAACTGTGTTTTTACATGCAGAGTAATCTGAATGACCTGATACGCGTCCCTTACAGGTATCGTGTACGTGTTCTCTCAGAAGGAGGCGGAGTCGGTGTCATCTGAGCTCCAGAAGAGAGACATCCTGGCCTACCCCTACCACGCTCAAATGGATCCTGGGGATAAATCACGCGTTCACCGCAAATGGAGCGCCAACAAAATCCAGGTATTTGAAATAAAGGTCATTATTGGCTTATTTTCCCTTTTTGTTTTGGCAGATTTGAAGGTGGCGGTTTTCACCTCGTTCCCGCTGTATGAAGATGATGTCATACAGCGGGAGTGGAGCATCTAATGCAGCTACCTGTGTGCTACCTGTGTGAGTGTGTCTGATCAGGACGTTAAAGGGTTAAACTACACTCGGGTTAGTGAGAGTTCTCTTGTGGATGCAGGTACTTCTAAATCCCTGACACCATTGATTTCCTAAGCGCGAGGAGAAAGATCTCCCGTGTGACTCAGTCTTACTCCCTGACTGCGAGTTTCTCCCTCGGATCCAAACCGCTGCCACAAAATGAGGGAGAAAGATCAATTAGTTCAACGTGTGTGTTGTTCATTAGAAAGAAAAGAAAAGAAAAGAAAGAAGTGTCATGTTCAAACCTCCTGTCTGCACACCATTGCCTCCTCTCAGGTGGTTGTAGCTACAGTGGCGTTCGGCATGGGCATCGACAAACCCGACGTCAGGTTTGTGATCCATCACACCCTCAGCAAGTCCATCGAGAACTACTACCAAGAGAGTGGAAGAGCAGGTAGACGCCGACTCCCTGCCATCAGCACAGAATCTGGGTTAATGCTGCTCCAGTGTCCTTTGGATGTTTACGCCCCTAAAGTTCCTCTTCCCGTTTGGCGCCAGGTCGGGACGACCGTCCGGCAGACTGCGTCGTCTACTTCGGCTTCTCTGATATCTTCCGGATCAGCACCATGGTGGTGATGGAGAACGTTGGTCAGCAGAAGCTGAGGCAGATGGTGGACTACTGCCAGAATATTGACAGGTGGGTCAGGACTCACATTCTTCATCTGATCTTTTCAAACGGATTTACTCGCATACACGCCAGTATCTCACGCCATGACCTGAATGCCTGTGTTCTGAAGGTGCCGGCGCTCTCTTATGGCTGTTCATTTTGATGAAGTGTGGGACGATGAAGGATGCAACCAGATGTGTGACACGTGCCGCCATGCAACAGGTGCGTTTTGTTCATGCGGCATGTTGCCGTGGTTACCGGCCTTAACCACGGATTCTAATCCTCTGACTTACCCCTCCAGACCTCACCGCAGTAGATATTACCCAGCATGCCAGGCAGCTGGTACAGATTGTGGAGGTAGCGACATCCATGGATGAGAGGCTGACTCCTCTGAAGCTGGTGGAGGCGTGGATGGGGAAAGGTCCGGCCAAGCGCAGGAAGATGATCCAGACCACCACGCTGACTCGGGTACAAGCGGAGTCTGTGATCGTGAGGCTGCTGCTGCTGGAGTATCTCAGGTTACTCATCCTGCTCTCTTGTTTTTATTCATTCTTTTTCATCAACTGTCTCCTAATCCTGCTTAAAAGTATTAGTTGATTATTAGAGTTGATATTGGTCAATTAAAATGTTGTGTTTCTTCCTTTTCAGTCAAAGAATATCCATCTTTTTGTTCTTAACCAACAAACTGGATTTTTTTAAACTAAGCTAAAACTGTCGTCCCTGACAGCAAGGGTCTTATCCCCGAAAAGCCCCCAATCCACTGTGTTGTACAAGCGACCCCCCTGATTGAACTACTCAAATTAATGTGGACTTATGACGGGGAAAAAAATGTTTTCATTAAAAAAGAAAACAAAAGCTCCCCCTAGTGTGTAAAATATGAACCATCAGATCAAAATATGATAAATACTAGTTAAATCCCCTTGAGGCGATTAATTTGCACCAAATTTCGATTAAATCAGTCATCCTTTTTTACCCCTTCTTTTCTGTGAATCATATTTTAAGTAAAGTTTTCACATTTCAAGTAACTTGGAAGAGATTCACAGATTTCAGAAAAGAAAAATTTTATCGCCTCAATGTTTTCTACGTAATCTGACTCCTATAGTAAACTCATGCAGACACATAATCATTGGATGTTGTGTCCCTGTCTGCACTCCTGGCTCTCACCACCCACAGAGAGGATTTCAGCTTTACTCCATACACCACCTACTTCTACCTGAAGCTGGGCCGTAAAGCTCCTCTGCTGAAGAACCCAAGTCACACCCTCAGCATGAAGATGAAGGCAGAGGAGACTGGATCCGCTGTGGTGAGTATCTAACACGGTTATGTTCTCTAAATATCTAAATATCTCCTCGCTGCCAGACCCGAATCTTAAAAAACTATTTGATATTTTTTTCACCCAACTTTCTCCATAAAACACTCAAGTTCTGCAATGATGCTTCCTGTTCTATTCCCTGGGTTCTACATCCTCAGTTGTTGTGATGATGAATGTAGAATCATGTCATTTATGTCCATGTCCGTGGCCTGAGTGCCCCATGTCTTCTCTGGTGTTCATCCAGTCCATTTGGCCCTTTGAGCCCGCTCAGGTAAAGAGCTTTGTTAATGACCTGCAGGTTAAAGGTGTGAATGCCAAAGCCAAAGCCAAAGCCAAAGATGGAAAGAGATCAGTTCAAAGTGATGGAGATGCCCCTGTGTCCAAGAAAGTCAAGCCAGACCTCCCCTAACCCCCCATCCTAACCAGAGGACAAGCAGACAAAGTACAGTCAATCATTCTCTACTCTGTTTACGTCACATCTGGATCAGACTGTCTGAGTAATAAACAGCACGACTAATACTTTCATCTTTCATTCCATCTATTAACTTGTAAAATGACGAGTCTGCTGCCATCCTATCCATCTAATAACGTCTAATAAGGCATGGGTGATTTAAAAAAACAACTGTTTTTTGATGCATGACGTCATCTGAATGAATGGTGACACTAATCCGCTTCTCAGCTATTCACTAAACTCAACGGGTGTTCATGTAACGATGTCATATATATTCATTAATTACAGGATTACTGAGGAAGGGGACCTGAAAGTTTCATCTTCAAGCTGCATTTGGTTTGGAACAAAAATTCCAAAATTCTTACTTTTGCAATAGTATGTTGTTAAATACCTGAAAACTTGGAGGTATTATGGAACCGTCATCGCCGTCGACGCAGATCCAGCAAGGGTCTTTCCCCCAAAAGCTCCCAGTCCCCTCTGTTGTATGAGCAACTATGCAATTATGTCAGAAAAAAACCTTGTTGTTTTTTTTAGAAATTAAAAAAAGTTCCCTAAGATTTTTGGAGCTGAAGTTGTTTGAATTGCAACGACCCCCCCTAGTGACTAAAATATGAACTATTAGGGTAAAATATCCCACTAATGTCAATAAAATGTGAAAATGATCCATGATATAGTTTTTGAGTTATTGCATTGGATGTGCGGACGCAGCGATTCCATAACATCCCCGACTCTTCTGATCATAAACAACTAAATATAGTTTCTATGTAAAGGAACATCATCAGTTGACAGGATGTGGTCATAGATGATGACATTTTGACAGTTGAAGGCCACCATGGTCATCCTCATCACCATTTGAGTGATGCTAAAATGACCTATTGTTAACTGACACTAGTTTTCATGGTTGCAGGTCACATCCACTGTTAAAGCCTCTGAAGAGGAGATTGGCGTGGATAGAGATGTTGTCATGGACAACAGATGTCCTTTACTACTCAGACAGAAACTATTTAAAGAACAGAGGAACATGTCCAGGAAACAAGACCTGACAGACAAACACCGAGAGGAAGAGGCGAATAAGAGGAGATCAATCGTTCCCCGACACGCTATTGAGGTTGATGTTGAAATTAACAGACATGACAGTGATGGTGAGAAAACGCCGCCACTTCAAATTAAACCCGGTTCCAAACACAAACAGAGCGTGAAGAGGAAACGCCGTGGCAACGAAGCAGCTTCCAGTGCTCCTCCTCGGGACCCTGGTGCTGACACCATCATTCCAGGCCCCCCATCCCAGGCCTCCATCATCTCTGACACCGCAATGGAGGAGCTGTACCACCTCAGGGACTACTACAGCCAACAGCTGAGAAGAATTAACTACATTCCCCATGAAAACCTGGGGCGGCCTGCAGAGACAGGAGTTCTGGCGTGTATCAGGGAGCCTCTGAGGAGCTTCCGTCTGCCTCGGAGGACCACCATCGTCCAGACGACTCGCAGCCTGTGGACCCGAGTCAGCAGTTGTGGGAAGCTGGTACACCATTGACGTCACAGAGGTTCTGCAGCTGCGGTTAGATGTGCTGCTTGATGGTGGTAGCTCTGCAACCATGTGCTTACGGTTTTAAGAGAAACACATCTAAAGAGAATAATCTGGAGAAAAAAAGTGATATGAAATCTGAAACAATGTAACTGTTAAATTCCCTTTATGGGATGTTAGATGTTTCATACTTGTTTTCTTACTCATACTGTTCTGCCAATAGATTAAGGTCCTCATGAATGTAATACAAACCTTTATATTTATACCTCTAACTTTCTGTTTTGTCAACTTTCTTCCAAAAAACGAATCTTAACTAAAATAGAAAAAATATGAGGTTTATGGAGGTATATTGAAAGGATTTATTTTGACTTCACGTACCACAGGCCACATTATAGAGGAACCAATACTATTGAAACCTGAAACAGAAATAAAGTGGGCGTTTTTTTTCTGCTACCTGCTGCATGTTCTGAGTTTTTGTGCTGTACTGTCTGCCAGGCCCATACAACACAAACCGGGCCATCATATTTAGAATATAAAAAAAATCTCTTTGAAAAAGGGAGATTTTTTTATATCTCAGTAAGACATTCCTGGTTAAATAAAATAATAAGACATTTGATTTAAATACATCAGCTTCAACAACTACTAGGAAAAATACAATATCCACCAGAATCTCACTTCGATTAGGTTAGGGATTACGAAACCAGCACCATAAACTAAGTAGATGATTGGAGAGTCATTTAAAAAGCAATAAGCAACATTTTAAAATAATTTAAACAATTTTATAAATTAGATTTTCAAACCTTTCATTCCCTTTAGTTATTTGTCGTTGATTTGAATACATTAATATTTCAAATTGATTAATTTTACTTAATTCGTTTATTGTAATTCGATAACATAATAGTCACAATGTCGTGACAAACTTCCTCTCAGCGCTTCACGGACTTGATGACGTCAGTCACTGATCACGAGCCCCTGGAGTCGCAGGTGGGACACCTTCTTAACCTCCGCGATGCCGCGCGCCCTCTCCTCTGCGCGCCCGTTCTCGCAGCGCGCGCTCAGCTGCTGAATTATGGCCGACTTGTCGTTCATCCGGGCGCAGATGACGAACGGGAACCCGAACCGCAGCTTGTACTCCTCGTTGAGGCGAGACATGCGTGACGCTTCCTCGGAGCTCAGCGCATCCATCCCGGCGGCGGTCTGCTCCTCACGTGACTCCCGGGTCAAACTGACCCTAGCTGCGAGATCCGGGTGGCACCTGAGGATCCCCTCTTTACCTGGACTCAGAGGCGACCGGTTCGAACGTGAGCCTGTTTGTTTCTTTTTAGAGGAAAATACTTCAAACAAGTAGAAAGCGAGTCGGAGTCTCACCTGAGTCCGGCAGAGCATCGATGAAGTCACCGATCGCGGCTTCCAGAGCAGTGACGTCATCAAAGGGACGCCTGGACCACGTAGCAGCTGCTACGGTGGGACTGTTTTCCACCACGTTACCAAAAACATTGACAAACTCCTCAAAGGAGAGAGAGTTGACTGCTTCTATGTCCATGATGGTCCGAATGAAGACCTCTTCATCATCTGATTGGACAAGCTGACACACATGATCACATCCACCTGAGCTGACCCCCAGCTCCCCTCAGGGCACCTCTTCACAAGAGCGCCACACCTTGCGTGTACATAATTTTAGAAACAGGTCAGTGGAGTATTGACACTGAAAATGTACACAATGAATAACATCAATTATCCAAGATAGGCTCCACCCCCTGCACCCCAGAACAGGTCAGGCAGCTACAGAGAATGAATCTCCTCTGAAAAACAACCCTGACCTTTTTTTTTTAGGCGTCACCACAGCGGACCATTTTGCTTATTGATTTTATGCAGATGCCCTTCCTGACACAACCCCCCCCCCCCTAGTATCTGGGTCCTAAACATTGCCTAAGGGTCCAAAGTGGATTTCCGCCACGCCCTCTTTTTGACTAGGATTGCAACCCCAGTCTCCAGAACCACAATCATTAATCTGGTGCTGGTTCCACACGGGTGGGAAACAATCCTCCATAACAGGCCAGTGGGACGTCACTCAACTCCAGCAGCCGGACCGGTCCGTGTGAAAACTGCTGCTTTCTTCAAATTCAATGGATGCTGACATCACGCACTTTGTGAAAGGAGTTACCATGTGGTAGTCAAATGATGATGATGATGATGATGTTGAAAATTAAACAATGAATGAATGTCGGATGTTGGAACGAACATGTCCGTCAAATCGTCATGCCACGGAAGAAATCGCAATCCAAAGAGTCGTCATTGGACGTCGTGGCATTCGAGCGGAGGGAGAAAAAACTTCCACTGGAGGTCCGTTCAGCCGCTCTGCAGAAGAAAAAACCTGTTTGAGGAGCAAACAGAGCAGCAGGAAACAGAACTGTTTGACTAGGAGGGCGCCGTTCGTAAAATACCACATGTTGAATTTAACGGCAACTTTTTACCACATTTAACCCCAAACAATGCTTAAAAAGCGGAGTCCAGTTTTTAAGGTCACTTTTTATGTCGAGAGAAAATGTAGAAACAAAAAATCTAAATGTTAAATCTGAATATTGAATCTATATGTGATGGTAAATCTAAATATTATTTCTAAATGTTGGACTCAAATGGTTAACAGGAAACTAGATGTTTAGCTAAAATGTAAATTTAGCTAAAATCAGCGGAAGAACCAAAATAATGACAGCGTTTTTCCGATAAAAGCTTAACCTAGTGAACTATTCAAGGAAAATGTGATATATACAAGTTAGATCTCCTCAAGTTGATTAATATGAACCAGAATTGGACTAAATCGGACCAACGGCTGAGAAATTATCACCTGAAAACGTTTGGAGGTAAAGCTCCCCCTACTGTCGGAAATATACAGCCAACCTTACCCAAAAACAATTCAGTTCTTCCTCGTACTAAGGTCTTTGAGGGTATAAAATTAGAAAAATGATCCACGAAACAGATTTTATGGCTTTAGGGCGAAGGACCTGCGGCGTCGGATACGATGACGATTCTATAATGCCCCCACCTTTTCAGGGGTTTGGATACAACCAGAACATCTGGATCTTAGTGCTTTACTGACGTCCTAACGTAGTGGGTCATGTGACCACCCATGAACCCTGAACCCAGATTCATTCATCAGCGGACAGATGCGCTCTTCTAGTTCGGAGGAATGTCTCATTGTGTCAGTCGGCGTAAAAGCAGGTGAAACGTATTTTATTGACAGAATCACATCATGGATCAGAAGTTGTTGATGATTATATATATATATATATATATATATATACATACATATATATATAGTCATTCCATCATAATAACAGGAATCATCTACAGCCCAACATCCTCGGATTAAAGTGCAAACATGGTCTTCACTCACCAACCCGACAACCACTGATTAAAACCTTCACTTCCACCAGAACATAACCAGAATCTCACTTACATCAGAAAATAAAAGCCTCAATGGATAGAATACTCTTTATAATATAACGGATTAATATAATCTTTTATTACGCGACAACAGGAAAGCAGCAGACTTCTCCTCAGAACCTCCCGGACCGGATCTCCAACATGTGATTCATGTTCAGCCTCTCCGCGGTCTGGACCCACAAGCTAAGGGGTGTCCTACAGGATTAAAGAGTTCTTTCACACCTCTAAACACTATGAGGGTTAGCAGTAGGATAGAATAGGAGTGAACGCTGTGGGGTTAAACATCCTAAAGAGAATCTGGAATAAAGTGTCGCCATCAGGGATCTGAGGACAGGAAGTGATTAAAAGCAGAGGAAGACTCAAGACTCAGACAAATTTGCTCCAGGAGCTATGGCGGTTTGTGCTGATGGAGGTCTAGTTGATGCAGTCCATGATGTGGATCTGCAGGGAGTCCAGGTCTGGAAGGATCTCGTTGCACTTGGGACAGGCGTGATCGGGAATATTTGCCTGATGCTGCCAGTCGGCACCTGAAAGTCAGAGACACCTGTCAGAGCTGTTTCCTACAGCCAACTACGAGGTCCTTCCTCCACTTCCTCTCAAGCTGCGGCAGATGCTCAAGCCACGCCCGTGAATGTGACACAAATTTTAGCGTTTTGCGTAATTGTTCCATAAGCGCCGCTCAACGTTGGTCAACTTGGACCATTGGCCTCACAATGTGAACCCAAATCTGGTTTGAATCAGAAAATCAGATACGTTTTGAAAACCAAACAAAGTTCACGACATAATCAGGAGGTGTGGTCGGACAGCCTGGACAAGCTCCTCCTCCTCTTCATCAACGCTGCACATGGTTAAAGGGACAGTTCAACAAACTTGCTCTCATGTTTGTGCGCCATTTTTTCGCATTCGCTTAAATTAGCTTAAAGACTAGAGCGGAGGAGAAACAGCTAGCTTGATTTTCAGATTTTTGAAAAACTACAAATCTAAAGCTAACTCACTAGCCTCCGGAAAAAACAACAACTGTGCGTTTCCATGCCGACAACACCTTTTCTGACTTCCTTCAGTCCGCCTATATCAAAGGCTGAGCTAGCTAAGCTAACAGTCTCCTGATAGGAGAAGAATACAATGTTGTGAACGATTCGTTGTTTTATCAGAATTCAGACGCGTTAATCTGTTCACAGCTCGAGAGGAAGTGAGTCTGCAGAACGAGACTCGCGACATAATAAAAAAAGAATGCACCTCGTCCAACCAGAGACGGCCCGCCGTGGGGATTTCCTCCCAGTGACGGGTGTCTCCTCTGCATCTCATTCAGCGACTGCCTGCAGAGACACAAACACATGACCGCGTGACGGATCCATGCTTACAAACCTCACTAACAGGGTCGTTAAAACATTTGGGCTGGTGCGAAAACAGATGAGCGATAAGAAAAAAACAAACACAGGATTCATACATAAATAAATGCCATATCTATAAATGAATTACAGGCATCAGCGGTGATGTCATCGCAAATGACACCCCGCATACTGTATGTGTATATTACTCCTTCTTGAGGCGTTAAGCGGAGGCACAGCTCAGTGAGGTCGGGGTGAGATGGAGGCTAGCTTGCGGTTAGAATACAGGAAATGCCAGTCATACAACTTTGAGATGAGCATCAAAGCGCTCTTGGGTAAAACTGTGGGTTTGTTATGATTATAAAAGTCACCTCAATCAAACCAAAGGGTTAGGGTTAGCTGATGACAAATGAACATGGAAGAAATAAATAAGTTAGTAAAAAGTAAAATACAAACAAGCTCATTAGGACTCATTAGAACTTTTTTGAATATCCAGGAACTAGACGTTCCACTCCAAACCACCAGATGGCAGCATTCTTCGGCAACTACTGCTTGGAGTCTCTACTTCTCTTTTAGTCCTACAGCGTCAACGGTGATAAGAGTCCTTATCCATTTCCTGTCCGCTCTGGGGTTAGAGGTTATGGAGTAAATGTAATCTTCTACTAAAGATTAAAGCCACTCTGACATGGAAGTAATTGTTTCGTATGTTTGGTAGTTATGGCAACATGAATGCACTGATTATTTTATTTGTCCCTAAAATTAGTGAACAAGAAACTTTGTTTGCCCTCGTTTTAAATGGTAAACTTTAAAAAGGCATTCTATTTAAATTATGCTGGATGACATCATCAATATGCCAACGCGTTTACAAGGCCGAGTTAAAAGGATGGAACCGAATGGAGTGCTTTCACCTCATTGGTCCAGACAAACTGAGCTTCAGGTCTTGGTTTTTATGCATACCGGCCCAGAGACTTCATCTCCTCCTGCAGCTGCATGTTCTGCTTCTTCACGTACTCCAGCTGAGCTGCCAGACGCTCCCGCTCCTCATGCAGCTTCTCCCTCGCCGCTCGCTCTGCGTAGAAGTCTGATGAGTAGACCTCCGCCTGCAGCAGAGAACGGAGAAGCTGCCGTTAAGATAGGATGTGAAGGTTTGATGGTTTTTACTGTTAGCTTCTCGGTTAGCACCGCTGACCTGAGCCTGGAAGACGGATATCGTCTCCAGGTCCTTCTCTTTCTTGAAGTTTTCCTGCTTCAGCTCATCTATCTTGGTCTGTTTTGTTGCCAGCGCCTCTTCGGCGGTGGTCAGGCGCTTCTGCAGCTCCTCCACCACCTCCTTCTGCACCACCACACTCTGCAAGAGCAGAGGTCAAAGGTCAGACAGGCTCCAGGAGTTCACGCTCTGCCTTAGGTCTGTTGGAAGTAAGCAGCATTGGGTTATTTGATGCTAAATGATAAAATCGGACCTCTCTATTCTTTTTCTCCTCCTTCAGTTCGTTGTAGTCCTCAAACAGTTTGGTGTAGGCGTCCTTCAGCTGGGTCAGGGTGTTCCTGTGAGGGAGGGGGGGCACTGGTAATCAGAGTGTCTGTATATAAGATAATCCAGACTGATACACACAGACGGGGGTTCTCATGTATTTTTTTTGAAAACGATGATTGAGATGTCGGTTTTTCTGGAGCATGAATGAATCTAATCAAAGTGCTTGTTGGCGCTGACCTCTCCTCCCCTGCCTTCCTCTGCTCCATTTGGTTCTGGGACTGTGTGCTGTCCAGCTGCAGCTTCAGACGGTCATTCTCAGCCTGAACGGCCTGTTTCTCCCCCAGCTGGGCTTTCAGAGTGAACACGTCTTGGTCCACCTCCCGGCACCTAGCGAAGGGAAACGTTAATACGTGTGGATCCACGACACCGGTGATCCAAACGTTCCTGACTCATAGTCATTCTCCCTGCGCTCTTGGAATTTCTTCAACAATAGAACATGTGACTTGTCTGTGGGCATAACCTGTCCTGCAGCTTCTTCTTCATGCCTTCTGCTTCATCCAGGCGGCTCTGGGCCTGCTGCAGCTCACTGAACAGTGTCTTCATCTGAGTCTTCATGTTCTCCACCTCAGATGCCTCCTGAAACGTTTACACAGATCAGCCATAACATTAAAACCGCCTGCTCTATATTGCGCACTCCCCCTTTTCGCCACCAAGACATGTCCGACACCCTTCCAACGCTAGTATCTGGTAATCAAGGATTCAAACATTATAGTTATTATTTAAGCTTCCTGCCACGAGTCTCAGTACTGAGTAAACACCTTTTCCTCTTTCCCAGAATCCTCCTGGGTCTGTGTGGATTTCTCAATATCGCTCCTCCTCTCCTCCAGCTCTTCGACTCTGTTGGATGATTAAGATTCAAACAGTTAAATAAATAGAATCACATTAATATGATTATAGAATAAAAAATCTAATTATTTCAAAGGTAAAGAACAAGTGTCTCTACCAGCGACGCACGTTTCAGAAGCTGGGTGGTTGATATTTAGTGAACTGCCCCTTTATGAGGCGCTCATTTACCTTCTGGTAGATTCATCCAGTTCCGTCTGCAGCCGTTCTACCCGCTGTGTCTCGTTCCTCAGCGACAGGAGGAGCTGACTCACCGTCACCTCCTCGCTGTCCATTCGAGATGCCATCATGCTGAGGTCAAGATGTCTGCTGTGCTCCATATTACAGACGTCGCTCATGCCATCCACGCCGCCGTCCTGGCGGGAGAACAGCCACAGATTAGTTCACCAGAGTAAAACCTGTTTTTGTTGTTTTTCGATGAGGTTGTTTGTTTGTTTGTGTAAGTATACACATGTATAATTGTGTTTGTATATGACATGTGCGTAAAATGTGTGTGTGTGTATTTGTGCTTGTTGCTCCTCACCGGGACCGTGATGATCTCGATGAACGAGTCATCGTGGGAGTCCTGGTCCGCCTTCAACTGCAGCTCAGAGTTCATGGCCACCAGGTCATTCTTCTCTGCCTGCAGGCGGACGATCTGGGCCTGTAGGACACTAAGCTTTGGACTCTGATTGGCAGACCCGGCCTGAAGGAGAAAGTACAATATTGAGTTGTTTCTGTTTGAGGTTCTTATCTGATGTAGAGAGAGCTGGAATTAATATTAATGATGGAATATGTGAGCTTCATGCCGCCACTCGTCTTCCATCACCAGTGCTCTCTCACCAGCAGAGCCCCTTCAGTCTCCGTGGCCTTCCCCGTCCTGCTCAGCCCCTGGTTCTGGAGGGTCAGTGCCTCAATGCGTACCCGAGCCTCCTCCAGTCTCCTCTCCAGGAAGTCCCGCTCCTCCCTCTGCTTCTCTCGCCACACCGTCAGACCCTCGAAACGATCCTTCATTGTCACGTTGGTCTGACGCAGTGCCTCTGAGCAAATAGACACATACTTCAAATAAATGACACTATTTGAGGCAGGTCTTTGGAATAACGATTGAGACAGGTCTGTGGAGGACTGACCATCTCTATGGCTACCATTTCTTTCCAGGCCTCTGAAGTGAGCCACTAGGAACCCTGACCTTTGACCCTTCCGCCATCTATCTATGGTTGAGTTCATTATGGTGAACTCAATCTTTTCTCTTACCCTTCAGGTCCCGGTTCTCCTGGATGAGGATGTTCATCTGCTGCATGGTTTCCTCCAGTGTGCCAGACTGACTGGTAGAGCGAGAGATGTCTCCGTTCATCAAGGGGCCTCCAGACGCCATGGCACTGGAAGGAAAACGATGACGGAGGAGAAGAAGATGCCCATCAATGCAGTTGCCAATCGTCAGTTCTGCCACTGGACGCTTACTATTCCACATGACTTAACTGGACCTTCATTCGGTAGAGGTTAAACCTCCAAACAGCCCCCATAATTTTGTCAAACCATTAAAACCTAGATCAGAGCCCGACTATAGAAGACTATTTTAAATACAATAATTACTTTAACTAATTTATCTATGATCACTTCATCAGCTATGATCACTATTTTAACAAGAATCAGCACTTTAACTCCTATCGATGGTAAAACTCCAATCCCCACATTATCATGGATCACAATTTAAATAGGGTGAGTATGATCACACAGTTGATGTAATCTACCGGTTACAATTAATAACAGTAATAAAAAAACATACATATAAACATGGTAAAGGGGTCCTTTTAACTATAATGACGGTGGTCTTATAATGACTGTCGTTTTCCTGTCCTGCGTGAGACTTGGTAAACAACAAAAGTTATTCACAGGAAGTAACACTAACCTGATGTATCGGAGGCAAACTGGGTCACGTCATCTGATAAATAAGAATAAAATTCTCACCTGTTTTACTCCCAAATGTACAGCTGTCACGGAAAACAATCCAAAAACAGACGTAAGAACGAAAGTTCTGTGTCCGTGACGCAGCTGCTTCCGGCTTATATCAATACATAGATATATGTGAAAACATCAGCTCACGAAAAAAAATAGCTTCCGGTAAGTTTTTTGAAATAAAATCCCCCAACGTGTGTTTGGTTCAACCTCAACAAGAGTTTACTACTTTCTTGTAGCCCCTCCACTACAAGTCAAACCTTAGAGATGCGACAACGGCAACAATGACTAAACCCATCTTCTTCTCTTTGGGGTTTTCTGGCTGTTGACATCGTTTAATTGTATTTAACTATCCCTTCCGTTTATTCCCCTGGAATCGAAAAGCTGATTTTATTTTGAAGGCCTGTTATCCTACTTCCTATTCCCTGTCTACATGACGTCAAACACTTAACTAGATCTGAGGATGAAATGCTGCTATCTGACCTCCACTGTAACGTCATGCCCAGCCGCATAATAGACAGATCGGTGGAGGGTTTACAGGGGGGCGGGGTCAGTGTCAGGTGACAGCGGGGATTCCCGGTATAAGTCACCTTGCTCTTTGATCCACTGTATTTTCCCTCATTGGCTCATCATTACAGCGTAATAACAGGTCTGTCTGCTATTATTATATTCATAAAACCCGCTTCATGATCATGTAAAAATACTGATAGAACTCAATACAACTACACAGAAGGCATATTTGTCTTAATCCAAACTATACCAAAAAAGTAACATAAAAGTTTGTTTGTACAATTTTAGGTTTTGAAGGCTGTGTTCTGTGGAACATGTGCAAATAAAGACAATCAACTACAAACATGCCAGTGCCCTCTAGATAGCACTGTGGCTTCAACAGAGAGAAGTCCCACGTGGAAATTGTTTGGTTTGATGATGATGATGATGATAATTATAACGATGGTGATGGCGATTATGATGCTATGATGATAGTGATGATGATGGTGAGTATGCTGTATTTATAATGAGGGTGCGGTAGATGATAGAATTGATTAAACTGATGATGATTATGATCACTATGATGTGATGATGGTGATAAGGATGATGATGGTTATGATGGTGTTGGAGGGGATGTTGAGGAGGAGGATAATGGTGAAGATGGTGATGATTAATATGTTGATGTGATAATGATAATGATGCTGATGACCATCATTATGATTCTGATTATTATAATGACGATGATGATGATGATGAGTTTCAAAGAGGAGATCCATTGTATGGTAAATTAGATATTAAAAATAAGTATTTGTGGCTGTTGCGGAAGAGAGGGCGCTCATCAACTTACTCACGTGGAGAGTTCAAATTTCAGAGCGTCAGCTCAGTCCGTGAATGCAGCGCTCGTGCGCTCCAGGCTGACAGATGAGACTTTTTGTAGTTTCTGAAAAGATGAGAAAGTTGTTGCAGGTGTGGCTTACGGACTAACGGACCGCAGTGGACCTGGATGCAATGGCGCGGACTGTGGTGGACTGGCTTATGACCTAAGTGAACCTTGGTGGACCTTAGTGGACCCTAGTGGACTGTGGTGGACCGCAGTTGACTGTAGTGGACCCTAGTGGACTGTGGTGGACCACAGTGGACTTTAGTGGACCCTAGTGGACTGTGGTGGACCACATTGGACTGTAGTGGACCCTAGTGGACTGTGGTGGACCTTGGTGGACTGTAGTGGACTGTGGTGGACCGCAGTGGACTGTACTGAACCTTGGTGGACTGTAGTGGACCGAGGTGTAAATACTGTGTATCAAACAGGGGTTCATTTCTCTCGTGGACCACCACACGGGTCTCGGCTCCTCAGGATGGTCCCTCTCCTCCTCGCGCTCAGCGTCCTGGCGCGCGTGCTCATCTGCACGCGCGGGTGCCAGCTCCCCTCGGAGTGGCGGCCGCTGAGTGAGGGCTGCAGAGCGGAGCTGGCGGAGATCATCGTGTACGCCCGGGTCCTGGCGATCCACCGGGAGCCCCTCGGCGGCGGGACGGGCAGCCTGTACAACTCGCTGCCTCTCGGGTTCAGCTACGGGTACGAGGGCGCGGAGGAGGGTCTGCTGTACTCTGCCGAGGTGGAGCTGCTGTGCGACCAGGCGTGGGGCAGCATGCTGGAGGTCCCCACTGGGTCCAGACTCAACCTGACCGGACTGGGTTACCTGTCCTGTCAGTCCCACACCGTGATGGAGAACTACTCCTACTTCTTCTTCCTCAGGTGAGACACAGATCCGGGACCGGCTCCTCCAGACCCAGTCCATTAACTGTTGGATGACGTCAGGTCGTTAAAATCCTTCCAATTATTTTGAATATCAGGATAATATAATGCAAATTAAGAATCATTTAGAAACTCTAGACTTGTTTATCATGAACCATGACTCACTCTTATGACGCGTTCAGGTAAAATGGGACCAATCCCTTATTCTTAATAATAGAGAGAAAAAAAGCAATCTCAATCATTATTTCATATAAACATTTATCCGTGCCTTCATTCTCCCCTCCCTCCTCTGATTATGTATTCAACCAGACTCTCTGCTCCTCTGTCTTCCTTTGAGTCACACTGTCTGCAATGGGTAATAAAAAAATATTAATCTTCACTTTCCAAACCTACTTCCTCTCCCTCCAGGATGTGTGTGTGTGTGTGTGTGTGTGTGAGGATATGAAATAGTCCATTTGTCCTACAGTTCTGGAATTATCATATAAATGATGCTCTATAAAGTTAAGTTAAGTAAATCAGAGTGAATAGCATTTAGTTCAATCTATATTACTCAGTTTAGTTAACTGGAGGCTCATAATCCACATTTGACGGGTGACCATATATGTCTGTTACTTTTCATCTGAATAATATAATAATCAATTATATCCAACACATCTCATTTTCTGGAGTGTTTTTCACTTTCTTTTAGGGATGAATATTTATTTTCTTTTGTTAATTGCAGTTCCACAACATAAATGGAGATAGTAACAGAAGGTTAGACTGATAAACAGTAATAACACAATCGTACAAATATATTCTCCTAACTTGTTTTATATCAATTTGTTCTAACTATTTTGTAAAGACTGACAAAATGTAATACATAGCTTGTTAATAAAGCATTAAAGTGTTAAACTGATGGAAACCTAGTTTTGAAGTCGGCCTACGCCGTCGTCTCCAACAGCAAGGGTATATGCCCTGAAAAGACCCCAATCCCTTGCGTTGTACAAACCCCTGATCGTGTTTCTGCATGGTTACACTGGTAATGTCTTTTAATTTGAAAGGTGGTCACCGTGTAAACATGTTGGTTTCACTTCACTTCACTTCAGCTGATATAAATAAGAAACTCACTCAGAATCCAATTTTCCTTAAAGAATAAAGTGGTATAGTGAAAAAAAAAAGTCATTAGGTTCATAAAATATAACATCATGCAACCGTTTTGGCTGCAATGATCTTTGTACCAGACAGAGAAAATCCACATGCCAACAAAAGCAAAGCCAATCTCCGGTTTATCTCCTCTGCAGGATGGATGAGAACTACAACATCCTCCCCCACGGTGTCAACTTCCAGGACGCTATCTTTCCCGACACGTCTGAGAACAGGCGCACATTCTCCAGCCTCTTCCAGTTCTCCAACTGCACCCAGGGGAGTCAGCCCTTCCACACCTTCAGCCCTGAGTGGGACGCCCAGGAGGACAGCCGGGTAGGATTCCTCTTCCTGTCTGATTCACCTCTAAACCTAAACATGAACGGGGCCAGAGGGCTGCAGGCGGATTGGACCGCTGGTTGCCCTGGAGACGCTTGCTGTAAACAAAAACTGATCCTTTCATGAGTAAAATAAGAATGTTTCTTTATCAGGTCCATCTTTTTGTCGTTAACCAGAAAAACCAGACACCACGTGGTTACCATGGAGATAACAGATGAACAGGAGGGGGTAAGAGAAGGGACGGTCACCATTGTTAGGGAACTATTCAGGACCTGAATGTTAAAGTGTGTGGGTGTGTGTGTGTGTGTGTGTGTGTGTGTGTGCGTGTGTGTGCCTGCGTGTGTGTGCCTGCGTGTGTGTCTGAGCTCAATGGTGATTCTGCTGACAGGAATGCAATGAGGGTCCGTACAAACAGTTCTTCTACCCTTTGGCACTGAGGAGGCACACACACACACACACACACACACACACACACACACCACACACACACACACACACACACACACACACACACACACACACACAAAGCATTGATTAAAGTCTAAACAGAATTCCAGCTTATGATTAGTCACATGGATCCTCCTCCTTGCAAATTAAATCAAAGTGATGATTGACAGGTTGAGGGCCCTTTGGCTACTCAGGCTGACAGGATGCAGGCCGTCAAGGAGTCAAAGGTCAAATAACAGAGATCCTCATCTTTGACCGGCCCCAGTTGGAAAGTGTGTCAGTCCACAATCCTTCTTCGACCCCCTTCGGGGTGAACATCAGAGGTTAACATGGAACCAAACAGGGGGTCCCACTTTCGTCTTGGCACAAAATGGCAGGTCGTCATGTGTTTTCACTTTACCCTCAGACTCACAGTCTTTGTCTCAGACCTGAGACTTGAATTTGTGGACTTGAGGACTTTAATCTGTTAGACTCCTCTCGGTTTAGAGCTGAGTCGGTGAAGTTCTGACCACTTATAGATTTGAACTTGTAAAAAGCTGCGACATCAGCAGGTCTGTGAGGTCAGGCCGAGTGTAAAACCACAGGAGAGCGTCATCAATCAGAGAACCAGAAGACTTCCTCGTGACTTTATTAGCAGCCTGCTGACATTATCTTGAGTCTGACACCTCAGTCTTGACTGGGACTGATTTCGAATGCTTTGAGATTGGATTCCTACTTATCTCCTTCCTGTTGAGTTGACCTGCTCAACTCTCCAATGACTCCAAATGTTCTGAAATGATTTCGGACTGGTCTCCTGAGTTTGACCTCAGGAAATGTCCACCAGAGTCCAAACCACAGTCCACTCCCAGAGCTCCTAACGGTTTTCTCCATTTCTGAAGGAAAAGTCCAATCCTTCCATCGGTAGTGTGTCCCAGTCTGACCAGAACCACAACTTCAGAAATCAATGACTTCCATGTGGAGATTGAAGGAGGGTCTTCTCCGACCCACTTCACCTGACTCCCTCACATCGTGTCACGGAGTCAGGAACAACTTTTCTCTGACTCTTGTTCACCTTCTCTTTACCAACTTCTACACAAATTGCCTTCCAGAACTTCTAAGAATCCCCTAAACGGATTTTTGACGTTATTGGCCGCAGATGGCTTGAGACTTGATGACTTGGTTCTGAACTCTGACCTTTCTGTAGTGACCTCAGACTTGAACTTTGTCCCGAGTGACTCCATTGACTTAAAACAGAACTTTGACTGGCCTGAAGTACTGAACAAATGAATCGGATCCTGTGAAAGTACTCCACCATGGGTTTCATTCCAAACCTTATTTAACCCTTTTATGTTCTGCCCAAATGTTTGGTTGAACCTATTTGGGTCACTTTTTTAGTACTGTAAAATGTGTGCCACTTGACGGAGCCAGTCGCAGAGAGAGAGAGAGAGAGAGAGAGAGAGAGAGAGAGAGAGAGAGAGAGAGAGAGAGAGAGAGAGAGAGAGAGAGAGAGAGAGAGAGAGAGAGAGAGAGAGAGAGAGAGAGAGAGAGAGAGAGAGAGAGAGAGAGAGAGAGAGAAGGTTGAAATATTTCCTGAAGGGATCGATCACATGTTTTAAAGTCAGCAGTCGGAGCTGAATCCTTTGATTTAGATCCTTTGATGGTTCAAACCCGTCTTTCCGTGGGTTGGGCTCTGCAGAGTGGGTTCGGTGAGTTTTGCTGAGGCGTCAGGAGGCAGAGGTCAAACAGCTGACTCGGCGGACGAGCACACACTCGTAGAGCTGTGACCTCCAGGCATGTCGGGATGAAACAGGTGTTATACTCCAGGAATTTATGGTGAGATAAACCACTCTGTCCTCCTCACGTTTCATGCTTCCCGCCTTTAGATCTTTTAACGATGAGGGTTTTTTCTTTGTTAGAATTCTGGATTTCGTCCAAAGGAGGGTTTTTTTTAGCTCCTTGCATGAATATCAGCGAAGGTTCAGCTCAACAACCCTGAAACTGGAGGTGTTACAATCTCCTGGGAACCAGACGCAGAAAAGAGAGACTTCCTCCAGTCTTCTGCCAGAACCCTCAATTACCCTCCTCTTATCTGCGGCTCTCAGCATTAACCACCAGCAGGAGGTCCAGACATGCAGGAGGACCCCAAGTCTGTGGTTTTCACCGTCTGTGTGTCTTCACCTGACGAGGTAGAGATGAATAATCAGCATGCCTCCATGTTTACAGGCTGATGGGTTGACTGTGACCCCAGAACGCCGCTGCTCTCTAGTGTAAAAGCGGCGTTCTCAGGCTGCCGTAAAGGTTGCAGTGGGGGGTCCGGGTTAGGCTGGGGGTCCAATGCTGAGTCTCCACAATCTTATAGAGAGGAATCAAAAAGGAGAGATGGGAAATAAAGGAGCAGTTCCCACTCAGGAGAGAAACTCTGCTTTCGACCTTCTCTGTGACCTCCGTCTGGGTCCACTGATGGATTGTTGATGGTGTTCTGGTGTCAGTCAGGCGGTTCTTCAGTTTTCCATTAACTGATCATTAATTAATCCTTATTTCACCAGGAATTCATCATATCGATTATTTGATCTAAGCTGAATTCATGGTTATGGTTTATGATGAATCCAACGATTCCTTTTGAGCACCGTCTCACATGTCCACACCGATCAGCCATAACATTAAAACCACCTGTGGAATAGAGCGTTTTTGTCCGAGCGATAACGTTTCCAACTAATCTTGCTACAGTAGCTGGAATCAGACAAGACAGGATAACCTTCAGTCCCCTCAACCTACAGATTATTTCCTCATTAATGTCTCAATCAACCACAAGCTTATTATTTGTTTGTGCAGGGTTTTTTTTTTGTAAAAATTTTCCCTTGAAACATCTCAGTAATTACCTCATAATCTGATTATAATCTGATAATTATTTAACAATCATTATAATCAGATCATTATATGATTCTAATTCTAAATAATTGCCTGATAGTGGGATAATAGTTATCTTATTATCTCATTATAATCTGATTGATAATTATCTAGTAATCTGTTATAATTGAATAATTATCTGATAATCTGATGATTCTGTCATGATGTCACTAGAATATGATAAATATCCATTGATAATGTGATAACCTGATTTTAATAATAACAATAATATGAAGATAACTGATCTGATATTAATTGGATAATAGTCTAATTATACAATTATCATATGCCTGACCATAATGGAATACTAATCTCATAAAATCTTATAAATTCCTATAAGTATATTTCTATCATCCTTTTGTTCCTCTGATAATTATCCAGTTTTGCTGTTTGACAGTTGGTTTGAGAGCTGAACAAACTTCCTCTGCAGCCTCGACCCTTTCTGTCCAGATTCATGGTTTTTGGACTCTATTTTTTTTTTGACTGTTTGTTCAGATGAAGCCTGACAGCAGGTGACCCCGGATGTTTTCACAGGTGGGCGCGTTTGTGTGTTTGGGCGTCCAGCCGCGAGCCTCCCTGTGATCACCAGAAAGGATCCAGGCTGCAGAGAATATTATGTAACCAGGATTTGACTTTTGTTGGGACAAAAATGAAAGGACTAGAGTTACTAACTGACCCCACTAGAGAAGAATAGGAAGTAAGTTTTATTTTAAGAGCGTGTGATCACCTTTAACACTTTTCCTCAGGTGAAATAAAAACATCAGATCTATGTGGAATCCAGCTGTCATGAAATAAACACTATAAATTCAACATGAAGTAATGCAGAGACCTAAATGCAAGCATTTTTAATATCCCATTAAATCTCAATAGTTTTGTTTATTGCTAAATTAACCCTTTGATCTTCTCACCAAGAAAAGAACAAAATGGAAAAATATTTATTTGCATATTTTATTTCTTCTGGGCATTCATTAATTTATCTTACACGCTCTTAATTTACCATAAAATGACAAACTGTTTGGTCGAGCATGTTTTTAAACAGCAAAAAAAAAATGTATTAGTTAAATTCAACCTTTTGGTAAAGAATGTTTGAAAAAACAGTTTGAGCATCTTATTAGACTATTCTCATATATTTTTGGTTGTATCAAGTTATATAATTCTGTTTAATAAGTCCTTACATGCTACAATATAACAACAATATCGTATCCACCTATTGAATAAGACTTTTTTCTCTGTCTCCTCCCTGGTGGTGGTTACTGTTACATATGGTGTCCCACAGGGCTCCATCCTCACCCCCTTTATCTTTAGCATAAATGCTGCTAAAGCTGCAACAGAACGAGTCATATTACAAACGGGTCCGTTAAAGGAAGGGGGGGCGGGATTTGTCACAGCATAATAGGCTTTGTGGCTTAGATATTCATGGGGATCCAGGTACTGACCCAAAAACAGATGCTGGTAGAACCTGGGTATTTTTAAAAAGGTGATGTGACTGTGAAAGGTGTAGAACAGATGTTCCTCTCCGCAAACAGAGTCCTCACCCCTGTTGGCCCTGCTGGTTGACGTCTGGTCCACCATGAAAGGAGAAAATGAGGGTCCCTGAAAGGTCAAAGGTTTCGACCCTAAGATTGCGGAGAGGGTTTGGAGGTCGCGAGGTGAATCACGTGTGTTTTAGACAGACGTTCATAAACAGCAGCGTTTGTGTTCCACTGGTAGCAGCAATAAATGTAACCGACAGGGGCCAGGACCCCCACCTTACCTCCTCCTCCCTCTTTCTCTGTACAGGGCAGAACATCAGCCAGCGAGGAGTAATAGAACCCGGAGGAGATCCGAGGAAAAAACTTTTAAATCTCTCAGAGGCTGCTGGGAAAACCTCCCCACCAGCTCCCACACTACACAACCAGCCGACATGACACAACTGGTGCTTATAGCAGTTTGGTTTTCCTGTTAAGAAAACACCTGTATGCTAACTGAACCCCCCCACCCCCTCCTCCTGTCCTGTCCGCAGCTGCTGTGCTCCTCGGTGCAAGGCGCGCTGTTTGAGGAGGAGGAGCGAGGACGCAAGCTGCAGGAGCGAATGGCGACGGCGGACACGAGGAACCGGCAGCTGAAGGAGCGCCTTCGCAAGGTGAAGCGCTCCTTGAGGAACGCCCGCAAGGCCGCGCGCAAGGCCGAGAAGGAGCTGCAGGAGCTGCGGGAGAAGCTGAAGTCTGCAGAACGGAGGGCGGGGCATCACCTCAACACAATCACGCAGCAGGATCCTCCAGCCGGGCGCTATGCGAGCACGGCGATACATCAGAGAATGCAACTTTAACCAACCCCACCTGACCCGACTGGGAGCTGGTGGTGGAGTGAAAACGGACCGCTGGGCGGTCTCAATGATAAGATCCGACTAATACCAGTCCCACGACTGAACAACCTTTTAACAAAATAACCGACATAGTTTCATCTCTTTCTGTTTTCTACAGGGGGAACAGCTCTTAACTCTAACGTAGATTCAGATTCTCCTCCGGCTGTGATGACGTAGGATGTGTTCCCGCTGAGGAACATAAGGCTTTAACACAACTTTATTAGTATTCAACTTAAGTCAGGTTCAAATCCCCCCCCCCCCCTCTGCTCTAAAGGCCTTTCTGAGTTCAACATCCCCTCCAACAAAATGTGAGATTAAACTTCCCAAAGGTGTGAATGTGAGTGTGATTAGATGGTCCATGTGATGAACAGGTGACCTATGCCCCGCCTTTCAGCCAGTGTCAGCTGTGATAGGCTCCAGGCCCCTGCCACTCAGAGCAGCACAAGCCTTTACATGGCTAGATGGAAAATAAGACGTCTGAAAGTGCCTTACATCGAAGGTTAAAGGCAATATGTCGACAAATAAAGCAACAGAATAAAAAAATCAACTCAAAAATGAAGTAATTCAACAAATCTTTTAGTGTAATTAAGACACTTAATTGCTTTTTTTTTCCTATTTGGAATTTTACTCAGAGAGAAGATATTCAAACGTGCCTCTATGTGATCACAGCCTGGTGTGGGAATAAAAAAAAGACTTTACATGTTAATAATAATGTTATTGACCAAATTTGTTTAAAATGAAACCCTATGCAAAAAGTAACATTTTTAAAACTTTATTAAGATTAGTTTTCTTAAAGGTTGTTAAAACCCCTGTTTTGTGTAGATATTTTTTTACATATAAAATGTGATCTTTGATGAAGATCAGAGGGAGCGTGAGGTTATAAGCGGGATTGTAAATATGGATGACTGGAGTCGAGGGAATCATCAGGCAGCATGACACAGAGAGTGTGAAGAGAGGTCAGAGGTCAGAGGACAGATTGTGTGTGTGTGTGTGTGTGTGTGTGTGTGTGTGTGTGTGTGTGTGTGTGTGTGTGCGCGTGTGTTTGGTCCATCGGGCGACTGGAATGTGTTTGTGTGCAGCTGTGTTCCAAACAGCAGGACGCCGCAGAAATATTCCACTGATTTAGTCTGGAATAGCAGAAACTGTGGAGGGCGGCGAGCAGACGTCACATGTCCAGACTTAATGAGGGGAAAGCATCAAACAGATTGAACTCCTTTTTTCTCCAACGCCACTTTCTTCGAAAGGCGTTTCGTGTAGTCGTCGATGTTTTTTGCTTTGTTTGCATGCAGCTAATCTTCGGTACCCCAGGAGGAGGAAGAGGAACTAGAGACACTTAGGATAAAGCGATAAAGGAAAGGTGTGTTGCTGGGTTTCGAGCGTCAAAGGGTGTACAATACTTTGATTTAATAAAACTCTGATTGGACAAAACGTTGATTCGTTATCTTTGAACTGACATGTTTTTAGAGAACTATAAGACACTAATCTGACTTTTTTCTCTTGTATCCAGTTACATTATTCCGTTTAGTAAGTCCTCACATTGTTTAATATACCAAAAATGATTAAAGCCTCCTTTGTGGTGGCCCCTTTGAACGGCGGCATCCCCCAGGGCTTCATCCTTGGCCCCTTACTCTTTAGGATATACTGCATGCTACCACTGGGTCATATAATAAGCCAGTTCAGTGAAGCTACTGTTTCACAACAGTGGCTCAAAATGTTCTCAACCAAACAGCTGAGCAGGACTTTAAAGGGTTACAAGCCTGGAAAGACATTATTTGACTCCATCCACAGGAATAATGGAGGTGGGGAGAGAAAAGGAGGAATTTTGAGTTGAAAATCAAGACTACTGAGCTCTTATATCCACATGCAAATGACCTATAAACAATAACACAAACAATAAACTACCAATATTAACTCAACAAATACAAACATTCAGGCTGCCCCAGCAGGAAACTCAACCTCGTCTTGAGATACCCTCACGATCTCTGTCACACTCTTCTGAGCCACATCGTGACCTCATTTCTCAACTCTGTTGATTTTCAAAATAAAAGGCTTGTTTCAACCAACCATCAGCGGAGCCACGCCGGCACCGGGCGCCGGAGGCCAGGAGTCAGAACCCCGGAGGACCTTTGAAAGTGGAGGTAACATCTGTAGACAAGATGTTTTGAATGTTTTATGTCCCGACACATGTTGTTAAAGTCAACATCTGTCATGTCAGTCAAAGCAGGACAGACTGATGGAAGGAAAAAAAAAAACAGTCTGAAGGTTTCCGTTTGTGGGTAAATATAAATGTATGAATGAAGCCACATCTCATTTTTATCACATTTTATCTGCTTTTATCTGTCAGAGCTTTGAGATTTGATCCACATGTAAAGTGCGTTATAAATTAAATGTATTATTATTGTTATTTTCACACACACACCTCAGAACTAGAGATCAGTTTTTGATCATTCCGGATTTATTTCAGACAAACAAAGTACATCAGTCGCTCTGGCCTGTGTCGTCGTCATGGTAACTCTGATATGTGCACATGATTGTCGAAGGCATCTGAAATACAAGCCCCATGAACAGACTCAACATCATCATCATCATCATCATCATCATCATCATCATCCTCACAGCACAGCGAGAGCAGCAGGCTGATATGTGTTACAAGGTGACGGCGACGCACAGGACGGAGATCGTTGAGATCACATGCAGAGAGTAAATACAGCGAGCTCGCTCCGGACCGGGACCCCCGCGGGGCAAAACACCAAAACACCCCAACACCCAAACTAACTAAGAGTTGTGTCAACAACCAGATCTCAGACGCAGAGGTTTAAGAACAGTGTTTCAAGTCTGACCAGAGAGAAGAGTCAGGGAGAAGAGTCAGGGAGAAGAGTCAGAGAGAAGAGTCAGGGAGAAGAGTCAGAGAGAAGAGTCAGGGAGAAGAGTCAGGGAGAAGAGTCAGGGAGAAGAGTCAGGGAGAAGAGTCAGAGAGAAGAGTCAGGGAGAAGAGTCAGAGAGAAGAGTCAGGGAGAAGGGTCAGGGAGAAGAGTCAGAGAGAAGAGTCAGGGAGAAGAGTCAGAGAGAAGAGTCAGAGAGAAGAGTCAGGGAGAAGAGTCAGAGAGAAGAGTCAGGGAGAAGAGTCAGAGAGAAGAGTCAGGGAGAAGAGTCAGGGAGAAGAGTCAGAGAGAAGAGTCAGGGAGAAGAGTCAGGGAGAAGAGTCAGAGAGAAGAGTCAGGGAGAAGAGTCAGAGAGAAGAGTCAGGGAGAAGAGTCAGAGAGAAGAGTCAGAGAGAAGGCTACAACTTTTTTTAATGGAACATAAGCAGAGAGAGAAATAATGTACGATAATTATAAACGGATAGCCGTTAGCTGTACGTGTCCGACAGCAGCGTTAGAACGGGCAAGTTGATTTCTCATAGGCTATTGGTAAAAAGCAGTTAAGAGAAAATAATCAAATGTTGCTACGTAGAGGATACTTGACGTAGCATCGCAAGGCTACCGCTAACCGATTGAGCTTATGGAATGGAGATCCATCAACAGTTCAATCAGAAAGACTGTCCTCTTGTACACTCGGGCCACAGTTACTGCTCTTACCAGGCTATTGTCCTCATCGTTCACTCACGCATCACTTTGTATCGGTATATCAACGTTTATCCAATCACCTTGTCACACCTGCATGCTAGCCTACCACCATCAGCTGTCGTCTTTAAACACGACTCTCCACAAAGTCGTCGTCTAGTTCTTTCATGTTCTCCTGGTGCACCCGCCCTCCACCTCCCCATCTCCGCCTAGTTCTCGCAGATCCATCAGCCTCAAAATTCTTCGGCCTAAGCAGAGTCATCAGCCACCACCACCAGTATCCAGACTCCAAAGGGTGGATATTACATGCCGCTTGCTCGGGGAAGAGAACCATCAATCTCTCAATCTCCCCAAAGAGTCTGAGCACCAAAGACTTCCTGACAGACTTTTTCTTTTTGTCTTATCACACATCATCTGTTCTAATAAATCCGTTATCCTTTTTCTTCATTTACCATCTTCTGAGATCGAAACAAATTTCATGAATAATTTTTTAAAAAAAGGAAAGGTTCCTGGTCTTGAGGAGATTGTTTGGAGACCTCTGACGAGGTCACATCTCACTCAGATCAGGATTCACTAGAGGCTTTGGCTGGAATAGACCCCGTTAAAGATGGTGGTGTGACCCCGGATGAAGGAGTGGATCTCAGTAGAGAGACTCTCTAGTTTCTCCTTACATGAAGGATGGATCATGGTGATCTCTGGTATAATGTGGGGTCTGGTGATTTTAAGTCTGAGCTTTTTGGTGCCGATCCAACGCTCTACTTCAGTTGTTGCTAACAACCGAAGGAGGGGCGACGCTGCAAAGCTAGTCTGACCAGCGCCACGGTCAGATTCTGAGAAAAACCAAACCACCGGTCCCAGAATGCACCTCATCGCATCGTTCTGCATAATGGTCAATGCATATCTTTATGGGTTAACGTTCAACACAAACCGAACGAGGAAACTTTACCCAAGAACTCAGATGTTCCCACTGCTGTAAAAACTCTCGGAACATAATCTCTGTTGTATTGTGTAATAAAAAATCAGCAAAACGAAGAAATGAATATACATATATTTGTATGTTCACCTTTTATCCAGATATCAGAGGACTTTGGAATCTGAGTTTTCATTGAAAGTCACTTTTGCTGCCTGGAGATTATTTCTGCGTCTGAAAACTGCTTGTTGGACTTGAAACTCTGACCTCAGCGGTTTGGGGTTCCGGCGTAGCAGCCCGTGACATCACATAACACAGAGACAATGACATCATACAGGGCATACAATTTGCAAACAGATAAAGTGAAGTTGAATCCTTGAAGCACTTTTTTTTTTTTTTTTGCGACATGCTTTAGTTCTCAGAGTTTTTGGCGCTGCGACTCAGCGCCGTCTCCTTCGAGAAGGTCCGAGGAGTGTGTGGGGGGTGGGGCGGCTGGGGTGGGTGAGCGGCGTTGGCCGGCGCTCATCTTTAACAGTGTGTTTCTGGGTCAGTCACAGTTTTGGGTTTTTTCCTCTGGAATGGAATGAGGTGAGTCAGTAAACAACGCTGGACAGTGATGTCATCAAACTGAGAGATGGGTCGGAACCAAAATCAAACTGCATGAGGGGATAAAGGGATTTATCTGACATTAAACATTCCGTAGATGATACAATCAACTTCCCTCGCTGCTCGCTCACTCGCTCGTACATCCGCGCGTTCCTGAACGGAGAAAACATTTAAATATTACCATGAAAAGGATCAATATCTATTTACAGCAGCATGTCTAGAGACTCCTCCCCAGAACATGGTGACGACGAGCAGCACGGAGACCAAACCTCTGCATCGGGACACAACACATTCATGACATCACGTCCATGACGTCACAAACATGACACCGCGTCATGTGACATATGACATCATGAGACACCAAGTTCAGGAAATCGTGTTCATAGAACCACATTCAGGACTTCCGTCTGTGACATCACACTGATGACACCACATTTGTGTTATCGAGCTCATGACATCACACACACGACACCAATCTGTGACTCCACACTGATGACATCACATTTAGATCTTCAGTCCGTGCCATCACAATGATGACAACACATTTATGACATCACATTCATGACATCACAGCTATGAAATCCTGCTCCCGAGTCACAATGGAGACTTCATATCTGTGACACCACAGACATGACATCATGTTTCACAGCGTCATAAACACCATGTTAATGATGATCAATCAATGACAACACATTTATGACATCACATTCATGACATCACAGCTATGAAATCCTGCTCCCGAGTCACAATGGTGACTTCACATCTGTGACACCACAGACATGACATCATGTTTCACAGCGTCATAAACACCATGTTAATGATGATCAATCAATGACAACACATTTATGACATCATAATTATGGTATAAATATACCATGTTATCGATAATGACAACATGAACATGGATTGATGACATCACATTTATGGTATCAAGTCTGTGACATCGTTTGTACGCAGATGTTCTGCGGCGTTGATGCCCGACAGTAACGCTGCCACCTAAAGGCGAGGCATGCATACTACAATGTTTTTTCATTGTTTTTTGTGAATCTGGTGAACGAGGATATTTTAAACGACCTTCTCTCAAAGTCATGGACTTTTGTTCCAGCGCAAAGGAAACACATTCCGGTGTCCATTTGAACTGCTGTCAGGGAAACCGGGCCTCGAACCGAATCAAAAATGGCTGCTGCTGTTGTTTCCTGACTTTGATGCAGCACATACAAATGTTTAAAAAACGCACACCTCTGACAGGTGAAGTGGGTGGGATATATTCGGCAGCAGGTGAATATTTTGACCTATAGTTGGTGTTGGAAGAAGGAAACATGGGAAAGCGCTTGGTCTAGAGACAAGTATCAGATTATGATGTCAGACGACTAGGTCAGAACCACTGCAGAACCTCAGAAGGAGTGGGTCTGGTCAGCAGTGGTTAGTTCCTACCACAGTGGTCTGAGAAAGGACAAGTGGTGAACCAGTGTCAGGGTCAAGGTCTTCCAATCATTCGTGCCCGTTGGGATCAAAGGCTAGCATTGTTGTTTGATCCCACCTAAGAGGAACCGCAGCACAGTTTGATGAAAATGTTGATGCTCTTTTCAGCGCAGTGGAAGACGGCGGTCTGGTCCGATGGATTATGTGGACAGCTGGGGGCTTGTGCGATGGATCCAACATGGCAGAGGAAGAAAGAAATCTGGGGGAGTCAATGTGATGCTTTGGACCATGTGCAGCTGGGAAACATCGGGTTCGACCATTCATGTGGATGTTCTTTTGACAAGTAGCACCTACCTAAACATTGCTGCATACCAAGTCCCCCCCCCCCCCTTTATGGAAATGGTATTACCTAATGGTAGTGGCCTCTTCCAGAAGAACGATGTTCCCTGACTCTCTGCACTGAACGGTCTAAGGAACACAACAACCAGTTCAAGGTTCTGACTGGGCCTCTAGATTCTCAAGACCTCCAGTCAATCCAGCAATCAGAGCCTTTTCCACGCATTAAGGGGGTCCTACACAATATGAGGCAGGTGGTGATAATATTATGGCTGTTCAGTTGTATATACAGTTAAAACAGTAAAGCGGCAGCTTTCTTTACGACTCCACATTAAAAGAACTACTTTTTAAAAAAGGATGTTGGACGTGTGGCTTCATCACTCGACCCTTGAAGGGTCAACCCTAGTTTTTACATTCGACACTAAAGAGATTACGTATCAGATTACTGACAGCGTGACTTCTAAACCAGTCTGTGTAATCCACTACGGTGCATAGTGATGTCACATGTTTCTGATTGTTCACAAAGCAGAGGTTGAAAGTATTTGTGTTGATTCTGCATCGCGTCAAAACTCTATGATGGTAAACTCCTGCCTGCACCCGACGATCCCTCAATGAGCCGCCATAACAGTTTTGGCTAAGAGCTCACGGACTTCGGGGAGCTGAAGTTCAGAGCTAGTGGGCTCCAGCCTCAGAGATAAAAGGCTCAGGGATCAGAACTAACAGACTTCCGACTCAGAGCTAACAAAGTTAAAGGTCGGACTTCAGAGTTCACAGACCTTAGGGAGCTAAAGGTTTGTTGGCTGTAGGTCAGGGACAGATTTGCTAGAATGCTCATCAAGGAGTGTAAGGAGTGCTAATGCTAACGAGCATGACGGATTTTAGTCAAATTCAGTCAATTTAGCCAAAGTCGGAGCTCAATGCGCAAAACAACGTGAAGCGAGATCTGATTCACCGTCATTTTTTAAAAACTTTCGTCCAGCTGGGGTCTCGGCCACTTCAGCCGACACACGGACTGAAACAGTCCCGTAAGTAAACTGCAGGTTTCAGCACCTCTGGTTAGACAGTATGAAGGTCAAGAAGGTCAGCCAGATCCAGATTTAGCCCTTAGTTTGAATTCACCTGAGTCTCAAACAGCTGACAGAATGATGCAAAACCCATGTGTCACGTAGAAAAGACCCGACGGTCTCCATGCCCTCCACGGGTTTTTGGCTACAGCTCAGAGTAAAGGGATCAGCAGAAAATGTGATACATGTGATTGAGCACAGTAGGAGCCTTGTCTGAGGGTCTAAGGAGGGGGGGGGGGGACATCTGGACATCCCTTCAATCCTCTTCAGGGAGGCTACATTGGATTTAAGTCTGGTATTTTGGATGTAGGGGGTGGTCTGGTTGTAAATCTAGGATGCATTACCGTTGAGACCGATCATTTCCCCCCCCCACCACCACCACACACACACACACACACACACACCTGTCAGTTAGAACGGAGGAAGCCTCTTGGACGCAAAGAGAAAAGTCTTGAAGTCTAAACTTGGAATTATAAAACTCAGCCAGAAGTGAGTAGAATAAAGTGAGAAGAGCAAAATGAAAAATTCACGAGTCGATACTCGGATCAGGAGTCAGCAGAACCGGAATGAGAAGCTGATAATGGTTCAGGTCAGAGGTCATTAACGGTGATAACCAAAAACCCAATCACAATCAGATCCACCCACTCACAGTGCACCTGGAGTGGGTGGAGCTTGATGGCATGAGCGTGAGGTCAAGACCTCTTTAGAATGGGAGGTTCTCGCCGCAGATCGTATACGATGGGGAGGGAGGGAGGGAGGGAGTTCAATCTCTCAGAGGTTTGTATCTGTGCTGCTTAGAAGTCGACGACATTTTCGACATTAAACCTGTCCTGAACTCACGGCAACCTGTGTGCGTGTCCCTTTAAGGGCGATCATCATTAAACTCTGATAAAGTAAGAAAAACGACCAACCAATCAGAGCCTCGCCGCAAAAAAACACGTTGCACGAAGCTTTTAAACCCAGTGATGCGAAAAAATCTGCAATATCCGACCAAGTGCAACGTATGAAGCGCTTACTTGTGTTTAACTTCAACAGTCGTGATTTAAAGCCTTTCTTCAAAGCAAAAGAACGAAAACCTGCCCAGAAGGACGAGTAAAAGATCCTAAAGGTGTAACTTGGTGGGTTCTAATGAGAGTAAATAAGAGTTTTAGTTACTCTAGTAGAATGAGAGTAAAATGTACCAATCAGCTTCTACTCACTGTGAAGCTCCAGGGTTGGATCAGAACCAGACTGAACAAGGGGAATTATGGGAAATGGGGTCTTAATGTGTGAAAGATGTTGATTTTGTCGAGGTAACCGACCAATTGGCAGTAAGTATACAAAAGTATCTCTCAGAGTGACCAGGAAGTTACACCTTTAAGATTTACAATAATGATAATAATAATAATATTAATAATAGTCAAACCTAATGTAGAAAAAGCTGAGAAGAAAAAGATTAATTGCAGGAGAGACCAGATTCTGGAGGGGAGTTGAGGTCCAGCGACACCATAGCAGACCAGCAGCCAATCACAGCCGCCGTAACAACATCCTCAGTGAGCGCCTGCTGATGCTGCAGCCGGAGGAAAACCTGCGTGATTAGCGGGGGTGGGGGTGCGACACTATGGTGCTGTGTCGTTTGATGGAAGGTAAGTCCTCTGCTCACAGACGAGCAGGACGGGGAACCGGCTGGGGGGCACATCCGAGTGGAGTTGCAGAGAGGAGAAGACGAAGAAGAAGGCGATCCTCCCCCACGAGTCATTCTCTGTCGCAACCTGTGTCTCCACCTCACAGCGCCGTGGCCTCCCAGCTGGTTCCCCGCGGAACCTGGCGTCACTTGGTCTCTGTGGACACCGGGGCGGGAGCCGCCGAGGGGTGTGGCCGGCTCAACTCCGCCCCTGGAGAAGCTGCAGACGCCCGACTGCAGGGGGCGACGGGGGCAGTTACGCCTGATGGAAGAGTAAGAAGAACCATTAGCAGAATATCTATACGCTGAGTGATGCTAAGCTAACGCCCTCTGTCGGTGCCATGCTTTTCATTTCCATACGGCTGAAGAGGGAGTAAGAAAACCGCGGCGTACCTGACACTCCACATTCCTTCTCATTTTGAAGCAGTGAGTCACGTCAGACAAAAAGACTTTGCCGAAAAACACAAATTCTGTTCTCGCTAGCTAGCTTACGTTAGCTTCAGGAGCTAACACACTTTCACACTATGGACACTTTCTCTGAAGGTTTGATGGAGGGTTATGTCAGCTTAAATCTGACACGGACCCTCATACGGATGCATGATTAGATATTATATTGTGAACCTACATAACCTTTAACCCCAGAAAACCTTTAACCCCGTGTTTAACGTCTGAGGACTCCTCTGTTCTTGGGACTTTGTGGTTCTGAAGACTCACATTCCTTACAAGGAGCTGCCATTTTGTTGTCAACGGAGGAGGTATTACTGGCAGCCACGGTGGAGGTCTGGCTGTGCTCCGCCTGGTCGGTGTTTTGGCTCTGATCTGGTTGGTTCTGGGCCGCCTTCTGCGTCTGGGTCGGCCTGTTGGGCGGGTTGGAGGCGTCCATGCTGCTCCCCATGCTACTGCCAAGCTGCAGCTTCCTCATGTGTCGGACCACGGCGGTGGCATTGAACGCTTGCTGGAGAGAGGAAGATGAATGTTGTTTATTTAAATCAAGTTCTTTTTATTCCAGTAATTGTAATCCTGTTTATCTTATTCCAATTCATTTTAACCCTTTCTATTTTATTTAATCACATTTTTTCCCCCAATTTCCCCCCCTTTTCTATTTTAATTATGTAAATTTTACTTCAGTTTATTTTATAGTGCAGAAAAAAATGAAATAAAAATAATAAGAAATAACAGAAAGGAGTTAATCCCAATGATTCAGGCAGAAGAGTAGAAGAAGATGATTTGAACATTTACTGTTTATGAGGAATTAAGATGTCTTTTTTTTTTAAAGTGAGGTCATATAGAATCGTCTATATCTCCAGTTCATCCACCCTTAAACACAAGTGAGTATTTAATACTGCTTCCGACTAAGAAGTGAAGATATTCAGCCACAAACCCTGAATAAATATTCAAGAATAATCCTTTACCCTCCATTTGCTTTTGGCAAAGTTCTTCTTGATCTGTCGGCTGACAGATTCATGTATGTTCTTGCAGAGAGCTGTATCCCCAGCGATCCTGACACCCACACACACACACACACACACATACACAACAACGTGATATACAGGCCAATAAGGCAGTAGATCTACATGGACACTGAGACAGAGGGTGGGTGTGTTTTTCTCACCAGGGATGCCTGAGCGCCTCCTCACAGGTGAAACGCTTGACTGGATCCTTCTCCATCAGACTGCCGATGAAATCCCTGGCTGGAAGAAGAAGGAAAAAAATATCAAAAAGCCAACCGATAATCTCCAAAAGTCATCCGACCACCTGCAGGGAGCGTCGCCTCCTGCTGCTTGATTCATGCGACGCGTCATCTCCCCGACACGCAAGAGCAGACCCTCATTTATTTATTTACTCAGATTCCTCCTCCATCTTTGAACACTATCCTGAGAGGAGAACCAGAACTCTAGAGCTCTAGAGAGGCTTTTTGGGTTTTTAGGTTAAAGTGCTAGAAACGGAAAAGACTCCCCCCCCCCCCCCCCCCACAATAGAAAAACAACAACGAAATGGAAAAGATAACGAGTGAATCGTTGCCGGGTAAATATTTTGGTGGACAAGCAACGGTTGCACGGAGCGGGTGTTTTTTTTTATGCCGGCCACAATTCTTTGGCTCTGCAACAGCTTGGTAAGGTTCTGGGACAAAGGTGGCATGCGATGAAGACCCGCAACACGGCAAGGTCTTCATCGCATGCCGGGGCCGTGGATCTGCTTAAGGAACGGAGCCTGAAACCTGGACAGCTGGACCTGTCACCAGCGCCGGCTCGTCACTCAGAGGTCCCTCCACTGTGGAGATTCGCTGCAACCAGTTATGGTTCAGCTTGAAAAAGTTGGGGGGCAACGGTGGGGCATTCCCACTAGATTCTTTGATAGGGGGGGGGGTGAGGTGAGGTGGAATATAGGTTGCAATCTGAAACTTCTGTGACTACATGTAAACACTGGACCTTTGATATTCTGAAGTATTAGCTGGACCCACACAGGGAGACGGATGAAGGAGACAATACAGAGTTAACGTTTTAGAGTTTCCAGACACTGGAACACGCTGCAACAAGATTATACTTTCAGCTGGAAGCCAAACTTTAAATCTGACTCGGCGCCTATAAAACAGCAGAAAACATCTGTAGCGAGAAGAAGAATTATGCGTAGAGGCAGACACGCCCCCTGGACTGGACGCTTCTAGAACGTAGGGATGGGAGTCACATGGCGGAGGGAGGAAGATGAAGGGGAGGAGCGGTTGGAGCTCACCTGAGTCTGATATGTCGTCCCAATACGGGGCGTCGAACTCATAGTCCGCTTTGAGAATCTGTTCAAACAGCTTGGAGTCGTTTTCATCGTAGAAGGGGGGGTAACCACACAACCTGCAGACGAGAGACCGCGTCAGTCAAAAATCATGGGATTCTCATAGAAGCATATATAATCTACGTGTAGGACTGATTTTATACTATAAACATGTAGATGGATTCACCCGATCCTTCATTTTGGGCAGGAGGAATAAGATCAGGATTTTTTTTTTTGTTTCACTGAAGAATAATCACCAATAAATCAATTTATTCCTACGTTTTCAAGTATAACGAAAGAAAATTCCTTGATTCCTGTTGGGAAAACGCGAGAACAATCAATCAATCGTGAACTCTTCCACGCCTACCTGCTGTGTTTCGTTTCCAAACCGGACCGAACCCCTATTTATGACCAGAACCACACAACACAAGGAACCAATAACTGATTAACAGTAATGGCTTTAATAATTAACAGATAAAGTCATTAATGGTTACGGAATGTGTGCTGATGGCGATTGGGGTCAGAGCGGCGGTTCCTGTCGGCCCGACTCTCAGCCCTACTTGTACCTGCGGCTGTGGTCGTCTGTATCAGCTTAATCAGGTTAACATGAGGTTACTGGTTCCAGTCCCAGTCTGCTTTTCCACAGGAGAGCCAAAAACATCATCTGAATCTCATTAGTGGAGCTTTGGGGGCACCGAGAGCATCTGATTAAAATACCGTTCTCCCTCGATACACACACACACACACACACACACACACGTACACACACACGTACACACACACACACGTACACACGCATACAGGTGATTATCATGGCTGATTACCTGATGTATTCTTTCCACGTGAGCAACAGCTACAAGCTAACGAGGTCTGAATCCCAACGCTAATTGTGCTAATTGTCAGCAGGAGGCCACTGTATAACTCACACACTCTCACACACACACACACGCACACACGCACACACACACACACGCACACACACACTAGACCCCCCACTGGCACTGAAGGATTTGTGGGACTAAGGTACGCTTTCTGCCCACAGCTGTCCTCCGTCGTGGTTCAGTCGCTCTTCATCCATGTTTGGAAAAACTCCGAAACACGTTCAGCCTCTCAGACTAGATGGTTTATGGGGTCTACCCTTTCTATCTCGGGGTCCCCCCCCCTTTTCTTTGGAGACTTTTGGGGCTATGCCCACTTGTTGCTTCTGTACTTTTGTAGTCCTTCTCCTGAGTATTGTTCTAAGGGTTTCTAGTCCCCGTCGCCCATGCAGGTCTATTCCTGGTGGTCTCCTGTCTCTCAACCATCACCGATCCTCCTTCGGTGCCCACTGTTTCCTGGAAGTGACATCTTAAGTTTAAGTTTGAATCCAATCCATTTGAATAACAGTTATTTCATCGGAGAATAAAACGTTCTTTTAGCTTATCGAAGCAAATGAAGCCTTTGTTTGTGTTACATTTAACAATGTCCCGTATATCAACCTACATCAAATCCATCTCTTCTGACGGATGGCATATGGACGCCGGCGTCTTTGTGGTGACGCCTCATACATCCAAATGTGCACACACACACACACACACACACACACACACACACACACACACACACACACACACACACACACACACACACACACACACACACACACATACAATGAAGGTGACGTGTCTGCAGCTGTAGATCCATACAAGGTCATCAAGCGGCGCTGCATCTGGCTCTGATGAGGGTAACCCGGCAACAACATCTCTCACACACACTGGCACATATACACACAAACACTTTGGACTAAAGCAAATGTTTTCATTTGATCCTCATCCCATTTTACGTTTCAGCCAGGAACTGGAACCTTATTGGTGGAAACTAGATTCTGGTGGAGAGTGTTGCTGTCCTTGACTTGTTAGATTTGTTGTTCTGTGTCATAAAGGCTTTATTAGAATGGAGTAACGTTAACAACGAGGGGAGAGTCACTCTAAACCAACGTCCAAGTCTCATCTATACCCCAAGTCTCATCTATACTCCAAGTCTCATCTATACTCCAAGTCTCATCTATACACCAAGTCTCATGATTACTCCATGTCTCATCTATACTCCAAGTCTCATCTATACTCCATGTCTCATCTATACTCCAAGTCTCATCTACACTCCAAGTCTCATCTACACTCCAAGTCTCATCTATACACCAAGTCTCATGATTACTCCATGTCTCATCTATACTCCATGTCTCATGATTACTCCATGTCTCATCTATACTCCAAGTCTCATCTATACTCCAAGTCTCATCTATACACCAAGTCTCATGATTACTCCATGTCTCATCTATACTCCATGTCTCATCTATACTCCAAGTCTCATCTATACTCCAAGTCTCATCTATACTCCAAGTCTCATCTATACACCAAGTCTCATGATTACTCCAAGTCTCATCTATACTCCAAGTCTCATCATCAATCCAAGTCTCATTATTACTCCAAGTCTCATCATCAATCCAAGTCTCATCATCAATCCAAGTCTCATTATTACTCCAAGTCTCATCATCAATCCAAGTCTCATCATCAATCCAAGTCTCATTATCAATCCAAGTCTCATGATTACTCCAAGTCCCATCTACACTCCAAGTCTCATCTACACTCCAAGTCTCATCTATACTCCAAGTCTCATCTATACTCCAAGCCTCATCTATACTCCAAGTCTCATCTATACTCCAACTCTCATCTATACTCCAACTCTCATCTATACTCCAAGTCTCATTATTACTCCAAGTCTCATTATCAATCCAAGTCTCATTATTACTCCAAGTCTCATCTATACTCCAAGTCTCGTTATTACTCCAAGTCTCATCTATACTCCAAGTCTCATCTATACTCCAAGTCTCATTATTACTCTAAGTCTCATTATTACTCCAAGTCTCATTATTACTCCAAGTCTCATTATTACTCCAAGTCTCATCTATACTCCAAGTCTCATTATTACTCCAAGTCTCATCATTACTGTAGCTTTCATTATTCTTCTGGTTCTCGTTATTACTCTCATTTCCATTATTATTCACATTATTATTTTCAAACTTCTCTTATGACTACAATGTAGAATATTTATGGATTATAAATCAGTTAACTGTTAAGCTCAACTGTTTTTGTGAAATACTGAAGACATGACTCTGAGCTGTCCAAACTCAGCTTGTTTCACTTTTACTCTCTGCCCTCCTGGCTTTGAGACAACGACCGCAGACATATCCACTTATCAGAGGTGAGGAGTCCATTCTCTGGGAAAAACTCTTTCCAGCCCATAAAGTCCTCAGAGCACAACTAACTAACTAACTGACTAACTAACTAACTATCTGGTTTGTGTGGAGAAGCCTGTTGCTGACCCGTCTGGATCATATTGTGATATCTGTATCTGGTACTTACAGGATGTAGGCGATCACTCCGATGGACCAGCAGTCCACTGCTTTACTGTAGGGCTTCTGGGCCAGAACCTCTGGAGCTGAAACCAAAGAAGTCATTGGTCTCACTATGCAGAATCCCACTATGGTCCTAATGCGTCTAATTAAACAGAAGCCTGGTGTTTAACTGAGATCAGGCCCGCAGGGTTTTTATATTACTTTCCAGTCAGCTTGAGGTCCAGTTAAATGTGCCGCATAGCTTTTACATGATAATAAAAAAACCTTTATTAGCCCAGAAACGCAGAAAATATGCAGACTCTACCTCTCTGTCCAAATGAATGTCACGTGTCTGTACGGCTAAAGGAGGGAAACGTTCTGGAGGAGGTTCCAACCGCTGAATAAGTTCTCTAAATAAAGAAGGAACGATGCCGTTTATTCTACTTCACACTTCTGTATCAATCCAGTGAAGGTGTGACAGAGGTAGGAGTAGTTCCGCCTCCAGGACAGTAGGAGGTGTTAACTGTGACACCTGTGTGAACAGACACCAGAAAGGTCGGGCGGGGAGACAACGCTTGACAATGTGTGATGTGTGCAGCTCTGGATTAAAGCAGCTAGTAGTCAGCAGCTAGTAGCAGTCAGCAGCTAATAGTAGCCAGCAGCTAGTAGCAGGCAGCAGCTAATAGTAGTCAGCAGCTAGAATAATAATAATAATAATAATAATACATATAATTTATAATGCACTTTACATTTGGATCAAATCTCAAAGAGCTAGTAGCAGTCAGCAGCTAGTAGCATCCAGTAGCTAGTAACAGTCAGCAGCTAGTAGCATCCAGTAGCTAGTAACAGTCAGCAGCTTGTACTTGCAAACAGCTGGTATTAATCAGCAGCCAGTCCTTTCTGTCTATCTAAAATGACACACGGCAGCGGTGAGGCTTCGCAGAGACGAATCTTCAGCGTATTAATAATATCATGTCAGACTGAACCAGAAAGAGAAAAATCATGTCCTACTTTAAGACTATTTTTACTTTCTGACATAAAACTCAGGGCTGCTTTTATCAAAACCCACAGACTGAACCTCAGACAGAGACACACTGATTTACGACGCTTCAACTGACCTTACATCTGCACACACACACACACGCGCGCACACACACACACACACACACACACACACACACACGCACAGACTCATATCTGAGGCAACATGTAAACACTGTGCTGACTCAGACGTGTTTATGTCCTGATTCATTGTGATGGTGTGTGTGTGTGTGTGTGTGTGTGTGTGTGTGCTTGCTTGTTTTTTCTGGATTTGGGATTAGGACATATTTAGACAATGAGGTCGTCCGGCCCGGCGCTCAGTACAGCGATAAAAGTGAAGCGTATTGTGGAGATGATCTGAACGGTATTTATTTGAATTAACCGATTAAATTCTGCTGCTGACCTTTCCTGGTTTGTTATTACGCAGACAACTAAAAAAAAAAAGGAGATAAAAATGGGCAAAGACGACTTTAAGGGCCCTTGAACAAACGTGGCTACAATCCAAATCCATAAAAACAGAACCGTCCAACACAGAAATAATCCAAGTTAAATAATCCACAAAGAAACAAAGCAATGAAAAGTTTATGTCTCACAGGGAAACCGAAGACACGGATCAGAGGGGGTCCGCTGGGGGACCAAAGAGGGCTTCATACGCAGAGCAGCCAATCAGACGCAGGTGGGAACAATCAGATCCGTTAGGGCGGCTTTGTCTTCGTTTTCACGAACAACATTGTCATACAAGAAAAGAAGTGTTTATTATCCGCGTAAACAAACCTCGGCAGGAATCATCGGGGGTTACGCTCACGATGTTCTGCTGTGAGCCTCGAGCATCAGCCTCTCAACACACAGAGGAGAGAGACGGCGGGATCAACCAACCGCAGAGTTGAGGCTAGAGCTCTTTCTTTATTTTGTTTTTTTATTATAACTGCTCAAGGACAGCTGCTGAAAGGAGCTCCAAGAGAATAAGGTCGACCTCAGAGGAATGGTTTTTATATATCACTGAGAAAACAACGTTTGCATCTCCTCTGCAGGAAACCCATGATTCTAGACGTACCCACGTATCCCGGCGTGCCACAGGCAGTGGACATGACGTCACCGCTGCTCTCCATCTTGGAGAGGCCAAAGTCGCTGATCATGATCTTGGACTCATCTTGAGGATTGAAATACAGCAAGTTCTCCGGCTGGAGGAGAGACAGGAGAGAGAGAGAAGGACAGATCGTCTCATTTACTCAAAAACATGTTTTAATAATCGACCGCCACTCCACCACAACAGTTCTGGTGTTCTGTCCAATCACCTCTCTCCCAGAAGCCGGCATTCACCCACAATGCACTGCATGAGGAAGATGGCCTTACCGCTGCAGTAAATCTTTGCTTTAGGGAGAACGAGCCACGCCTGATTCACCCACAATGCACTGCATGAAGACGATGGCCTTACCGCTGCAGTAAATCTTTGCTTTAGGGAGAACGAGCCACGCCTGATTCACCCACAATGCACTGCATGAAGACGATGGCCTTACCGCTGCAGTAAATCTTTTTTGTAAGGGGGAATGAGTCACGCCTCATTTACCCACAATGCACTGCATGGAGACGATGGCCTTACCGTTGCAGTAAATCTTTGCTTTAGGGAGAACGCGCCACGCCTCATTCCCCCACAATGCACTGCAAGAAGCCGAAGGCCTTTCTACTACAATAAATCTTTGCTGTGGGAGGGGGATAAAAGCTGCGCCGGTAGTTTTAAAATGTGGGAGGAGTTAGAGTACCTTAAGGTCTCTGTGTACGATGCCCATCCTGTGCAGGTAGTTGACCGCTTCCAAGACCTGTCGGATCAGCGTGCTAGCGTCCCTCTCCGTGTAAAAACCTTTCTCCACGATCCTGTCGAACAGTTCGCCTCCAGAAACCCTGCAGAGAGAAGAGTCCGAGTGAGTGAGGGGTACAAACACGGGGATGCACACAAACCCACACAAACCCACAGCAAACCCACAGCAAACCCACATAATCCCACACAAACCCAGACAAACCCACAGCAACAGCTCTACTGCGAAGGTTCACTATTAATCCAAGTCTTCTCCATTTGTTGATAATATGTCTGACTCTGGATCTGTGGAGCCCCAGAACCGGATAACCAGCTTTGGTACCCTTCCCAGACTGATGGATTTCATTCACCTTCTGGAATTTCTGTTGATTTTGGCATAGTGTGCTACTGGTGAGACCCAGGAGGAAACTTCCTGCTTTTGAAGATGGTCTACTGAAGGGATGACGTGACTCTGACTGGGCTGGTAGTGATCAGGTCCGGGTGGGTCCAGTCCAGCTGCAACCAGTTATTAATGCATTTGATGGTTCTTAGTATTTCGTCTCTGAGGGGGCGGAGCCTCTTTCACACGAACCCAGTTGGTGTTATGGTTTGGTCTTATAAAATGCATATTCTGTGTATATTTGTGTGTTTTGTATTTCCTCAGGTTGCTTCATGTCCGTTATGTTAAGAGGTTCTGACACACACACACAAATAGAAGAACCCAGGAGGGGGTGGAATACTTTTTCACAGTACTGTAGAAATGCAGTGTGTGCAGAGGGAATGGACAGAGAGCTCCCCCTGCTGGAGGAAAACCTTCAGTTACTCATATTTACTCCCACCAGCAGTAGCAGTATTTCATGATAACGATTACTGATTACTAATACTCATACAAGCGAACAAACGTTTAACTTTAAAGACATTCCTGGAAGAATGCATTGATAATCATTTCTCTCATCAGATTTCTGCTTCAAGCAAGTTTCCCCTGATAAATAATACATTATTTATACAACATAAAAATATCTCAGCTGACTGACCTGAGGTTTAACTTAAGTTTTGTTTCTCGTATTTCTGTTTCTGTTATGTTGCTTTTATTTGGGTGGTGGTGTTGGGTTATCCAGGTTACCACGGTTAAAGGTATTTTTTATCAGTGCAGTAAGAAAAAAAACATTTGCCGAAATCCTATTGGCCACATTTCCAGTGTTATGAAAAGATGAAACTTCTCACACTCACAATCTAAAACCCCATTGTCACAATTATGTGACAGAAATAGTGAATTTGTGCACAGAATTTCTTAAAATGGTGAATTGGTATGATCATATTGTCTATAAATGCATAAATATACTGTAGATATTCTAGTTTTGAGAGTTTTTATCCTGTTTTACCAAAGTTTCTGAAGTTGGGAGCTTATTGTGCAGAATTCTGTCATCAATAATAACCCAAATCTAAGGACACCAACAGTATAAACATAATGTCTGTTGCTCTATGTTGTATTGTTTTTATAGCAGCAGGGCCAGACTGCCTCCCTGTGGCCATAAATCACAGAGAAAATAATCAGACATGGTTTTTCTTCAATGAGATTATGTCCCCTGGAGGAAAAAACAATAAGCACAAATAATTACACCTAATGAGGTTATTAAAGTCGTGATCTTTAATTATTCATGATTGAATGAAGGTGTTGTTAGATGTCGTTGTGCAACTGTTATGGCTGAGACCCGCCGATAACCGGAGGAAGAACCTGCCGGTGCATGAAGGGGCTTTCTGCCACAAGGTTTAGGAAGGTGGTACGAGACAAAGTAACATCCATCCAATAAGTTAGCCATCCCACTGCTTACCGCAGCTTGCCCTCTTCCCATAATGCATCACGGTACCATCTCTTCAAAAGGTGAGCTACGTACGTTCATCTCCATGATGAAACAGAAAACAGGATTCATCAGACCTGTCAACCTTCTTCCATTGCTCCGTGGTCGGGTTTTGAGCCGAACGGGTCCATTGTAGGGGTTCTGAGCAGTGGCCAGGGGTCAGATGTCACTTAGACAAGTCTGTGGCTACGTGGTCCCATTAGCACCACGTTGTTTGCGTGCAAAGTTTTCGGACAACTACTTATCAAAACCAGAACAAACATATTCAGCAATTAAAGCCAATCAAAGAATTTAAAGGCAGGTCCACTTTAGTATCGGACCACCCGGTTGTCTAGCCATCAGAATTTGGTACTTATCAAAGTCTCTCAGACAACTTAAGGACAAAATGTTCACCTGCTGCCGAATATATCCCTCCCCCTGCCGGGTCACCATGGTGACCAGATAATCAATGTTATTCCAACTTCGCCTGTTAGTGTTTATAATGTTATGGCTGATACAAAGTCCTCAGTAAAGACATTTTTTTGTGTCTTTATTTTACTCCAAATGTTTTTAAATTCTTCCTTCAAAAGCAATGCAGTAATGTGTGGATGTGGAGAATCGCCACAATCCTTTTATGTGAATAACAGAAATATTATTAAATCTGTTTGATCCACAAACTGCATTTTATAGTTTTTGATTAAAAAACGCAGGGACTTGTGGGTTTTGTTCTGTGACATTAAAAATCTCTCCTGCGGATCATGTCGTCTGATTGGACATGACCCTGGGGTGTTAAAGCCCGCTGTGAACTTTGACCTTGCAACCATGGAAACGGACCTATATTCCATGAACAGATGGTTCAGGAGAAAAAAGGTTGGGCACAAACGGAAAAAGCCGGAGTGAGAAGGCGAAGGTAAGAGGTGGTGGCGGTGGAATTAAGGTGTGATATGAGGGCAGATGGTGGGAGAGTGCAGCGCTGAATGGGGGTGTACAGCAGAACTGAAGGGGGGGGGGGTTCCTGGTCCAGACAGTCACATGACATCTTTGGAGGTCAAACAGCAAAGGCCGTAACAAGAAACCTCACTGACACTGTTATAAAGAATCAGATCATCCATCAGATGTTTAAATAAACTCAGTTGGTCCTGAATCAAAGAACCAACAGAAACAAACAGCGATCAGCCATAAGATTATAACCACTGACAGGTGAATGGAAGAACACCTTTACAGGAACCTCAGATGTAATTATGTGTATTAATGGGAGCTAGAGGTCCAAATGATGTCCCTCCTGCAGACAAATGTTCCCGTCCAGCTGATGATACACAGGATCAATGATGCATATGAGCAGTGAAAAAGCTCTCATCCCGCAGATCCAACAACAAACCGCTGAACCAGCTGATAGTTTTTCCGGTAGGAAAGGTGTCAGAACACAAAGTGCATTGAAGCTCGCTGCGTCCGGGACAGCGTGGGCGGTCAGTGGTTAAGCCCACGCTGACCTCTGGACACTGCTGAAAGCCCCTCCCATGGATGCATCAGCATCAGAACTGGGCCACAGAGCAATGGAAGAAGGTGCCCTGGTCTGATGAGTCATGGTTGATTTAACATTGTGTGGATGGCTGGGCTTACGTGCTAACAGGATGCATTATGGGAAGAAGGCAAGCTGGGGGAGAAAGTGTAATAACATGTAGCACCGACACACTTTACTGCAGACCCCCCCCCCCCCCCCCCCCACACACACACACACACACACACACCTCAATACAATCCAGCATGTACCGGATCAGCTGGACTAACAAATCGGATCCACGGAGGCTCCACCTCACAACTTTCAGGACTTCAAGATTCTGGTTGAAAGTCCTGGTCTTACCGGTTACCACAGTTCAGACACCTTCAGAGGTCTGCTGGGGTTCTGGCCCTATTGGGTCAGAGCGGTACGGGCAGCAAAAGAGGGACTTTTCTCCAAACTTCTTTTTAAAGAGCGGTTCTATCTTTAGGTTGATTATTAGTTTCCGTTGTTATATTTCGCTGCTTTATATCCGTCAGCATAAATATACCGGTCACAGCGTCTTTATGGAGAGTTACACCAAACGAGTCCCTGTTGTCAAAAACAACCGGTTGCTGGGAATACCGAGCAGCACAAAGACAAACCGGTGATGTCAGTGTCTGCTTCTTTATGTGAAAGCATCAGAATCCAGGGGATTAGCCTCGGGTAATTCAAAAGGAAAACTAAGAGTTTAATCCCTTCATCAAGACAAAAGAAGGGTTTTCAGATAAAGTTTCAAACGTTTGGACCCACAAAAGCTTGGGAGAAGAATAGCTACCCGTCTGACAGGCAGCAAAAAGTGTGTTTCGTAAACGGTCATGACCCGAACCTGAACCCAGCTCTGAGGTTCTGGCCACGGGGGCCAGACCCCTCATGTGATGTAAGACATGATGTAATCAGGGAAAGTGAGTCACGCCAAAGAGATGGTAATTTTGGACATAATACCTCTAAGTTTAATAACGGGGGGAAAATAAAGACGGTACAAAGTCATTTATCAGATTCGGAAATAGTTTATAGATTTTTTTGTTGACGGTCAGTTAGACCACTTTAACCTTAACTTTGTTCCGGGTCGGCCCGCTCCTACCGGCTGCTGGGTCGGCTGTTGGTGTCTGAGTGTTCCAGATACCAGTGGGCGTGGGTGAGTAATCAGTAATTAGGAGCACCCGGTCCTTGTGGGAAAAACTCGGATTTAATTTTCATTTTGGGACAAAACACGGCTTGCGCCATCCTTCACACGCCAACATCCTCAAACTGCTGACTCACACATTCCCACATTGCCACACATCATAAACCCTTTGAATATAAAAATTGATTTCAAATAAATAATTGATCGTTCTTGCTTTAAACTCTTGTGTTACGTGTGTGACAGCTCATATTCTCAGACCGCCAGTCGCTAACACAGACGTCTAAAAGATCACACGCTGGAGGTTTGGGCGCCGACCGTGAAGCGTAACATCCATCAGTGTCTGTGGTTCTGGCTGCATAGAGAACTCTGAGAGAAAAACTGTGACTCACAGCTGCATGATCAGGTAGAGGTGGTCAGGACTCTCGTAGATGTCCTCCAGCGCCACGATGTTCTCATGCTTGATCCTGCAGAGAAAGAGAACAACCATCAGGACGGCTTCTCATTTTCCACGTCCTGCTTTACATAGTAAAATGTTAAAAGATGGCAGAAGGAGAGCACCTTAACAGCAACACAGAAATAGTAACCCAGTCAAAGACAACCAGTGAAAGTATTCAGTGAGAGGAACCCTGGAAAAGTATCTGGTAACAGCAGCCCAGTAATACAACCCAGAACAGTAACCCAGAAGCTTTCAGTAGCAGTAACAAAGTGAGAGTATTCAGTGACAGTAACCCTGTAAGAACCGCCCAGTAACAGAAACTAGTTGAAGTCGCCTACTAACAGTATTCATTAGCATTAACCCAGTGATAGTAGCCATGTAACAGTAATAAAGAAACATAACCTAGTGATGGTTACCCAGTAACAGTAACCCAGTGATAGTAGCCATGTAACAGTAATAAAGAAACATAACCTAGTGATGGTTACCCAGTAACAGTAACCCAGTGATAGTAGCCATGTAACAGTAATAAAGAAACATAACCTAGTGATGGTTACCCAGTAACAGTAACCCAGTGATAGTAGCCATGTAACAGTAATAAACCTAATAACAGTATTCAGTTCCAGTACCGCAGTGAGAGTATTCAGTGACAGTAACCCAGTAAGTATATCCATTAATAGAACAAGGTAACAGTAACCCTGTAAAAGTACCTAGTAACAGTATCCCAGAAACAGAAACTAATTGAAGTTACCTAGTAACAATAATCAAATAGCAGTAACCTAGTGACAGTACCCCAGTAACAGTACCCAGTAACACTACCATAGTAACAGTAATCCAGTAACAGTAACACAATAGCAGGACCACAGTAACAGTACACTACAATATTGCAGTTACCCAGTAACCTAGTAACAGAAAAGGTTAGGGCACCTTACAAAGTATGTGTCACATGTCATTGAATTCAGTCCCGAGGTTTTCCAGACGAGGTCAGATTATTCCCAGTCAGTGACGGACGGATGAGGTTGACCATAACCTCTAATTAGTTTAGTTCCTTTCAATAACATTAAAATCATGACAATAAATTCCTGACGTTTCAGAATTTTTGGGGCTGATGTTCCGTTTAAACCAGCCCTGAATAGTCCACTCGGTTGTCCAGAGCAACAAACTGGACCCAAAATCTGACAAATGATCCTTCAGCGTTATTTTATTGCTCATGTGATCCTGATGAAGGTCACATGATATGATTAATAGCTTCAGGAAAATCCCAAATGGACCTGATGGACCGCTTCTGTCAGCTGCTGAAATTGGATACTCAGGTTAGTTCTTCGAGCCGACAGGAGGTTTCAGCGGAGATGTTTGTGGCACGCTGGCATCAGCGAGAACATTCTAGAGGAAGGTTCAGATAATAGCAGCACTGTGTGATCCATTCAACTGTATTTTTGGTTCCGACTTTGGGTATCGGTCATTCTGAAAACAAAGTAAAACATTTTGTTTGGGGTTTCTGTCACAGAGGTCAAAAAGAAGGACAAGGTCAGAGTACATTCCAATCCCTCCATTCCATTTTCTTCCGCCTGTCCGGGGTCGGGTTGTGTTGGCAGCTGGCCAAGATGGGGGACTTCCTGACATCCATCTCCCCATCCTGGGCATTCCCGTTATTATATATAATATTATATTTACGTTGTATGTTTTTCAATTAGAGAGAGAGAGAGAGTGAGTGAGTGAGTGAGTGAGTGAGTGAGTGAGAGAGAGAGAGAGAGAGAGCGTGAGAGAGAGAGAGAGAGAGAGAGAGAGAGAGAGAGAGAGAGAGAGAGAGAGAGAGATTGACAGCTCAGCTTGCTTCCTGTTTGTTGTTTTGAGGGTTTATTCTGAGGTATTTTATCCACTTCCTGGACCATAAATGAATCTTAAATCCACTGAAGCTCAGCCTCCAAACAGGAAGCAGACCTTTCAGTTTGACGTGTGCGGTCGGTGGGTTGAAGATCATGACATGGGGGGCGGTATGGTGAGGGGTGGGGGTGCCGGGAAGAAAGAGCATATGCAGAGTTGCCCCGGTAACCAGGAATTGGGGGGTTTCTGTGTTTACATGTGTGCGTGTCGAACTGCACTAACTTCCTGAGCACGGCGATCTCATTCTCGATGCTGCTCTCTTTCCCCTTCAGAGCCTTTTTGGGGATGCACTTCACCGCAAACATGCGAGCGCTCTGCCTCTCCTGCGCCAGGACCACCTCAGAGAACGCTCCCCTGTCAACAGAAAGAAGAAACATGAGTATCATTGAATGGACAACGTTCTGGTGTCAGAGGGGCTTCTGTTGACTGTGTGCGGGGGGGGCTCTACATCCTGAGAGGGGATGAATCTACACCCACATGGTGCCGTATGTTAGTTTTAAACACATACAAGAGTCACAACACGTCCCCTCTCAAATAAATGTCTCAGTCCATTCAGTTAGCGTCGGTTTTTCATACTGTATCTGTCAATTTGTAAATATAATCAATCAAATCAACAACACTAAAATATAGTCAAACGACGAGTCTCAGACATGAAAAAGAAAAATGATTAACATTTGAACTGCCAGTCATACAGGAGGCTGTATGGTTTCTCAAACTTAGAGAGGGGCGGGGTCGCTTATTCACCTGACCTGATTAGTGGGGTCTCATTAGCCCACCTGTCTGTCTCTGTTAAAAAAAAGGTTGTGACACATTGGGCTGTTTTTGTCTGTTTAGACTTTTTAGCGGGACACTTTATGTCCTACATTAGAAGTAAACAATGTCTGTTTAAGTCTTATCTTAAACAGACATTGCTGCGTCATTTCTTGTTCCTTTCCAGAATAAAACATCAAAGGCACAAAATGCGACAGTACCCACAGTTTAGGAAAGAATTCATGCCGATTTCTCCATAAATGTTATTGCCTGCCCCTAAATCTACGACTACTCCAGCAAACATTCAGATTATCTCTTAAACACCCTGTAGCCAGTCGTCCCCTTCGCCATCCACTTCGGCGTCTCCCCTCAGCCCACTGAGCCCCCAGTGTCGCACCCAGAAGTAACATCAAAGCATTCAAAGAAACAAAGACATCAATAATGGACGCAGTTTCAAGAGAGCGCATGGCCACATTGGGATGTCACTACGCCAAATGGCTTCTTTTTCTTCTTTTTAAAAAAATCTAATTTAATTTAATTTAATCTAAAATGTCGTGAAATGAGTGATGGCACCAAGATATAACCATCTGTAGGAAATGCTAAGACCTAGCTTTGGGTAAAAGTTCATGCCATTGGAGAACAGAGGGTTTATTTAAAATCTGGCAGCGTTGTGTGTGTGTGTGTGTGTGTGTGTGTGTGTGTGTGTGTGTGAGGACTGGCCTGCTGTCAGTGCCTCCCTGCCAACAAGCCATTGCTTCTGTTTGTTCCTACGTTAGTGTCTCTCAGACATCTAAAGGATGAGCCTCCATGTGTGCGCTTCTCAGTCCATCCCATAAACAAGAGGAGGACAGTCTCACACCAACACCAACACATAAACAGACTCCAACACCAACAAGAAGACATTAAACTTGGAGAGAGTTTCAGTAAGACTGGAATCACAGTGCCCTCCTAAAAAAGTATTGGCACCCTTAAAAGAAATTAAACGAAAAAAAAAAAAAAAATTAAATGAGATGCAAAAAAAAGTCTTTACTGTCGATACTCATTCTCTTTAATTCACATCAGTCACAAAAATCTAACCTTTTCTCAAGTTACACAGTTTAAAAAAAGGTACAGGGTGGCAAATAACTCTGGAGGTTTTCACTCGACAAAGAAGAAAAAGATGATGATGAAAGATGAATCGTGTCAAAGGTCGTTCATTCATTTCAAAGCTCTGAAAAACTCATTGACAGAAAAGCCTTATTTTCAGTACATTCACCATTTAAATACAAACAACGAGGCGCCATCATCGCAACCATTTTACCAAAAATATTCAGTGTTAAAAGTTTTCTAACTTGATCGATTGTCGTCTTGTAAAGCTTGCATATAAATTTTGAGATGCAACTCCTTCTTTCTGTAGAAACGTCACAAAATGATCAAAGTATTAGCAACTACCTGCCCCTTAAACCTGCTTCACAACTACCTTTTGACAAAAGCGTAACCAGATGCTGGATCCTTCCTCCATAAATGTGTGTGATCACACATTAAGTGCCAATTATGGAATATAATGTCACTGTGGCTCTGACAGCAGAAGAAGAGCCAGATAAAATATCTGACTTTAATACAAAAACACACTAAAGAGACGTCAACCGGATTCTGGAGAGAAGACGCGTGAAGGTCGACACGGAGGGAGAATGAGCTAAAGGCTCGTGAGATTCAGGTCGACGCCACAGGTGGCTCATACCTGCAGAGCTCTGCAGAACAAAGTTAATCAGAAACACAGAAACGCGAACCAATGCAGAGAGAGACGACGGCGCACTTTAATATCGATAGAGGGATAAACCCAACTAGCCAACAATGGCGTGATCCTCTACGCTACAACATTGGTGAAGCAGGTGTGTGTTTGATGCAACAGGTGTATGTGTGATGCAACAGGTGTGTGTTTGATGCAAGAAGTGTATGTGTGATGCAACAGGTGTGTGTTTGATGCAACAGGTGTATGTGTGATGCAACAGGTGTGTGTTTGATGCAACAGGTGTATGTGTGATGAAACAGGTGTGTGTTTGATGCAACAGGTGTGTGTTTGATGCAACAGGTGTGTGTTTGATGCAGCAGGTGTGTGTTTGATGCAACAGGTGTGTGTTTGAAGCAGCAGGTGTATGTGTGATGCAGCAGGTGTGTGTTTGAAGCAGCAAGTGTGTTTGATGCATTAGGTGTGTGTTTGATGCAGCAGGTGTGCGTTTGATGAAACAGGTATGTGTTTGATGAAACAGGTATGTGTTTGATGCAGCAGGTGTGTGTTTGATACAGCAGGTGTGTGTTTGATGTAGCAGGTGAGTGATGTCGTAGGTGTATGTTTGACAATGCAGGTGTGTGTCTGGTTCAGAAAGTGTTAGTTTGATGCAGCAGGTATGTGTTGGACAATACAATTGTGTTTGATGCAACAGGTGTGTGTTTGATGCAACAGGTGTGTGTTTGATGCAGCCGGTATGTGTTGGACAATACAATTGTGTTTGATGCAACAGGTGTGTGTTTGATGCTGAAACGTGGGCGATTGACGCTGCAGGTGTGTGTTTTCTATTTTGTGTCTTGCTACATGTTTCCATCCCCTGGTGTGGTTGACCACCGTGTTTTCAAAGGTAGAAAACATTGGATTAGATGAAATCAGTCCACTGAACTCAGGCGAGGACATGCCATGAGGTCATGCTATGAGAACTATGATTATTAAGGAAACCAAACTAGAGATTCAAAGACAGATGTTTCTATGGACTATAGAAACATCCAAAACACAGATAAAATAAACTGATTTTGTGACTGTGACATCCACTTCTCAAAAGAAGAGATGCAATCGCTGGAGTAGGAACACATGACAAACAATCACAGTGAATATACTGTATATACATATATAAACATCAGGTTTAATGCCGGACATCTTAATTATCGTGTACTTACATGGTAGCATTTTCTAACTAGGAGGAAACGTGTGTTTTACCACGGTATCTGAAGTCTCCATTGTAATTGCTGTATTAATATGTGTATGTGTGTGTGTGTGCGTGTGTGTGTGACAATGGGTGCGTGTGTGTGTTTGAGTGTGGTGTGCTGACATCACAGACAAATGGCCACATCAAACATGGCCTATGAAGTATGAAGTTGCCAAGGCAACAGTCCTGACCAGCACTGGGATGTCAGTAGACTTCCTCTCAGTTTACATTAATCATAATGGAATCAGCATTGATGTGTGTGTGTGTGTGCGTGTGTGTGCGTGTGCGTGTGCGTGTGTGTGTGTGTGTGGTGAGTGAGTGCAGTGGATGCATTTAAGATGATGTACAACACATTAGCCAGTGGAGAAAAGAACTAAAGGAAGACATGATGGCAGAGGACCCGTGGGCCGACACCATGGCTCAGAGGAAAACAATGGACTTACTGATGGAGAGGTGGGTTTGTATGACACCAGAGGGTCTCATTTACATGTGTGTAAGAGTAAAGTAGAAGACGATCAGATGCTGGAGCTGAGGAAGGATGGCTGATGAGCTGAGGAAGGCTCTGGGTGGTAGTGAATTACTGCCGGATGACTGAGCAACTACTGCAAATGTGATGAAGGAGACAGGTAGGAAGGTGTTTAGTGTGTCATGTGGACAGAGGAAAGAAAACGAGGAAACTTGGTGGTGGAATGAGGAGGTTCCAGAGAGTATAAGCAAGAAAAGCCTGAGGAAGGACAGAAAGTATCGGTTGGCGAGGCAGAGAGATCGAGATGGGAAGGATGTGCAGCAGGTTAGGCAGATCAAGGGGGGGGAATGTAAATGTTCTTACATGAGAGGAGAGTGTGAGGGCAAAACGAGTAGAGCAGTTTGAGAGAGGGAGGGGGCGAGAAGCCAGTTCAGGTAGGGTGGAGTGGGTGGAGAAGAGTGTCAGAAGCTGTCTGTGACAGAAGAGTAGCAGTAAGAGTGACGGGGAAGGATGGCCGGATTGAGATGGTTTGGTGATGTAAAAGGAGGGATGGTGGATCTATGGTCAGAAGGACACAGGAGATGGATCTGCCAGCAGGAGAAAACAGGGAAGACCAAGGAGGAGGTTTCTGGAAGTGGCGAGGGAGGACATGCAGGAGGTTGGTGCAACTGAGGAAGATGCAGAGGACAAGGCAAGATGGAAACAGTTGGTCTATGGTTATTAATGTGTTCTATCGCTTTAATAGAAAGACTGCCACTCTACTTTACTGGAGTATCACTAATACCTCCAGCCACTAACACAAGTTATTTAAATACTATGACCTTTGGACTTGTACGACCTCATTCATCGTACTCGATAAACACTTGATCTTCTACTTCCTGTACTCTTGAGCTGTAACCTGAGAAGACAAAGAGCAGGGGAAAGTCCGTATCGGGGGTTTTGTCCGCAAGTATCGCTCTTTGGGTAAACATCGGCGTATTTGTCCAAGACGTTGCCGTTTCATTAGATACCCGTTGTGTTCGTGTGCTTCGGAGCAGGAGGCTAACGCACCCACTTCCTGTGACGACAAGAAAAGGAGTAGGAGACATCCCCTCCTTTAATATTATCACGTTTCCCACAAACTTCCCACCATCTGCAAAGTATTCCTCCGCCGACTCCCGATGTCACAATCAGTGGCTCCTTCTCCAGCCGAGGCTGATTAGTGGCGTTTGATCAGGTTCCGGCAGGTGTGCCGCCAGAACAGCTTCAACAACGCGGTAATTAGAGGGTTGGCTCTCCCTGCAGGTCGCTCCTCATATTCTTCAACACACCCCTTACAACGCTGAGCCATTTCCACTGGAGAAAAAAATAAAACCCTCTCAGCATCCGCTATAAAGTCCTTCATGGTTCTCCAGCGGAACTTTAATTATTGAAGGAATATTGAAGGTATTTTTCAGAAGAGGACATTTACGGCGAGAACAGTGAGTCAACACAGACTACAGCACAACCCTGACTCTGAAACAGAACCGAACGGTAATGACCAGCATCAGAACCCGTGTGAGGTCCATTCCATCCTTATTGTTACAAATAGTCAATATTGGTGGGGGGGGAAAAAAGCCCCTTGAATGTAGCAGTTAATAATGTTGTTGTTAAGTCCAGTTCAGGTTGATGCGCATGAATATTCAAAATGTACAAAACAGAAACAATCCAGAAACGGCAGAAGCAAACATTAAATCCAAAAAGTAGAAGGTTGAGATGGTCTTAGTCTGGATCAAACGGAACTTTGGTCCAGTGAAACAGTTTTGATGAAAGTTAGCAGGGGCATTAATTAAAACCCATTAAGGTTCCGGAGTCTTCCCCAGCTTCAACATCAAGAATTTCCCCTGATTCTATTACAATGGCAGTGACACGAATCTGTTCATTCAGTTTTATCCATATCCGAACTTTGGTTCATGCCACGGTTTGGGCTTTCAGGTGTAAAAGCCGCCTAAAGACACACAGACCTGCACAGAGAAAGTAACAAGATGGTGTTAGGATGCAGCTGAGACCAGTAGACGGTCCAACCGTAGACAGCAACTAAAGGGAGATTAACAGAACAATGAGTAGGGCCGTAGAAGGTCACATAAGGAGAGGGAAGGAACCAGAACCACGAGCAGAGAGGACGTAACAGAGGAACTGATGGTGCAAAATGAATCACAAAAACAAAAAATAAAACAGAAGTCGTGGATCTCAGACGCATTTGTATGTAAGTCCTCAAATAGATCTGAATTTATATCAGAAACGTATCACCTCAGCGCCGTTTCAATAATGTGCTAACACAGTGGAGGCAGTCATTTGTATAAGCAGCTAGTGACATCATCGTTACTCACACACACACGCACACACACTCGCACACACACACGCACACACAGGCTTTTACTTCTGATGAATTCACACATTCACTATCAGCGTCATCTCATTCTAACAAGCCTGAACACACACACACACACACACACACACACACACACACACACACACACACACACACAGGCTTTTACTTCTGATGAATTCACACATTCACTATCAGCGTCATCTCATTCTAACAAGCCTGAACACACACACACACACACACACACACACACACACACACACACACACACACACACACACACACACACACACACACACACACACACACACACACACACACACACACACACACACACACACACACACACACAGGCTTCTACTTCTGATGAATTCACACATTCACTATCAGCGTCATCTCATTCTAACAAGCCTGAACACACACACCAGAGATAACAGGTCCTAACAGGTACCAGGTGAGAACATTCAATCAGGTTTATCTCGGCTCTGCTGAACAGATTACGGACTCGCTGAATCGCCTCTAATGTCACGAAAGCGGCGCTTGGGCAACACGCCGGAGTCTGAAAGGAACAAACAGGAGAGGGTTGTAGAAGGGAGAGAACACGAAGAGGAGGATGTAGGAAGAGGAAGATGAGGAAGATGCAGCACCCAAGATTCCAGTGTGCAGTTCTGGTCGTCTTAAACAACATTCTTGAAATGACCTTTAGATTTTGACTGAGACGTTCAGGGGGACGCGTGTTTTTCATTTTGTCATTTCTCCTATTTCTACGCTTCCTGTTTTTTATGTCACTTTTACTATATTAACCGCCTTACTGCGGCGTTATTTTACATTTCCCAACAGCTTCGGGGGCCTGGACTGACCAAAGGCTTTTTAAATGAATAACAAATGAAATAGTAATAAAAATAAAGGATCTTCAATGTCTGTGTCACTTTAAGAGTCTATGTTTGTATGTGTTCATATTCGTCTGTGTGTTGGTATAGTTGTGTGCATACATTTGTGTGTATGTGTGTGTGTGTGTGTGTGTGTGTGTGTGTGTGTGTGTGTGTGTGTGTGTGTGTGTGTGTGCGAGTAGATGTGTAGGCGTGCAGTCGGCCCTAAATTACCTGTCCAAAAGACAAAGCGTGTGTGCTGGCCAGCCGCGAGGCCGCTGCGGCGCCGCTTCCAGTAACGGCGGCGATCATTCACAATCTGATGGGCGGCGGCCAGCTGTTACCGCGGCACAACTGCCGCCTGCCTGCCAAACAGTGTTTGTGTGTGTTGTTACCCCCTAACTACTGAGGGGTCTAGATCATTATGGGATACGACTCCAAAGAGGTTAGGTCGCGGAAAAACATGCAATGAAGATCACATAGATGAGGTTCTAGATGTCACCTAGAATCGTCGTAAAAAATCAGCTTTCCATGGAAAATTCAGCAAATAAGACTGGAGAAAATGTCAAATATTCCGGCACAGCTTCTTAGAGTCAAAGACCCTAAAGGACTTCATTTTAATGTCTGTGAGATAAAAATACCCATGAGGTTTTAGATGATCTATCCTAACCTCATCATCAGGCGTCTAGGTCAGAACCTGGATTGGTAATGGACATTAATGCTACGTTTTGAGAGTAGAACTGAAGATGGGTACCGAAAGCGGGTCATAAGTTATCTCCGGTTCGTGACTCGCCGTTACTTAAGTGTCAATCAGCTCCCGGACAAATTACATAGTACATCAGGGAGAGTTAAGAAGCAGCTATTAGCCTTTAATTGCTATCTCTTCGGTCTTGCTGGGTGTTCCTGGACTTCAGCGGTTAGTGAAGTAACATGCTGCAAAAATAAAAAGGTGTCAGAACACAAAGAGCTGCTGTCAGGTGGTGGTTGTAATATTATGGCCGACTGCTGTATGTTCCATACGACAGGCTCTCAGTGTTTCTGCTAACAGATGGTGGTTGACTGAAAAATCCTTTCCAACATATTTGTCCTTTGGCAGTGGAACAGGACTCTCCTAGCAAACCCAGAGGACCCCCCTTTAAGCTCCCACTCCCCCAGCCTCATTACAGCTCCTCTCCTCCTCCCTCTGATCTCCTCTCCTCCTCCCTCTGATCTCCTCTCCTCCTCCCTCTGATCTCCTCTCCTCCTCTATTTTGTCATATTTTGCTCGGCAGAAAGCCTCCGGGGGAAAATGTGCTAAGCTCCTTCATGACTCGACTTGACTTCCTGCACCAAACCTGTCAGCCGGTAACGGCTGTGTCGCCTTAAAGGCGTTTACCACAGCGGAGACGAGGGAAAACTTTGTGGCGCTGGGGCTTCGGTTCCATCCGTGGCAGGAGAGAGATAGTAAATAAAGATCAGGGAACGCTTCCAAGGAGAGAGAGAGATTAATTAGCGCAGCTCTCCTGTGTTGAACTAATATTTCTCTGGGCCTTCTTAGCAGTACCGTCCTGAACCTGAGGTGAGACAGTCGGAGACTGACTGAGCCTCAGCTGAAATATCGTACATGGGAGTTTGGTTATTCTTGAGAAAATAAAGAACGTTGGCAGCATTCTCCGTTTGTGCAGGAGACTTACGAGAAGAGCCGACACCGCTGGCCTCATTAAAGGCAACGGTCGTCCATTCGTTTCCCCTCGTTAGTCCGAGGTCAGCTTGTAATGGCAGCTATCCAAGAAGGGTTTAACATATGTCCCTGTCCCCAGCGACGCTATCCAGCTCATCCTGGGGGATCCCCAGGTGTTCCCAGGCAGGTGTGTGGGGGTTTGCACATGCAAAAGAGGCGTGACGAATCGCGGAGCGGCGTCAAGGTCCGTCGCGATGTCTTACATTTGTGTCGGGCAGAGCTGTGTGAAATAAAGAATCACATATAACGTGGAATAAAATAAATAAACGGCGATGAATTTTCTCTTACATGAGTGAAAACGACCAAAAACACGTCCTTATTGATTATCCGGCTACTTATATCTAGGAGGAGGTTGTATTTAATTGAGGATGTTTTGCCTGCTTTACCATTTATATTTTAGTCATTCGGAGTGTATTATAATAATAATATAATATAATAATAACGTATTTATAGAGCACTCTTCAGAAATACTCAAAGTCGCTTCAGAGGTATATAAAAAAATAACAACAAGTGAAATCTGAATCATATATCGAAACATAAACAGCTTAAATATAAATAACAACAGCAATAAAAAATAATAATGCAGTAAAGTAAATAATGTTTTACAGTTTGGGTTTGAACAAGGAAGCCAGATCTGGATTATTCCTCCTCAGATATATTCCGTTTTAAATCTATTTCTGCTCTATTTCTACGGGTGTGGCTTCCAGACATCGAAGAGGCCACGCCCCCTTCCAACCTTTCCACCCTGCTTTTAGAAAGATGATCTTTTGTTACCAACAACTGTGTTTGGACAGAACCGAGGTCTGGACTAGAGGTGCATCAGTCCCTCCTCGTAGAGGAAGTCCATAAGAGGCAGGTTCTATGAGCAGCAGGTCTATGAATTACCGTCCCTGCTTCTGTTGAGATGAAATGAATCATGGGAAACCGGAGAATGAATTAGCGGCGCCGTGACACACAGATGTTTTATGCAGCCAAGCACTTGAGCTAATGTGTTTGGCTCTTGTGCAGGGGTGCCGTCTGGTTCTGACACGACCTACGGCTAACCCGCGATGAGGAACATTATTCAACCACACGATGCTTTCTGAAAGCCTTTCCCCTGAGGGTAACCACAACATGCTGACAGACAATTAATCTGGATTCATGCAGGAAGCGGGATCTGCTCTGTGTCAGCAGTCACGTTTGACGCCACGTAGATACCGGGAGGAGGCTCCCGCCGGGTCTCTGCTGCTGGTTTCAGCTTCCGACAAGAACACCCAACAGCGATTTCCTATCCGGAGAAGGAGGCTGTGGGAAGTCTTCATCATAACACAGCCCGGTGAAGCCCCCACAGACTATTTGATCGCTGAGTAACAGTCATTCCTGTGACACGTGTTACTTGTGGTTTCTTCTGCTATAACAGAATCAGTAACCCCCCGTGTAGGAGCTTGATAAAAGAAGATCCGTTTCCTGCCTCTGTCACTTTTTATATCTAGATTCTCATCTTACGGCTTCGATAACAGCTGATGGACCCGCAATCATCCCTCCCATTTCAGGGACCGGGTTGGAGGCTGGTTGCATCATCTGTTTTGATACAAATTCAATTTATAACCTCTTCCGAGATACGAGATCCTCCGTTATCATTGGAGTGAAGCCAAAGTTTTTTCCATGGCGGGAACGGTGTCGGGCTTTTTTAGTAAATTGTCCAGGATGTTCCCGACAGAAGACGCTCAATGAAAAGTCCTTATTTTATCTGTGGGTCCAGTCACCTTCCTTATAAAGAAGAGGCCAGAAGCTTCATGCGTGGACACAGACAACTGTCCAACGATAAAAGACACAAAAAGAGTTTGAGGAACGCCACAAACTAGTTTTCTCCCTCTCCAAGCAGTTAGAAGGGAACTTGTGGTTTTGAGTAAACCTTCATCGTAAAGACTCTTCTTTCTGCCTTCCGTTTATCCGGGGTCGGACCGGGATCTCTGGAAGGGATTTCCAGAGATCCCCCTCGCCATCAACACGCTGTAGCTCTTCTTGGGGGGTCCCGAGGTCTTCCCTGGCCAGATGAGATATAATGTCCATCCAGCGACTTCTGGTTTTACTTTTGGGTCTCCGCCAAGTTGGACGTGCCAAAAGAAAAAACAAGAACTTCCACTGGGAGGCGTCCTGGAAGCATCCTAATCAGATGGAGCTTCAACCTTCGCTTTTTTCCTGCGCTCTTCAACAAGTAGCACATGACTTTGTCCTGTGAGTCTCACAAGTTTGAACAGTCTGTACAAGGATATTAGCTTTTTGAAATATGTTTGAGCTGTTAGGTAACCCGCGCTAGCAGGAAAACCCAAAATCTTGCGCTCAACTGACGACGCCGCGTGATGCCGTTGGTCTTTGCAGCGGAGGTGACGTTTGCTAACCCTAACCCTCTATTTCTGCTTATTTACTCACATCCACTTATGTTACAGACAAATGCACAAGATATCAAATGACCTTGTCAGCAGCTTTCATTGATCTTTTTCTGCACTCAGCGCAACAAGCTGCAAACACACCAGCGATCTATTAGCGCCGTATGAGCATTAGCATTCATTTAGAGTCACAGCGCCGGTCATTTAGAGTCACAGCACCAGTCATTTAGAGTCACAGCGCCGGTCACCTGACGAGTCTATTGATCACGTATTGATCCGTGATGTTTGAGTGAATGAATGTTTCCACAAACACATTAAAAGACGCAACGGGAACGAATCACCTGGTGTTTTCTGTCGACTTTGAGCCGATACCTTCTGAAGGGAGTCGGCTAACAATGCTACTCTCCTTGACTCTGACCTCCTCCATCACCCCCCGGACAAGGAAGCCCCACCCTGACCTCAGATCCTGTTGAAAGCAGATGTTGTTTGCTTTACAAGGGGCTGTTAGGCAATGGAGCAGATCTATTTAATTAATGCAGGCTCTGTAATTAATTCATCACAATTGATCGTTTATGTAAATTATTGCCGCGGTAAGCATTTTTAAATGTTTAAATTGTGGTTTATGAGTATATGAATAAAGAAATATATTGATATTTCACCATATTTTATTTGCTGTACATTATTTTTAACGGTTCAGTTTCAGAATCTGATCATTAAAAAAAAAAAAAAAAAGACTTAATAACTGAGGGAGGGAAAAATATCAACCGTTCAACATGAAACGTCATCGGAGCTGCTGGCGATTGTTTTCACGGTTCATTTAAAAGACGGAAGCACCCACTCCAGTTATTTGTTCATGCAGTTACACTGAGATAATTGTGATTATTTGTGATTGTGATATAATTGTGATTCTTACTGAGTTCACATGATCCCCAGAATATGTTCAGTTACATCATTTTTAGTTCTCTTACTGTCAGAGCTTTTGGATTTTGCGTAGAATTTTAAATCTTCATTACAGAATGGTAAAATGATGGTAACATTAGCTTCAGTTGCTACGCAAACTCTGAACTCTAAACCCTCTGCTAAGTGCTTTACACCCGGTGTTACAGGTCTGGACTGCTGGGAGATTTCCCATGATGCACTGAGCTTCTATCGGTCACTCTCTCACTCTCTCTCTTATCCATTTTTAATTCCCATTAATGCATGTTACTAACTTGACTCTCCCACTCTCCTAATTCTTTCTGGGATGATTTCATTCTGGAAGATGAAAAGTGTCCATGTAAAACCCGCCGTAAAGTTTAAAACACAAAGTGCGATGCGTTCACTCTCTCACTAACACTTAGTGAACACCCGGCTGTGTCGACATCTGTGAACGGTGAAATCGTGGCGAGTCACTGCGGCAGGCGGCCATTATGAGTTGGATTGGGCGCCCGGAGGCTTAGAAAGAAGAACGCTGATCCGTTAATGGACTAAAGTTTACGATCATTAATGCTCCGGGGTCTGGACGCACGTATTCGCACACACACATTAAGGTTTTACGTTTCCCATTAAAAGCATTCATGTGGAAAATCTGAAAAAGAGTTCACACGTGACCTTTGGCCTTTGCTGCTTTGAAACGTCCTGTTGAGTTAGTCAGACAATTGTAGCCCACATTCAGCAGCATCGGGATGATACATCAGAATATCCCGGCCTCCGCAACCGCTCAGCAGGAAAATGTGCTGACATCAGCAACAATAACAACAACAACAACAACAACAGGCTCATAAACACCAGACACGGCGTCTCCTACCGCTAATCACTCATGACATAAGCGACACGCCTATCAACGTAACAACTGACGTCATCGGCAGCACCTGGTGTACCAGGTGGAGAAAAGGTGAAGAGACACAGGTGAGGAAGAGTCAGCCGTGATCTCGCGTCGTCTTTTCAGACACGTCAGCGGAAGAGTCGTTTATCTGACTGCAAACAATCGTCTGCTCTTCTTCTCACAGGATGTTCGCTTCAGGAAAACGAAGTGAAGCTGTTACGACGGTATGGGAGGGTGTGTGTGTGTGTGTGTGTGTGTGTGTGTGTGGGGGAGGTAGGGGGGGTGACATCACTGCAGACATACAGATGGAGATATAAAGGCACAAGAGGAGTGGGGGGATTGTTGGAGAGAAAACCGTGGCAACAGCAGGAAGTAGAACATCAATTAAGGTCACATTGCCCTTGATGGCGCAGGGATATTCCCACAATGCATCATCACTCTACTCTCCAGCACTTACTGATACCACTTCTGTGTCAGCTGGGATTTTTTGGATAAACTTCCCGCAGTAGATCGTAAGTTTAGCTAACTCAGTGGAAGTGTTTGACCGCGCTGGCTCGCTCTTCTTCATGTGCTGCACGTTCTTCTGCTGTCACTGTGATCCTCTGATGGCGCTGTGACACACACACACACACACACACACACACACACACACACACACACACACACACACACACACACACACACACACACACACACACACACACACATTGCGGCTGAATTATTGAACGGTGAGCGACCGGGACACACGCAGGAAAACACAGCAGGGGCGGTAACATGACACCCTAGGGTGAACATGGCCGCAGAAGATCATACAGGGGGATTATACCGGTGTCGTGGGTATGTAACCCGCAGGGCGACGCGTCAGTGTCACATCTGTGACATCACATCCTGTCGATACAGACCGAGAATGATCAATGGTGCTGCAGAAATGCTCGCACTCATTCGTCTGCTGCACCTGAAGGAGCCGCTGCCGCCGTCTTCACCCTGCGGAACCCCAACGCCGTTTGGTTCCAGGCTCCTGCCTTCATCACGCCGCGGTTCACCCCCGCCCCAACACCCCCTCATCATACTCCCCTCTGCCACACGCTCACCACTTCCTGTTTCTGCTGATGAGTTCATTTCAAAGATCCGTCAGCAGGTCTGGTTAATGTGTGTCTAACACGTGGCCGACTCGGATCATGGAGTCCCGGACCCTCCTGGTTCTGTCTGCGCCCCTGTGCCTCACACCTGCTTCAAATATCAGGTGTTCATAGGACACAGGTCATAGGTCGTCAGGCAGCGGGACTGAACTTCTTCTGTTCAGGGGCTGTTTTCCAAATCCTTGTCAGTTAATCCCGTCTGGGTCCGTTTGTCTCCTTCAGGGACGCCGTCCTACTCGCTCATTCCGTCCCGGCAGGAAAAACAGGAGACAGGCATGACGCTAACGGTTTGTGTTTGAACGATGGGAGGGAGATAGAACACGGCGGAAGGACGGAACATCCAATCTCTGATGAAAGTGACGTCCCCTGCCCCGACTTTAAACCAAAAACACAAAAACGTATATATATATATATATATGAATATCCCTGCGCCATCAAGAGGAACGTGACCTTAATTGATGTTCTACTTCCTGCCGTTGCCACGGTTCTCCATCCAACAATATAGGAATATTAGGGTATGTGCCAAAAGAGAAATCATTAAGAGTCATTAGAGACATCGTTATAAACCACTGAGGGAGGAACAAGAGGAAAGTATGTTCCCTCTGCATTCCTGAGCTGGTTCGGGTTTTACACCTGTTGGCCTTCCTGACGCAACCCTCCGTATTTATCTAGGCTTGGGCATGGAACCAAGAGTACACTGGTTTGAGCCCCCCCACCCCACCGGTGACAGGGTTCTCAAAAGGACCCTTCAGAAAGTCATTAGGATGTATTGACTTTCACTAAACCCCTGAGGGGACATGAGCCTTATTTCCTGGCCAGATTCCATTTCCAGGACTCAAAAGGCAGAACTGTGTAGATTCTGGATAAACGTTCGGTCCAATAGAGTCCTCCCGGTTCTACACCACTAGAACCTTTAGAAGAATCGACTCTCTGGTATTTTCTATCTAACTGGGTAGAGTTGTTGCCAAAGGGTTTCTGGTTCGTGTCAGAGAATGGCGTGCGTGAGGTTTCTGATTTAATCTCGTTAAAGGCCGTTTTTGTGCTCGAGGCCTCGTCCCTGAAAACGCAGGGAGACACAGAAACAGGATTTTTGCAGGGACAGAAATTGGATTTTGAAGGGAAAAAATATCCTGGAGCAAGAATAACTTAACCTTTCTATTACTTGTATTGATTTCTGCTGCAGGTAGTGTGCAGGTACACGCCTGAGCACTCTTTCACTGGTACCCCTTTTCCAACCAGGTTCCAGGGCTAGTTTGGAGCCAGGTTCTTTGCTTTTCGACAGCCTAAGCACCAGCTCCTGGCTCTCAAAACTGGTGCCAGACAAGCACCGACTGGTGCTGCTCCGGAGCCAAGAACCAATTACGCCAGGGTTGGGGGCGGGGTTATTGTGACCGACACTACAGCCGCAAAAACACTTAACCGCCATTTTTTAAACAACATCAGAGCGAGTCCATCCGAAAAACTGTCAAAATAAATTAAAACTTGCGACTTTGTAGCGAGAGGAGACTCTGTTGTTTTCACCTCTACAACCACCGCAGCTCTTCTTCAGCTCTTCATCATAAAGTTAAAGTATGCCTCATTCTTCAGGTGGACTGAGCCTTCGCTAGTCGCCAAAGCTTCTTAAACCTGGCGGACAAAAAGCGTTGGTTTGGTACCATAACCCCGCCCTCAACCCCCTCAACGTTGAAGGTTCTTGCTTCCAGCGTCAGTTTGGATTCGGTTCATTCAAAGAATCCGTTTTTTTTAGGTGCCAGGGCCAGTTTTTCCACTATGGAAAAGCTAAGAACTGGTTCCACGTTAGGCACTGGCCCAGGAACTGCCATGGCGGCAACTGGGCCGCAACGGGAGTCGCCATCCCGATATTTGGGCATTTCTCACACGGTTACAAGACGTGACGTTCGAGTGCAAACCATCAAGAGTATATTCTCCTCCAAATAGAATTTAGGTGCTTGGATAAGATATTTGTCTTTGTGTCGCGCTGCTGCTCAGGAATGAGGCGGAAAAGTTTAAAAAAATGTTAATTCTTCATCAACATTGGAATCGTTGTGAACTTTTAACGTAACCGAGGAGCTTTAAATATTTACATCCCAGTCACAGTCGGACGTTTAGTCCCACATTCAGACGCTTATTTATCCTTGATTAGAATAATTGTTCCAGCTCCTGCCAACCGCCGCTGGAGACGGCGTGCGTCATGACATCACTACTGTAAACATCGAGTACTCCCTTTAGTGAAACAGCAGTTGATGGTTTCGTTTGTCAGTGATGATGGCGTTGGAATACTCAGCTACGGTAAACTCAGATGTAACCATGGGCGTCGCTAGAAACATTTTACTCTGGGACCTGCCCCAGTATGAACGCCGTGGCCTGCTGACAGTACAAAATAGCATGGTCTTCTTTTAAAAAATTGTAAAAAAATAAATCATATATCATATACCGACGGAATAATAACTGGGGGATTCAACTTTCCGATGGTCTTTGAACTAACCACGGGAGACAAGGGGCCCAACCAGAAGTCCAAGCGTCAGCACGTGAGTCAGAACTGAGGTAGGGCGTGAAAACACGACAAAACTAAAGCGGGACTCTGAGAAACACATATCATTTATTTAGACTAAAACATTATCGGCTCCCCTAGAAAAAATGATTTGGATGGAGCAGGAAGGAGAGTCGAGCTTGAGGGGAGCTTGAGGGGAGCTTGAGGGGAGCTTGAGGGGAGCTTGAGGGGAGCTTGAGGGGAGCTCACAGAGTTCATATAAGGACATCCTCAGCAGCCAGAGTCGGGTCTCAGACCGGATTCTTCTTCATCTGATGCTTCTTCATCTGATGTCTGCGCATCTGATGTCTGCGCATCTGATGTCTGCGCATCTGATGTCTGCGCATCTGGATGACAGGCTCTAAAACATGATGAGAAGGCTTCTACGCCATGGAACACGTCCTGAGGAGGTTCTGGCAGATCACTACAGTGTTGATCTAAAACCAGGAGGAGGTTTTAGCGGCCCAGAACTATCTGGCCCACCAAAGGGAAACTCACTGTGTATCCCATCAAGGATTTATAATGACTTTTCAACTTGCTTCACATGGTTGGTTTTACGCCGGACGGCCTTGCTGACACATCCCGCCCCTTTTAGCCGGGATTTGGCGTGGCATTAGAAGTACACTGATTTACGATCCCCGTCGTGGCTGGAGCTACTTTTAGAACATAAATGCTCTTTATTTTTAGATGATGAAGTCATAAAGTGACTCGGCTTGTTGAAGAGTTCTTATTGTGTATTATTGAAAAAGCTGGGATTACTCGTTATTACCATTGTGTGTGTTTTTTTGTAGATATATAGAAAAACTTTATTAAACCCCAAAAGGGGAAATGTAGGATTTCTGATGTGCGTTTGTCTTTTGTGCAGTAGAACATGTTGAGAATGTTCATGTGGCACAAGTTGAAGATAATGAAATAAAAAATTCCAATGAATAGTTCTACATGTTAACCATTCACAGTATTTGTGTACGTTCAGGAATAGTGGGCTAAGCGACGGAAGTTTTTATAGTGCATTTTGTTTCACACTTCTTGTAGGCAGCAGGATCTCAAAAAGAAATAAAAAGTATTATATGACAACTGGGGGGGGGGGAGGGGGGCTTGTACAGCTTCATATCTAGCAACGCCCCTGCATGTAACGGTAACCTTATGACGTCAGAGGGAGTTGTGATGTAAAATAACATCTTGTGACGTAAAAGGTACCCGGTACTCACGTGCCGAGGACTTCTTTAAAATCAAAGGTCTTCTTGATGTTGTCAACTTGTTTCTTCCAGGTCTCTCCTCTCCCGGGGTCTCCGTTCTCCTGAGCCATGTTGTTGATCCACCGACACCGGTCCGACGAGGATGGACAGTCGGAGCTGGAACCGGAAGTAACGTAAATCAAACGACGGCTATCCGAGAGTCAGAAGATTCCAGGTGTTCGCTCTCTGCTGCGGCAGGACCATGTGAGTCCTCCCGCAGGTTACCGTAGCCTGCCGCCTCCCCCTCTCCTCTTTCTCCTCCCCCCCTCCAACAGCCTTAAAGGCACGAGCGCATATCAGCACTTCCGCGATGGCCTTCAAAGTAAAAGCACGTCTGTTCACAAAAAGCAGCAGGAGCTTGACGACAACAGGTATTGAAAGAACAAAACTCCAGAACCACTCTCATCAGAATCAGTCTGACAACAAGCAATGGTTGACATGACTTTGAAAATAGTGATTAATCTCAGTGCTCCGTGGTAGACTGCATTTAATTTATGCGAGTTTTGTCATTTTGGTTCAATCATGCAGCAATACAATAGAGGTATATTAGTTGTGTAGCAACTGAGTCCAGGTAACGCTCCTATCCTTAACTCATTCTTTACAGCGGTTATATTCAGCTTAACATTGGTTATGTAGTTACCGTGGTTACCTTTCAGCGAGCGGGAAATGTTAGGCAGCAAATGAACATTTTGTCCTGACGTTGATGTGTTGGGAGGAGGCAAACGTCTAAGCGACTCTGACAAGGACAAGATTGTGATGGCCAGACATGGGTCTCCAGAACGGCAGGTCTGGTTGGGTTTTCCTGCTCTGCAGTGCTTAGTGCCCACCAAAGCGGTCTAAAGAAGGACCACTAGGACAACTGGTGAAACAACTACAGGGTCCTGGGCACCAAAGGCTGATTGACGGCCGTGGGGAATGAAAACTAGACGTGTCTGATCCCAAAGAGGATCAACTGGGTGAAAATTGCTGACAAAGTAAATGCTGGTTATGATAGAAAGGTGATGTCACTGTGTGACATCATAGAACTGTTTTGGTGGCATAAGGGGGGCGGATACAATATTAGTAGTTGTAATGTTATGGTTCATTGATGTGCAAATAAAAAAGAATGAACAACTGAAAGAAGGTCAAAGAAAAAAAAACATTTTAGGAGAAGTGAAAGAAACAGTAAATAAGATTGGACACAAGTCTAATGTTCTTTGATGTTCTTCACAATCGTACAGACCGAAGAACGCAGCAATCCCCTAAAGCCCCCCCCCCCCGCAATCGATCAAGAAGCACCATTAAGGTGACCTTATAAGACCTTACTTTCATTATTAGATTTATGAATTACATTTATTTTGAAAGTAGTGTCCTCCAACTTCCGGTATGGCACTGGCTATCCAATTTAACGGAGAAAACCGCTGCCACCTGCAAACGTCATAACGCCGTTAATCCGCTAATCGCGGCGCTGACCGCGCGTTTTTAGCGGGGGGGTTCCGGTTATCCGCGGTCTCTTTTATTCTTACGGTCTAGTTTCCTGTCGTGAACTCCGGTTCCTGCAGCCATGAGCACACAGGAACCGGGTCTAGAGGTCAGGGCAATGATGCGGATCGCGCGTCCTGTCACGGAGGAGCGTGTAAACCATAAATTCGCATTGCGCAAAATCGACACAATAACCATCACGTTGACGTCATCACCTGGGACCCCCCAGAGGGCCAATGTGGTTCAGCAGGATTCTGCTTCACCTTTGTTTATCTACCATCCTAACACCCGGATGGGGGGGCGGGCACTGATCCAGTGACAGCTGCAGGCTGAGGTCAACTCAGGCCGACGGCCCTCAACACACGAACCCAATCTCCTGAGGCTCAGCGGGGAGGAGAGGAAGGGTTGCAGCTGCTGACGAAGACTCCGGCTGCAACCTGCTGCAGCTCTAGAACCTGTGAGCTTTTAACTTTCCCTCTCATCTCCTCTCTCCTCTTTGCAGCAGCACTTCCCATCAAGGGGGGCAGAAGTGCTGACTCAGAGGTTTCATAGATAAATCCATCCACTGCAGCTTTTGGTCCAGTTTGATCTGCATGGATTCTGTCACTGGTTCGCGTCCTGGTGCTGAGAGGAGGAGGGACGTTCTTCCTCAGGAACCAGCTGACCCGCATTTATCCAGTTTGTCTGCAGAGCTGCAGACCTTCAGATGCAACATCTACTGCAGCAGCCTGACAGGAGTCTTCATCCATCAGCCCGTGAAGTGGATCTGGGAACCCTAGAATTCAAGGTCGCTTGAAAGAACCAGACCCAGGTTCTGATCCAAACCGTTGACAGGTACTGGATGTACAAAGGAAACATGTCATGTAATAGATTCATATTTTATACATACTTAAAACATGTCCACTCTGATTCCATCAGCCTGATACCAGAGCATTAGTAACTGAAGGGACAATCAGCCATAACATTATAACCACTGACACGTACGGTCAGAAGAACATTGGTTATCAGGTTACCATGGTTACCCATTATTGCGTGACATATGTCAGGTAGAAATTTTTTTCCTTTAAAATTTGGACTTTTTTTCATCCAAGACTATCCGGTTCTTTCTTTGGACCAATCCCAGTTTCTTTAACCAGCGTTTTCAAAGTTCTGATTCTGATGATCGCGTGTTTAAGTGCCAAATAATTCATATTTATTGATTTGTACAAACTGTATTATTAAAAGTTAGCTTGACAAGATGTTCCACCATCCTCATTTCCCCTCCAGTGAGGAGGCGCAAATAGCGACTTTATTCAGGTGGAATTCGTTCTTTTGTCGTAGAATTACGACTTTATTCAGGTGGAATTAGTTCTTTTTGTCGTAGAATTACGACTTTATTCTCGTCATGTTATGAATTTCATCTCGTATTCTGATTTTCCGTTTTCTTACATGTTAGATCCTCTAACAGAACAAACTATTTCATCTCTTAGAATCCTGCAATAAAAGAGTCGGTCATTGTTAAAAAGTGTTAAAAGTATCTTTTGTACTTATAGAATATCAAACCGACCCTGTCCACTAGGGGGAGCTGTGTGCACATACTGCAACCTTTAATTCAAATATAGCAGTATGTACAGAACTTCTTTTTCTTTGTGTGCAAAAAAACCAACAACAGGTAGAAGCTGGATTGTGGGCCTTCAGGCGAGGAGTTGAGCGACATTGCAGAGTCTCATGACCTGGTTCTATTTTTAGAACATGTAACATACAGAGGTGAGTGGGTGTGTTCAGTGTTATGTGGGTGTGGTCATAACTATGTGGGTGTGGTCATGGGCGTGACCCAATGGCTTTCTACAGGTGAGTTTCACCTTGATGATAAATCTGTGGGCCAGGAAACGCAGACGTAGGTCTTTTTAATGGACACCAGCAGCAAGTCAGCCATGTTGAGTCATGTGACCATTCCTTGTGATCGCCACCCCCTTCTCTTTTAATGAAATAAACCCTGATCCAAAACTGATAATTTAGCTACTTGACGTAACACTTTTATTAAAAGCTGTCAAATACTCGATGTGGAATTGATTAAAAATGGTGAAAATAATTTAAAAAAAGCCTTTTTAATCAGTTTTGGAGTCGAAAAAAATTAAATCTGGATTCAACCCGAAAACCGTCATCATTTCTTACGTGGCACATTCCTGACTCGTCCACACAGTTGGTGAGTCCTTAAGTAGGTTATGAGTAATAGATGAAACACACCCGCCTTTTTATGTTACTGGGGCCCATTTAGGTCCCTCGCCATCAGACAGGAAGTTGTTATTCCGCTGCAAATTCTCCAATCCGCTCCAACCCTCTAGATGAAAACGTTCAGCGACAGCGATGGCGTCTCCGGCTGGAAACAGGAATCCAGCCTCCAAGTGACAAATATTCCATATTTATAAAAAACATTCAGCGTGTTGTCTCTCCGTCATTTATTTAAAGGACGAACAATTATTGGATGTTCTCTAATGCTACAAAGTGGGGATGGAACATGAGGTCGTGACGCTTCAGGAGGCGGGTGTTAGTTAGACGGACGCTTGCTCTCCTTTTCCAACTCAAGTTTCTTTCTTTCACTTTTGACTTCCCTCCTGATACACAGACTACAACAACAACCACGACTAAAACATTTCAGCGGTTGGCATCGATGACGCATTCTGGACAGGATTCTGTTGAGTACGGAACGGGTCATCAATGGCTTCTATTCGTATCTACTGGAACGGAGAAGAAGTATAAAGCTCAGCTACGAGCAGCCAGTTCAACAATGTTCCAACATCGGTCAGCGGGTTCCTCCGGAGCTCCAGCCCGGGACTCCGCCTCCAGCGCCAGAGGCTCCATTCAGATGCAGTAATGATGATTAACTTGGGCCGCTCCTCACAGCGTGCACCTCTTGCACCGTTTCACCCGGGGAGCCTTATCCGTCACGGCGGCGGCTCTTTCCATCTCTCTGTAATTGCTCCATCCGTCCCGTTAAGGAAAAACCAAATGAAGCGACTCATTCGGCTTCCGGCGAAAACGAGAGCCGTTGCATAGAAGAACAATCAATATCTAACAGCCGGGCCGGGCCGACACACGACAAGAAGGTCAATGTTGTTATTCAGCGCCACAGTCTGCAGCAAAGCTGCGTTTGTGGTGGAATGGCAGAGACAAATGGAGCAGGGAACTCTGGGTAGAAGACGTTAGTGAGGAATAAATGGAGCCTTGGTTGAAGATGACGGCAGCCGCTACAAGTTCAGACGCCTAAAACGTCTGTGGTGAAGAAGACGAGACACGTTTTAAAGTATTAAAGCAGGTTTTCTTTACAGTCTCATTGAACACAGCCATGTGTGGTGAAGCTATTTATCAAAAAACACCTGCAGAGCGCCCGCCGTTTCCAAACATGCTCGACGAAACACGTCTGACTAGGATAATTAGAAAATGAATCTTCTCATGATTAATACGATCAGGTGATTCCAAACATCACGGACAAATAAAAGGCTGAACTGAAAGGTGTGTGGAGGAAGACGGAGGAAGACGGAGGACCAACGGTCACTTCATGCAGGGAACAGTGGAGGGGGGTTCAGTTTCAGGTGTGGCAGAGGAGTTCTGTCACTGTGGAGGCTCCTCCTCCTCCTCCTGCTGCTGGTCCGCCTCCTGCAGCTGCTCCGCCTCCTCCAAATCTTCCTGTTGACTTTTTGTCTGCAGACAATTAAAGAGGAGAACAGATTAAAGTCTTTGGGCTTGAAATCGTCAGCACCACCCCCATCTGGGCGGCTGTATTCTCTGAAGAGGAGAGGAGCCGTCATGGCGTCCTACCAGTTTGAGGAAGTCGATGAGTTTGTAGGCGTCTTCTCCGGTGGAGAGGTCGACAAAGTCCCGTGGGATTCTGTAGCTCAGAGAAGGACTGGGCTGCACCGTCGTCTCGCTGTTGGTGTAGCGGAACGCCGGGCTTTCCTGCACTCAGAGAGAAACTTCATTGTTATAGTCGACCCGTTTTCCAGAACCTTCGTCGAGAGCGCTTCTTGACCCCTGACCTGCTCCTGGGTGATTTCTCCAGACGTGAGCTCCTCCCAGGCGAAGAGCAGCGAGTCGGTCACCTCCCCGAACGGGTTCAGGTCAACCAGCCACACCCGCCCCTACAGCACACCAACAGAACCCATCACACCGATGTCAAGGAGGAGTTAGGACTTTAGAACAGGGAGTCTGACAGAGTTCATACCTGACTATCTCTGTAGACGTCAAACACAACTGGAACAGAAGAAGAAGAAGAAAGAGTTATTATATCATGCTCTCCTGAGGAGGAGCAGAGTTCACACAGAGAGGAGAGAGGATGATGCTCACAGTCTTCATCCAGGAAGTTGTACTGGATGTTCTGGCTGAAGAAGTCCTGTATGGCTGCACTGATCTGCTCCTCCTGCTTCAGGATGTGCTGGTAGAACTGAGTGTAGTCTCTCTGGGAGATGGCTGAACACACACACACACACACGCACGCACACACACACACACACACACACACACACACACACACACACACACACACACACACACACACACACACACACACACACACACACACACACACACACACACACACACACACACACACACACACACACACACACACACACACACACACACACACACACACACACACACACGAGTGGATCAATAGAGACACCACAACTTTCCTCCGCCTGCAGTGAACCGGTTCTGAACATGTGACGGTTTCTCTAAATGTCCGGTCGGGTTTAAGAGTTTTTACCGATCAGTTTGTTCTCTTTGACGAAGCAGCGAAACTCTCCTCCGGGCAGCAGCTCGCTCCACTTCCTCAGGACGAGCTGAGGACAGAAGACGTGGTTTGTGAGACCCCCGGTTTGACTGAATGACCTAGGTTTAAGATGGCGTCAGAGAGGGGGAGGGCGAACGACGCCACCATCATCATCATCATCACTATTTAACGGACACGCCCGCACGAGTGTCCGTTAAATAGTGGGGTTTCAGTCCAGAAGAGGTAACACAGGTGAACTAGTGACCCTAGAAAGCCTGTAGGTGTGAACAGGTGTTGTTTCCGTGGGTCAGCCCCCCCCCCACCTGACCCATCATAGAGGAAGTGGTTAAAAAAAGTCCACAGAGCGTAATTTCAGAACTTTTGTCGCCCAAGGCAGTTTTCTCTCGATGCCAATTTCCTAACCACGACTGTTTACGCGCCGCCGTCCGCCGCGATGTAACCGCAGCTGAAATGGGAATCATGGGAAATGTGACGATATTCAATGGGTTTACATAAAGACAGAAGAAGACTCCTCCTCATCTTCATAGCCTCACACGGAACGCAGATGAAGACCAACGTTTACAAGAAAGGTGCCGGAAAGCGTTTGAGGCGGTGAGCTCAGTTTGTGATTACCTCATAGTTTATGACGGGATCCGGCGAGTCCTGGTCGCGGCAAACCAGGAACCTGCCCACAGAAATAAATGATGCTCAACGTTTTTCACAGCGACACAAATGCAAATAGTTTCAATTAACAATGACTATGCAGAATATTTGCGTCATTTCATACGATAAAGTGATCATTTCAGAGCTGGAAAGCTCCGGGCTGGAATCTGGCCCCGAGAACCGCCGACGCTCATCTCGGCCTATTTTACGGACGGTGGTTGTCGTCTGGATGAAAGAACGCGTGGGTTGATGCTTACGGCTGCGTGAGGTCGTGGGTGATGAAGTCAGAACTCTTGAAGAGCAGGAATATGTCGCTGAGGCTGTGACACTGCAGGGAACTGTTCAGGGCAATCCAGTTAGCGTCCTGAAAGGGAAACACACGGCAGGGAGATCCTTCATTATTGGATTCACCTAAAACCTCGTCATTGACGATGAAAGCCTCCCCGTGATCCGGAGTCACGCTGGTATCATCATCGGATTGAGGTATTCTACAATATTTCAATAATGATGGTTTTCCTGCAGTGACTCTTGAAGAACTCTGACTCCTAGGACCTTTGTCCCAGTCTCCTAATTATGATCCATTATGCCTCTGAGATGAACTTAAACATTCTGGATCATTCTGGATTTTTTCATTTTTCAGTGCCTCACCCTCGGAGCGCTCCAGTTGAGTTTGGGAAAGACGCACCCGCCCAGTTTGTTTATTGCCTCCAACACTTTAGAGGAGAATTCTGGAAACTCTGGAGCCTGAGAAAAAGAGAGCGCGAGAGCGAGAGAAACGCATCGTCACATGATACTCGTGCATAATTAATATGTCTATCACACACATGAGATGAAACTATACGAGGAACAGACCAATAACAAGCTTTCTTGTTCAACCCGCTGACTTAGGTGACAAATAAAATAAAATATGACAACGTATATACGTGTAGATGACCACACACATCAAAGAAAACACACTTTTACACATTTAGACTGCTTCTTTAGAAAGTGTAGTATCTAAAAGCCCCTCCCTCGGGATTCATATGTCAGGGACCAGAGAGTCCCGGAACCTGATCCAGTTTAAGGTTCATCAATATTTAAATAGACAAGAGAGATTATCAGGTGGTGGACCAAGAAGAGCTCGGTAAACACGGAGGATGAGGGCTGCCTCGTTCAGAGTGAGCAAGCATAACTGAAGCGAGGAAGAGTTAAACCAAATTTAAACACAGAGTTAATACATGAAGATGTTTCGTGAGGAGGAAAATTTAATCCAGACAGGATGAGGAAGGTTGAAAGTGCTTACAGTGACAGTGGTGGTTGTCTCGTCATCTGACCACTAGGGGGAGCAGAGGACAAGAAAACAATTAGTTAAATACAGTTTTATGAATAATACTGTTTTTTTTGTCTTTTTTAATAATAATTCTAACTATTAAAGATTGTATTTGGCTAATGAAAAATGATTATTCAAAAAAAAAAAACATTTCTAACAATCCCAAATATGTAAATAATTATATAAATAATAGACTAAATTAAATACAGTACAGACTCAATAAATGATATGTAAATAATATTACGAACAATATTAACATTATCAAAAGAAATACAGTTGTAGTAATCTTATTTTATCTTGATGTTTATGAACCATTAATAATTAACTCCCTTTTAAATGCACGCTGTGATGAACTGTTTCAGACTTAATGGCTGTCCTTTATTTACTTCATCAAACCTATTTTAGTTCTACAGTTGTCCACGGAGTTTAGATGGTAAATTAATAAGCCATCAAGAATAATCACCATATACAAGTTAAATAATGACTCCTTATGAAGTCGTTTGTTGCTTTCCTGTGTAAGCGTGAAATATTTTTGGATTTTGTGAAACAAGGAGTGGTTTCCTTGTGAAAGCGACGCCGATTCTGATGCCGTACCTGAACATCTTCCTCTGAGTCACTGTTGTTGCAGAGCGTCTGCTGTGTGTTGTGGTCACTGACATGGAGAGAAGAAGCCTTTACTTGTCACACACAATAACACTAGTAGTACATCGTAGTTAAATTGTGTCCTCTGCATTAACCGTTCCCTGAGGAACAGAGAGCAGCTTTCTGCAGCGGCACAGATTGGGGCTCAGGGTTTTGGTCAATGACATAACAGATCTGACATTAAAAACAGGATCAGCTTGAAATTTGTGTAAACCAAATATATTCAAGATGTGTTAACAAACGCACACATGAATTTACTAAAATAACAAAGACTCCGTTCACACATCCTATTGCCAATTGTATTTCTTGTTGCTGCGTGCTAACGAGAGGAACATTTTTGAGATTTGATCCAAATGTAAAGTGCGTTATAAATTAAATGTATTATTATGAATTATTGGTATTATGAACATTGGTCAGAGTTAGCGTGGAGAATCAGCACAGTCTCCCATCAAGATGCTTGTATGAGCCCCTCGTTTATAAATGAGGCCCCTGATGTGTGAAATAAATAGAATTGTGTCACTCTGAGCTGCAGGTTGAACGTATTTACCATCTCAGGAAACATTTGATTACCTCTGGTGAATTGATTTAGTGTGTGTGGCTCTGTGTGAGAGTGTGTCTGTCTCATACCTCCCAGAGACTACCAGTGTCCCATCATCCAGTAAGTAATCTATTACATTCTGAGGCAGTGGAAGAATCAAACTGGGGGGGAAAAATACAGTGAATTAAACAAAAGTTATGAGATGGAGTCTGAAGAACCGAATGAAGCATTTATATGATATAGTGAAGTTTTCCCTCTGATGTTGTCAGTTTAGCTCATGTTGGCTAATGTTAGCTCAGGTTAGCTGCTGGCTAAACAGACAAAGATTTACAGCAATAACTTTTCATATATTTCCAGAAGTCACCATATATATGACCAGTCTACCTTTTAATCGAATGCTTCTTGAATATCGGATACCAAACCGAAAACTGACAGTGGACAACTTGCTCCTTCTTCATGCTGCAATATCCGGTACCGAAAGCGCGTCCATCGCTATATACCTTCCGGTGCCCATTTATTTTAGAAACGCTTTTTCCCTTATTTCATCATCGCTTTGGCATAATGTGAGCAATAAAATGTATATTCATAAAATTATTTGTCAACATTTGAATTATTTTTCGATGATTTAAATGAAAATTGAAGTTGTAGTTGCTGGGAATAGGACGATAAATTAGGTTTCCGGGGGGAAGTTTTTTAATGTGCAAATGTAGGCGTGGTCGATTGCAAGCCCGCGGCTCTGTGACACAGATCGTGTATTAAAAACACGGATCACTCAGTATTTGAATACAGTACCTAACATAAGGTTTGTTCTTCTTCTTCTTCTTCCTCTTCCTCTTCTTCGGTTTTCTGCTGTTGCCTTACTGGTTCGCCACAGCAGATCTGTTTCCATTTTGTCCCGTCCTTTGCATCTTCTTCAACAACCAACTTCATGTCCTCTCTAACTGCATCCAGGAACTTCCTCTTTAGTCTTTCCCCTTTTCTCCTCCCCTAAATCTCCAACTGAAGCAAACAAAAGAGTATTAGAGCCAGGAATAAGAAGAAAACATCACCCTGTGCTTCTCCTTTTTCTTGAAATACGTAAAGACGACAGCCATTTTCATCCTTTTTTCATAATCTGTCACCGAATGTAGTTCCAGGTTTGTGTCCTCAACACCATACCGGCCCATCACCTCCGTTATCTTTGCAAACAGAAGCATTGAAGTCTGCTCCAGCCACCACTCTCTCACCCCTGATAATGCTCTCCACCACTTCATCCAACAAAATCCTCTTCCAACTCTTAACCAATTCATGGGGCATAAGCGATGAAGACGTTCATCATCACAGCTCCAATTTCTTCATTCTTATCTCTCTGTCCAAAACTGTCTTCACCTCCAGAACACTCTTCATGTACACCTCCTTAAGGACCACATCTTACCCCATTTCTCCTCCCATCCTCACCATGATAAAACAGTTTGTATCCTCCTCTGATGCGTCTTGTCTTGATGCCTCTCCACTTGGTCTCTTGGACACACACCACATATAAATATATATATATATGTATATATATATACCTTCGTTCTCTCAATCATAACAGCTAGCTCGCTACCTTTACCTGTCATCGTGCCAACATTGGTGTTGTTGTTAATCCGGGCCGCGACCGATCGGGTTTGGAAATCAATTTTGTGTTTTACATATTTGGCATAGGTTTACATTGGATGCCCTTCCTGACACAACCCTCCCCATTTATCTGTGCTTGGGAGTGGCACTGAAAGTGCACAGATTTGTGTCCCCTTTGTGGCTTGGTTACAAACAAAGCATTTTTTTATGCTATATAAATATTTTTGGACTACTTATGGTAAAATATCACAAAGTATAACATTGATATATAATATATTTCCCTGTTATTAAAACACTTAGCAATATATTATATATATATATATATTTATTTTTTTTCTAAATATATATATATATAAAAATCTATATAGCTATATATATCCGCCCCGAACCAGATGACGCATACGGTAGCCGGAAGTAGTAGTGAGTGACACATCTAAGCGGTTATACGATCTTTTCTGCTGTTTGTTCAGAGTCAGAGCTTCACGTGAGTCAAGTTAAATGTTTGAGTTTCTAAAGATAATTCAGAGTTTAAAATACTTAAACTCGGGTTGTTTTTTTTACCACCATTTAGTTGTAACACAGTTCTCCTGCGTCAGATAATCTGAGACAAGAGCAGAAGAGATTAAAGTTTAAATGTAACATAAGGAACCAAAATTCTCGTCAGCGGAGAATGGGGTCAGGGTTCGTTTGAATATTCTGGAGCTTGCTCTGAAACTTTGCTGATTATTATACTTTGTACTGATTGGTCTAATCCTATGTAAAACGCACTGACTGGATTTTACTTCGTATTCAGGTGACCAGATATTAAAATGAGCAACGCCGAAGAAAACCCCGCCGCTGCTGCTCACTTATTGGGAGAAGAGGTACGATTGATTTAACCCCTCCGATCAGCTGTAACATCCTAACCACTGACGGGTGACGTGAATTACATTGGTAATCTGGTTACCATGGCCACCCATCAGCGGATGAAGCAAGGATTGGCAGCAAGTGAAAATGTTGTCCTTAAGAAAACTGAGCGACAAGGATTGGATTGTGATGTGACTGGGTCATCTCCAGAACTTCAGGTTTTGTTGGGTGTTGTTGTGACATCACAGAGCTGTTTTGGTGACAAAATATGACATACATAATACAAAGCAGATGGTCCTAATATTATGGCTGATCTGTGTATATCAGACACTGGGTTTACTGCAGGTCACCGTGACGTTCTGGTTACTGATTTGGTGGTGAGATCTCTAAGCATCGCGCTGCATTTGGGTCCATTCTGAACATCTCTCTGCCTTTCCGCTGTGCTGTAGCTCGTTGCAGAAGGAAAATGGGTGAAGCTGCAGAAGACGACTTACATGGACCCTGCCGGAAACACCAGGTATGCTTCTGTCTACCAGTGATGTCACTAAATCCTGAGCGCAGTCTCAATTCCTCTTCCCTCCCCCCCTCCATCAGAACCTGGGAGAGTGTGAAGAGGACGACGAGAGTATCGGGGACAGCAGCAGATGGTGAGCGTCTCCCACTTTCTGTATCCTGATGAACTTTCCTGGCAGTAACCCTCGTCTCCTGCAGGTGTTGGGATCATCGCGCTGCTCAAACGGACGCTGCACAGAGACTCCGTGGTGATGGTGAAGCAGTTCCGTCCTCCTATGGGATGCTACACGCTGGAGTTCCCTGCAGGTTCATGATCGGTCCTAGATCTCACCAAAACAGACCAAATTTCCCCCCTCACCCATGTTTCTCACATCTCTCCTTCACTCTGTCCTAATTCTGGGATGTTTTCTGTCTGTGTCCTCCTGACATGTGGACATTGCGTGTGCGCTGCTCAGGGTTGATTGATGAAGGCGAGACCGCTGAGGTCGCTGCACTGAGGGAGCTGAAAGAAGAAACCGGATACAAAGGGGAAGTGGTCGGAGTTTTTCCAGGTATCATCTCACACACACACACACACACACACACACACACACACACACACACACACACACACACACACACACACACACAGGGTGTTCAGGAGCTCCATGATCAGCATGTGTGTTTGGGTTGAGCTCTGTAAATAAAGTTGCTACTGTTTGGGTGGCAGTGACGTGTCTGGACCCCGGTCTGTCAAACTGCACCACCGGCATCATCATGGTGAACATCAACGGAGACGAGGTGGAGAACATCAACCCAACACAGCAGCTGGGTGAGCACCGCCCCTCTCTGACACACGTCAGTGGGTTCCCGTCACAGGCAACGCAAACCTCTCCTGTAGTACAAAGTCAATACAAATACAATTCAAATTCCGTACCCGCATAGATCTTAGTGTGAGGAAGAACTGGATTGATTTTGGCAAATGTAAGTAATACATTTCTGAAGCCATTGGGGGTTTTATCTGTAAAAGGTTTTCGGGCTGTCATTTCTCAATTCACGGTTTGATTTAGTCCAAATCTGGTGCTTTTGAATCAACTGAAGTACATCTGTCTCGTTTCTATCAGATTTTACAGTAACAGTTAATATTTAACTCACGCCGAGGAGCTTTTCGTGAAAAAACACTATTTTCTGTACATCAGTCCACATTTAATTTGTGGCGTTCATTCAGAGGGATGGCTTGTAATTTTGGTAGTTTTTCGGGGATATACGCTGGCTGACGGAGAAGAAACTACAGGCCTGGCAAGTTATTTCTTTAATTCTAATTTGACATTAAGATGTTTCAGTCATGTTTGAATTTTCTTTTTGCTGTTTTTAGAATATTTTTCAGTATAATTGTATCAGAATTATCATATATTTTCAGAATGCCCCTGAAATGGGTTTTAAATTAAAGTACCAAATTAAATCTCCCCAAACACACACACACACACACACACACTAATATTAAACACTGTGAAGCCCAACAGACTTTAGTTCAGTCACTTAAAGTTCTGGAAACATCGGTTCTGCCTTCAAGTGTCGATTAAACGCTGTGAAAACATTTAAATCGGCTGGATCCTCTCTAATCTGATTTATGATGAATTAGCCCTACGCTGTTACCCCTTTTTTTTCAAAATGGATCCAGTTCTTCCTCGCACTGAGGTTCTATGGAGATACAAAATGAAATGACAATGATCCATGTAGTTGTTTTTGAGTTATTGCGTTAACGTTATTGGCGATGACGAGTCTTTCATACGTTATTTCATGCGATAATGAAAACCCTGTTGATAATCTTGTTCTCTCTTCTTCCTCACAGGTGATGGGGGTGAGTTCTAACATTGAATATATCAGAAACATTGTCTCTGTCATGAAGTAGCTCCTCACACCAGCATTCTCTCTCTCTCTCTCTCGCTCTCTCTCTCTCCCCCCCAGAATTTGTGGAAGTCCTCCTGTTGCCCCTTGATGAGTTCCAGACTAGAATAGATGGTGAGCTTTTTGTTTCCATGCTTCCATCTCATCCAGAGTGACTCCATACAGAACAGAAGAAGTACTTAAACATTCATGGCGTCCACACTCCACGTCTCATGTATGTAGACGCAGGTTTCCATGTTGGAATCGTTGCCATCAGCAAAAACCTCACAAGCAGTTCTGGAGACTGTTCTCCGGTGGGTTCCCTGTGGTCCACTAGGAGGCGCTCCTGGTGTTGAAACTGGACAGGACTCCCACAGCTTAATAGGGGGATGTTGTTGGGGGAGAGCCCACCATCATCATGAAATGGTCCGAACAGTTTGATCTACAGCATTTTGTGGCACCAAAGGCCGGCTGTTTGATCCAATTGTTCAGGGGAGCTTAACTAAAGTTTCTGGGTTCAAATCCAACTCCACCCAGCCTTTCACTGTGGACTTCACATGTTCTCCCTGTGCTTCTGTGGGTTCTCCAATGTCCTCCAACAGTCCAGTATGTGGACTGCTGTGAATGGTTGGCTGTGAATGGTTGGCCGTGATTGGTTGGCTGTGAATGGTTGGCTGTGAATGGTTGGCTGTGAATGGTTGGCTGTGAATGGTTGGCTGTGATTGGTTGGCCGCGATTGGTTGGCTGTGAATGGTTGGCTGTGAATGTGAATATTTAATCTTTGTCTTTCACCTGTCAAAAAAAACCTCCACCTGGTCAGGTGGTGAATCTTTGGAGCGGTTGATTTGCTTGACAGCGGAGCATTGTACAGGCAGAACATTTCAAACGTCATTATCGCTCGATAACCCTTTTAACCCTAACCCTTTTTTAGCCTGTATCATTTTTCTGGTTACATCGCAGTGATGTCACGAAAAGTCGGACTAACTTGTTGCTTATTTCTCTACAGAGTTGCTGAAGAAGGATAAAATCATGGTGGACAGTAAAGTCTACATCTTCGCCATGGGGATGGCTCAGGCCTTCTTTAAGCCCAAGGAGCTGCCCGTCCTGAAGCAGTGACGCCGATAGGAGGTCCAAGTCTCTGGAAACATGAAGAAAATCCTATGAGAAGTGTAATGAGAGTCCATAGAGCGATACGGGGTTTGGGAAACAGCTGATCCCGTGACACGCCACACACGGTGGCGAGGTCTCAGACACATCTCATCAGACTTTAGTCATGGATCCGTTCATCATCCTTCCAGGTGTCGAGAGACTACTGTGGTTTCCTGAGATGAAATTAACTGTAATTGTGTTTGACTTTCATTTTAACACGCGCTAACATAGTGATTATGCCAATTTAATGGGAAAAACTTTTTGCACTAACAATTAACATAATGCATTTGACCAATCATCTCATCACAGCTGAGAACCAGCTGACGTCCGCCGGCATTCAATCTAATATCCAACATCACTAAAGAACTCAGACTGTTTGGTTGGTTAATTAACAGTATTTACTATATGAGGAAGGTTTTTTCCCACAGTCCTTTGCGTCAATGTACAACAGAGGTACTACAATAACTGGATTCTGATGCTTTACCCAACACTTAATGACCTATGAATAAATGCATTTCTACCTTTACTCTTGCCTGAATCTGTGTTTTTCTGTCAAACGGAGTCATGACTGCTAGATGGTCTGTCTGCTTGTGAAGCCCCTCTCTGGTCTGTACTTCACCACCTGAATCAGCATTCATCAGTTTACACCGAGACCCCCATGCAAGGCCCCACCTGCTCTTGGGGAACCGGGCGGTAGTAGCTCAGTTGGTAGAGGGGTGGTCCCACAATCGGAGAATTGGGGACTCGATCAAGGCCCTGAAAGCCCTGCTCCCTCACAGGGGATTCTCCCTGCTCCTCAGGGATGGGTCAAATAATAACTAACTGTGTATAACTTGCAGTTGTAGGACTAAGTAAGTGATAAATAATGTAAACATTGTTATTATTTTAACCATTAACATTGTTTTTCATGCATCGGTGGAACAGCCATCAGGAGCAGATGGCAAATACTCAACGATTCTTCAACACATATGGGTCAGAAATCGAACCTACGACCTTCTGATAAGTGGACGCCTAGATTAAATAACAAAATTAAGATTCAAATTAATTTAACTAATCAGTTAAAAGATAATTAACAGAGTAGTTTTTCATGGATGAGCATATCCTAGCTGGCAGCATATATCTATATTTCTATATAGGCGTTTACTCATATTAACGCACCAGCTTTCATTGCAATGTTTGTATTTGATGCGCGCTAAATAAAGATGTGTTGAAAGTCTATCTTTATCTATCTATCCGTCTATCTTTCTGTCTGTCTGTCTGTGAGAGCTGCAATACACTGCATGTCCATCAGGTGCACCAGCAGCGGTAGTGCGCCGTCACACACTTTCACTATCTAGCAAATAATAACATTCAACGAAGAAGAAGGATAGACCAATCACGTGGCTTGATTCTTCACTTGAACCAAAATCGGAGTCAAATATTTCTTAAAGAAAAGTCTTTAAACGTGCATTGAATGCTATTACAAATAAATGTTCTGTTGACACATTCCTGACATTAAGAGATGTTTGTGGTTGATATTCTAACGATAACGAGTTTACATTAGTCGGGTCAGGTAGGCACAGTCTTTGTTTACCGAGGCATAGCTAACATCAACCTAGCATCAGCGGTTTTCTGTTTTCTTGTTTAGAGTTTGCTCGAACCCTCTTAACTTCAAACTATGGAGTAACGTCACCTTAATCCTTTTCCTCGATAGGAAGATGGAGGTGGCTGTCAAAGGTAGGTTACTGAATGGTTAATAAGTCCGTTATAATTGTTTCACACCTGTGCGCTTGTTTGCTTGTTTGTCAACAAAATTACGGAACAACAACAGGAAGTGATTAAATGAGATTTTACCTAGAGGTGTGTGCATATCCCAGTGTTTATTAAATTATGATAACTTTACGTGTTTCACAGTGTTTTAATTAGAATAACATGTTAAGCCCTTTGGAGCGGGGACTTAATAATAATTGATGCCTTTGTTCCTTTGATGTTTTATTTTTTAAATCTCACTGTTTTAAATCAATAAAATATACTTTAATGGAGGAATATGCATGACATTTCCTTCAAGGAATGGATCCAATTGATTCCAATCACAATAATGTACTACTATGTACGGCACCAATATAAATAGAAAAAAAAACAATCTGTGGATTTATGTCCCTTTTGGTTGTGTTTTATTCAAGATGCATTTTATGATCATGTGATATACAGGTGAAAATTGGCTGTTTATTTAGAGATTTAATCATCACCCAGCTTACATATACATATATGTATACACCAGCTTCTGGCAGCGTTCTTGGGGAACCTTTCCCCATTCCTCATGGGCAATGGCCTCCAGTTCTTGAGTATACTTGAGTTTACATGCTGCAGCCAGATTCTGATTTATCTGGGATACAAGTCAGGTAACGGTGACGACCACTGTAGAATGTTCCAGGGCTTCCTCTATAACCAAGCCCTTGGAGGATTTTGCAATCTGAATGGGATCGTTGTCCTTTCTGAAGCTTCATCTTCCTTAAGGATCATGAGATGTTTGTGGTAGGTTTTTCCTGATACTTGATGGAGTCCATCTGACATCTACACGTTTAAAGTTTCCATTGCAGAGGAAGTAAAGCAGCTCTACAACATCTGTGAGCCACCATGCTTCACTATAGGTGGGGTGCTCCTCTCAGGATCTGGTTCATTCTTCCTCCTCCAGACATACTGTTGATCCATAAACCCCTAAAAGTTCCAGTTTCGTTTCATCGTTCCACAGAACTGCATCCCAAACTTCTGGGTCTAATCTGTATGGCTCTGAACTACTGGAGAGACTTTTTTTTATGCTTTAGGGTCAGCTGTTTAGGCATTACAAGAATATGCCATCACCAGAGGTGTGACCAATGGATTTGACTTATACGGTTTACAAAAATAGAGACCAGATAGTCCCAAAGTACTGACTGAAGCAGCACTTTGGGACTACTTCAGTCAGTTTATAAAGGCTGGCTCAGAGTTTAACAAATACCAATTATGAATGTCTCAGTGATGAGGGATGTTATTCAGGAGGCTGGGATCCTTCAGAGACTGCAGTTGTCAGTGACGGGAGGATCTAAGGTTAGATTTGGGGAAAACACTGTCATGAATGTTGTACTGAGATATTTGAACTGTCGTGTTGTGCTGACATGTTTGAATCTGGTTTCTCAGGCAAGGCCAAACGGAAGCATCTGAATTCAGCAGAGTGTAATGAACTGGGACAAAGTCCTGATGGCACCGAAGCCCTCACCCATCCCCACACGACCAACCCTGCCCGGGCTAACCGTGACCCCAACCACAGGCTGTACCCGACAACACCCAAAAAGCGACCCAAACATGGTAATTTGCTATAAACCTTTTGAAAAAACCTGAGTTTATTCCAGGTCTGAAGACTGATGGGTACATCTGGATCATTTTAGAGTAGCAGCTTTTGGAAATAAGTCACTAAATTCATGTCATCTTCTGTAATACTTCTTCATCAGCATCGACCACAGGACGTTCTTCTTGGCAACAGAGGGGCATCAGTGACTTCTACTCTGTGACAGGAGTCATCAGTTCCAGTCCACAAAAATCCTCCCCTTCCTGCTCGTCCACAGACACAAACAGACTCAACGGAGAGCATTTTCCCAGAGAGAAGTCTGCAGTGATTGAGGAGGAGGAGGAGGAGGACGACGACGATGAAGATGTCAGTCTGTTAGCTGCCTGGATGACGCCTGAACACGAGGAAGAATATCAAGAGATCGACGATGTCAGTCTGCTAACTGCTGCTAAGGTGTCAGAGGCAAAGAGGGATGATCCAGTGGATTATCTCCAAGGAATCACAGCTGAGATGTTTGGGGACGATGATGACTTTGACAAATGTGACGTTGACGACGAGGAAGTGGAAGCCCTTCCGGATTCCCACTATGGGCTCCTGGGCAGCGGCAAGGACCTTCTGCAGCCCCAGGGCTGCGTGGATGACCTACCAGAGGAGGTGCTGAGGCAAATACTGTGGCAGGTCCCAGCCCAGGATCTCTACCGCAATGTCAGTCTGGTGTGCCATCGCTGGAGGGACATCGTCCAGGACCCCAAGGTTAAACTCCTCGGAGTTATGTCAAATTCTGTATGAGCAGCAGGTCAACACAGAAGATGATCTGAAGCATCGAAAGCAGATCTAATAGAGGAGAATGGAGAATGTTTAAGAGATTAATGTTGAGTTTTCAGCAAATATCTACTACTGTTCTAATGAATGCACTTTGTTGTTTGTTTGATGTGCAGTTTGTTCCCTACAAGAAACTGTATTACCGCTACATGTTGAGGGATCTGGCTACAGTCCAGGAGATGTCCATCATCCTGAAGAAGAGTCTCATACTCAACCCAGCATCATCAGAGCACAGCGTACGGCACCTTGTCATGTAAGCCTGCATTTCCTCCGTAACAGCACACCCCAGTGGTGCAGGGGGCCACGCCTGATCCCTGATCCATTCAGACCGCTTGCCAAAAGTTGAAACATAATGGAACACAGTTTAACTCGCTGCTTTGACCGTTTTAAATCTCGGTACAGAGTTGCTGTGAAAAGATGCAAAGCCGCTGTTGTCGTGGGATCGAGGCACATTCTCATATCATACTGTCGTGAAAATGCTCCCGCTTTTATGTCAGCTTTTTTGGCTTCCCTCAAAAGTACAACAATATTCGTGAGTGTGGAAGCCCTGTTTGCGTTTCCTTACTCTACTCTCAAAGGAGAAGAACCGAGATGTTGCCAGAATAGATAAATATAGAACCGTTCATTCACAGATAAAACTGAAACCCGAGACAACCACTCATAACAAAATCCTAATTCTCTTTTATATTTGAAGCTTACATTACAATCTCGGCTTCACTTTGAGTTCCATTACATTAGAGAAGCAAGAAAAGTATGCAAACAATAAAAATGATCCCTTATGTGATTTGTCTGTGTGTGTTCGGATCAGTTTAATGGCTCAGCATAAGGTCGGAGAGCGAGTGAACCCGCAGGACGTTCTACAACGTGTCAGGAAGCACCGCCTCTTTCCTCAGGCTGAGGCTTCCATCAGACTCCGAATTCCTGACGTTCAGAAGAGCTACAGCCTTGGATTGGAGGTAGGACCCACACTCAAACAGCCAGACCTCCTGCGGTGACTATATGGAGGAAGGAGTTCATACAACCACCAAAGATTTTCACACAATCTGTGTCTGATGCACAGGGACTCAACCCGTATGCCGCCATGGCTGTCATACTGCTCCTCAGCGAGACCATCGGCGACGTCCAGGCCTTGGTGTCTCTGCTCACTGGCTGCATGTCAGCCAACGCCATCACAGAGTACCTCAGCCACATCGCCACGATGCTGCTCGCCTTAAAGCGGAGCAACATCCAGACCAGTAACAAGTAAGCGCTTAAGGTGTGTGCACCTTTACACTCTCCCTTCATCCTCAGCCTCCTCACACTTCTCTTCCTCACCAGGCTGCATTACAACATCTATTATGTGCTTCACCTGATGGAGAACGCCCCTTTCACCGTCAGCTCTGGTCAGAGCAGGTGAGCACCAACATGGATCAGTTGGGTCATTCCGACCTCATTCAGGCGGTCCTGAAACACGTCTTCATTTTATTTCCTGCCAGTCAGTCAGCCACCAGGACCAGTGAAGTAATTTAAACCGTAGGAAATGTTTTAAACTGTGCTTTGTCACTCTGCCAGGCTGCCTCAGGTTCGTCTGACAGGTGAACAGCAGCAGATCCTCAGCCACGACATCCAGCCAGACCAAGTGGTCAAGATTGTGGCTTTTGCCGGTACAGTGACATCACTGCTCGTGACATCATAGCTCTTCACATTGTGCAAAGCAATTTCACGGGGGAAAATGGAATACACAGAGCAGCCATAACATTATGACAACCTGCCTGATATTGCATGAGTCCCCCTTTCCCACCCAAACAGCTGTGGCCCATCGTCCCTTGTTATTCAGGACAAAATGTTCTGCCTGATAGATCCTGCCAACTGACAGGTAACCATGGTAAACAGATGATCAATATTATTTTATACTACATGTCAGTGGTTATAATGTTACGGCTGATTGTTGTATTTCAGGAATCATTCATTTTTATCCCAGGTCCAACCACAGTTATCCCATCAGGGTTTTAGTTCAGATGTTTGAAACAGCGCCGGTAGAATTCTCCCTATAGAGAATCATTATTTAGTTTTGTTCTGGTATCAGTTTCATACTTTCCCACGTTTTTAAACATCACTCACCTGTTTTCTTCTGAATTTTATGAAGAGCAAAGAACTGGAATGTGAAATCTGGTCTTTGGTTTGCCGTGTTGTTTTTTTTAACCTCGCAGATTTCCTAGCTGAGAGTTTTGTGCTGTCTGCTGCAGGTACAGGCAAGACGACCACGTTGGTGAAGTACGCCGAGCAGCGGCCACACCTCCGCTTCCTGTATGTGGCCTTCAACAAGTCAGTGGCCGATGAGGCTCAGCGGCGCTTCCCCCGGAACGTGGAATGCAAGACTGTCCACTCGTTGGCCTACAAGGACGTTGGGAAGAGGTGAGGCTGCAGGATTGTTGGCGACGGTGGGAGGTATCTCTACTTTAGCCTTCTAATTGGTCAAATCCGCTCTACATGTCGGCGTCTCCTCTCCTAAAGACGTAAGCTTTAACGTCTCTGTTTCATTCACAGCCGTAACAGAAATGTTGAGATGTTAAGACGTCTAGAGGTTCCAACATTGGCTTCCATTCAGACGCTACAGCGTGTTTTTTATGTTTCTGACACCTCAGAGACAGTCTGGAGTATCAGTGTGAAGGTTTTACACGAGTCTCTGCAGGATCTGAAGAGTCCAACGATGGCTTTTTATACATGTTCACCACGTTCTTCTGTTGGTCTCCTGTCATCTCCACCGCCGTAGCTACTGCACCAATCAGAAGCTCACCTTCAGCGTGAAGCCATTCGCCATCAGCTCTGTCCTGCCTGAAGGCCGAGGTGGATTTCTCAAGGCCAAAGTGGTGGCGACCACCCTCAACACCTTCATGGCTTCAGCAGACCCTACCATCACCAACAGACACGTCCCAAGGTACCGGGTAGACAAGCGGGGCAAGAAAGTGGAGTTCAGCTCAAGTGAGATACCGGTATGGAATCATTAGTGTGTTCCCAAATGACACCTCAACAAATAAGAGTGTGAGAAAGGCTTTAAACGCTGTGGGTTTTATTGTCAAATCCCAGCTGTTTGCCCGTGACGCCAACATCATCTGGACCAAAATGAAGGACGTCAAGGAGAAACAACAAGAGGCTTACTACATGACTCATGACGGTATGTCAGCCCTATGTCATGTCCAGGTCACCTGTACGTCAGCTGTGTGTCACCTTAATGTTCATGCTGTTTGTCATCTCTGGAACATCTGTGAGTTAGCTTTCTGCCATCTGTATGTCAGCTGTCTGCCATATGTATGTCAGCTTTCTGCCATCTGTATGTCAGCTGTCTGCCATATGTATGTCAGCTTTCTGCCATCTGTATGTCAGCTGTCTGCCATCTGTATGTCAGCTGTCTGCCATCTGTATGTCAGCTTTCTGCCATCTGTATGTCAGTTGTCTGTCATCTGTATGTCAACTGTCTGTCATCTGTGAGCCATGTGTTTGTCATCTGTCATCTGTGAGCCATCTGTATGTCAGCTGTCTGTCATCTGTGAGTCTTCAGTGTCAGATTTCTCTCATCTGTATGTCAGCTGGCTGCCATCTGTATGTCAGCTGTCTGTCATCTGTGAGTCTTCAGTTCCAGCTGTCTCTCATCTGTATGTCAGCTGTCTGCCATCTGTATGTCAGCTGTCTGTCATCTGTGAGTCTTCAGTGTCAGCTGTCTCTCATCTGTGAGTCTTCAGTGTGTCAGCTGTCTGTCATCTGAGTCTGCATATGTCATCTGTGAGTCTGCAGTATGTCAGCTGTCTGTCATCTGTGAGTCTTCAGTGTGTCAGCATTATGTCAGCTTTCTGTCATCTGTGAGTCTGCAGTATGTCAGCTGTCTGTCATCTGTGAGTCTGCAGTATGTCAGCTGTCTGTCATCTGTATGTCAGCTGTCTGTCATCTGTGAGTCTTCAGTGTCAGCTGTCTGTCATCTGTGAGCCATGTGTTTGTCATCTGTCATCTGTGAGCCATCTGTATGTCAGCTGTCTGTCATCTGTGAGTCTTCAGTGTCAGCTGTCTCTCATCTGTATGTCAGCTGTCTGCCATCTGTATGTCAGCTGTCTGTCATCTGTGAGTCTTCAGTGTGTCAGCTGTCTGTCATCTGTGAGTCTGCAGTATGTCAGCTGTCTGTCATCTGTATGTCAGCTGTCTGTCATCTGTGAGTCTGCAGTATGTCAGCTGTCTGTCAGGTCACCGGTGAGAGGTCAGTTAAAGCCCCCCTCAAAAATGGAAGCAGTGCTGCACAGATGAATTTCTCTTTCCCAGGTTACCTTAAGTTGTGGCAGCTCCAAATCCCAAAGCCCCAGTTGTCCGCCCAGTATGACGTCATCTTCATCGACGAGGCTCAGGACTGCACCCCAGGTGAAAACAAGCCTGCTGCCAGATTGTGGAGGCGTGTCAGTCAGAATATTTTCATTAACCGTGTGATATCGTCTCCCTTCGATGTCCCGCTGCAGTCATCATGGATGTGCTTCTGTCTCAGTCCTGTGGGAAGATCCTGGTTGGCGATCCTCATCAGCAGATCTACACGTTCAAAGGAGCGGTCAGTGCGCTCAGCGCGGTGGCCCACACACACATCTACTACCTGACACAGGTGAGCGCCGTCCAGGTAGAAATGCAGACTCTTAGATTTTCAAAAAACGATTTTGGAAAAAAAAAAGATCCATTCAGTTTCAGTTTACCATCCAGTTTCCATCGTATCGCATTTTGTTATGTACATGAGAAATAAAAAAAAAAAGCCATTCGCTTAAATCATGAATTGCAGATTTAGTTAATTTTCAGCTTGTTTCTCTTGTCTTTTCTTTTTTGGTAATAAAGGAAAGTTTCAATACTTGTGACAATCTAAATGCTTAAATATTGAGTCTTATTGTTACCTTAGGCATGTTCATGTTGCACAACCTAATCAGAAACGTTATAATTTGAACATATGTCATGGAATTTCAAATAAAAAAATGGAAGTAACCAAAAAAAAAATTTTAAATAAAAAAATAACGTTTCCTTTTTTTTTTAAATTTGGGAATAAAATGACCGTAAAACGCTGACGTGACATAAATGCACCAGTACAGATTGCTCAAATGGAGCGGCATTTCAGAAATGTTTTTTTTCATGTCCTGATAATCAAAACTAATTCAAGGGTTTTCCACTAATTTTATGGTAATTTTTTTAGGGTTTTGTTTTAGGTATAAAATACAGATTTATTAAAAAAAAAAGGTTTTTAATGTTGTGTGGCTCCTGTCTCTACAACAGAATGTAGGGTTCCCATCAAATCCACTTTAACCCAGTGATGACATTAATAGTGTGTAAATAAATATCCAATACTAGATTTATTGAAGGGAGATAAAAGTAAATCATATTCAGTGTAATGTAATAAAGTGCGTTTGATCCACCACAATGCAAACCAAAAGATGGGCTCAGTTCTTTCCCACAGTCCATTTCCAGTTTAGATGGGCCAAAGCATGATGGAAACTGTAGCATCAGAACTGACGTGCTGGATAAAAGCCCAACAGGAAATGAAACCAGAAATATGCTGTATAATGTTCTATGAACAGCATTCTGTTTCTCTGCCATCTGTGTGTTCTGTCTGCCAAGTATCTGACCCTCTGCTGCTCCCGTGTTTGTCCAGAGCTTTCGGTTCGGCGCCGAGATTGCCTACGTGGGGGCCACTATCCTAAAAGTGTGCAAGACGGTGCAGAAGATTCTGGTAGGAGGACGTCAACAAGGTTCGTGTCCCGGACGGTTTCCTGTCGCGACTGAAGCAGCTGTAGTGACATGTGACTATCCGTCCTGTAGGTGGAGTATGTGATGAAACCGCGGACCAAATCAAAGCAGCTATAGCGACAGGTGTCAGTCAGTGCCATGGGAAGACAGCCATCTTGTCACGATGCAATCTTGGCGTGTTCAGTGAGGCTGTCCGGCTCACAGACGCCAACCCGCTCTGCCGAATCCACTTCGTTGGAGTGAGTATAAACCGATGAGACCCACACAGGCAGACTAGCCGTCATTACTGCGGCGCAGGCTAAGCTATGTCAGGTCGTGAAAAGGTTTTACTGAGGTGAACCTTCCATCATCTCAGGCGTCCATTAAAGGGCATCACCCCATTCGTCCATCTCATAAAAACACAAGCTGACATCGCCGATGATGTCACCAATGAGGTCCAATTCGATTTGGCCAAAGCCACGAGTCCAATAGACACCATGAGTAAAGAAGGCCTCAGGAAAATCACACCGGGCTGAAGGGATGTGATCCAGTCATGCTGTTGTTCTCCCAAATTGGTGTTATCTTCACTGTCTGCAAAACGTGGAAGGGAAATGAAGAGCGGTCTCACAGCGGTTCAGCCCTTTGCCAAGACCTCTGACCTCTGGTCCAGACCCGTGGAGCCATACAACAGCCTGACTGCTCATGAAATCAGGATTATCACTTTTACCATAATCGTCCAGCTGTAGAAACATGGCTGACTTGTAGATAAAGCAGCGCTGCATGGGTAGGTACCTTTAGGGCGCTTCAAATAAAAAAGTAGAACCATTAAATCCTGCATACTGGACCTCTTAAGTCGCTCCTGTAGCTCAGTGGGTAGAGCTGACATACCACAATCAGAATCTCAGGAGTTCAATCCCAGCAGTCTACGTGTCGTGTATATATATATATATATATATATATATATATATATATATATATATTATTCGTATGTAGTTGTTTGCTAATCTACATTTAAAAAATGTTTTTGGTTTCGGCACCTGCACAAATAACTGTCACCTTTCCTTAAGGGTCTGAAAGGCATCAGCCTGAACCGGATCATGGACATCTGGCAATTGATGCAGGAGTCTGGAAAGGCACAAGGCCAAGAAAAAAGATGTGAGATCCATCCACGCACACATATTTTCCTCACGAGCGATGGCAGAGAGTCAGCTAGATTTTGACGAGTGTGATCTGCCTCCAGACATCAGGGATCCGCTCATCCGTGCGTTTGCCAAAAACAACAAGAATCCCTTCTGGGCCTTGAAGATGTACGTCTTCGAGACGGAGGACAAGGAGCTGGAGGCCAAACTCTGCATTGTGGAAAAATACGGAAAACGAATCCCTGAGCTGGTGGAACGCCTGGAAAGATGCTTTGAACACAACTTCAACAATGCAGGTAGGCAGAAAGTCCTGCAGCCGTGTACAGCCTGAATGTGACGCAAAACCAATGCGAGTCCATGCAAAGAGTAGAGAAGTTTGTGCCGGGGACTCACTTAGTTCCCAACTGGATTGAGAACTTTGTGTGAGGCCGCTTCATGTTTCTGTGACTTCACATCAAAGGCAACCATGAAGACTCTTATCTTCGTGGTTGATAAGATGAGTGGAAAGAAAAGTTGATTTTAATCGTTCCTAGAAGAGAAGGACTTACACATGCGGGTTCACATTACTTGTATTACACAATTCCTCATGAGGACCTGCAAGTGGAGATGTTTTAGTGGAAACATTGCAATTCTCAACGCGTTGAAGCAAGTCAAGTGTAACGCACACGCATTTATATCCTCACAACGAGACATCTGATCCGACGCCTCAGAAGATCAGATAGCTTTCAGAAGCTGCCCACAGACCCGGTGCGAGGAATCTTCGAGAACACTCCGTAATCTGGTTGAACAATCGGAAATGAGAGAATGAGTTTGTGTGTCGGGACGAACCGAACAGAACATTCTTAATTGCTTTATAGTTTGTTGGTTTTCTTGCCACGCGCTTCATCGACGGTTAGAAAATCACTATTCTTGAAGATTCTGCCGCTCTTCAATCCTCGCTTATAGCAGTGATGGTAATATTAACATTCTCATTCACACTCACTCAGTTTCTGTGTTTCTAGTCACTGAAATGCAGCTGAAGAACGCAAAGAAATGTTTACCTTAGGATCACTGATGCACGGCGGGAAAAAAAAGGTTACCCCCCGTTGTCTGATACTACAGAAGAGCTGAAAAGGTGAATGTGTGTTCTGATAGAAAGCTGTAGATGTAAATGAGGGACCTAGGTGGTTTTAATGTTATGGCTGATCAATGTATCTATTCTATGACACATTCTGTGTAAAATTTGTGGTCTGGATTTGAGTCTCGCTGCGTTAGTTAGCTACCCTGCTAGCCGGAGATCTCGGAGGTGTGGCTAACTATCTACTAAATTATTATTATTATTATTATTATTATTATTATTATTATTATTACTTGGTAAATATGAGAATCTTCCCGAGACACCTTGCTTTTACGACCTTCCACCCTTTACATTTTATGTGATGAAGCTGTTTTATATATTAATTATTGAGTTCTACAGGCCCTGTTTAAGATTCATGAGGTTGTTTTTGTACGATGCTGCTGATAGTCGGACAATCCGTCTCAATCACCAGTAGAAATCAGCAGCAGTCAGACCGAGAAACTAAACATGACAGATAAAACTCCCGTGCAGTTCCTGTGCACTCTGTGCGGCGCCCTTCTTCATCCTGTCCTGATGTTTGCTTTCCTCCTCTAGACTTCATCGTGGGGACGGTCCACAAGGCCAAAGGTCTTGAGTTTGACACGGTGATGATCACCGACGACTTCGCCAAGGTTCCCTGTTCCAGACACAACCTGCGCTACAACCGTGACTTCTCCTTTGGTGAGCTTCCGTGGGCTAAGACATCTTTAATCTGAGCCCTTTAGAACTCCCAGGTTCTTTGCATCCGTTACTTGGCTAATTAGAACCGGAGTAGTTGGGACGAAGATCAGTACATTTGCTTATGATGCCGACCTTAATAGTTGATCCCCCCTCTTCCCTGCTGCTCAGAAAAAATTCCCAATGATGAATGGAACCTGCTGTATGTGGCGGTGACACGGGCCAAGACCACACTCATCATCACCAACACCATCCGCCGCATCCTCACCATGGCAGGGGTAAGACGTCATCTCAGGTTGTGTTCACAGTTTGAGTTTGTTTTTCCTGTCAAAGGTCGCGTGACCGCAGGAAAACACGTATTTGGCAAAAACCCACGAGTTCATACACTAACTATGTTAAAGGTTCCAAAAGAGCAACACGATGAAGAGCTGACCTTTTGTATCCAGAATGTTAAAAGGTCATCTACAGTGACATCATATCATCCTACAAAAACACTGTTCTGCTCATCAACTACGACCAGATTTGCTGCACGCTCTCAGTGGAGTCATCCTCACCCAGACACCCGGTTGGGTGTCCTCTGTAGCCCTCAGGATGTTCAGATTCTGTTCTGTTCCCTCTTTAACGTTTCTACAGCAACAAGAGGGAAATCAACTTTTTATCTACACCGAGCAGCCTATACCGACAGATAAGGCCTGGAGGTGTGCGGTTCTTGTGAGGATGTGGTCAACTCTAGGTTACGATTACAAAACCATTACTGATGCATCAAAAACTAAAGATTACCACACAAGATTAATTTTTCTCCTGCAGGAACTCACAGCCTGGTCTCATAACCTTCATCTGGCATTCATCATGCCCAATGTGTAAACGTGTTAAACTTCATCCACATTGTAAATCATGTTTGAGATACTATGTAGGATGTCATCGACGTTTTCATCCAGATGATTTTTGGTGGATATTGCTGTATAATAGGCCGTAAATGTAGCTTATAAAGTCCCAACATGTTGAAAACAGCAGCTGTGGTTACGGCTGAGCTCTTGCTGGTTGATTGAATTTCATGGGTGACGATGGATCCAGGATACAAAAATGTTATTCTGGAACCAGTATTTGGGAAATGCTTGGAATCATCCCAGCTGGGATTCTGTCAGAATGAAAAACAAAAAGGAAACTGTGGAATTTCATAACAGAGGCTCATATAATGGTTTGTCTGTGTCTGTGACTAACATGGCTGAGAAAGTTAGAGAAAAATCATCAGCTAATCAGATTAGTGTTTATTTATTGCAACTTGTCCCTCCTGCTGTCCACTTCCTGTCAGTCGGTTTCTTATCTATACCTGCTCTCGGTTATGCAACGTTGGAAAGCGCCTCGATATAACATTTGTTGAGAACTGGCCCCATATAAATAGAATGAATCTGAAGGATCTGATTCTGCATGCTGTCTAAAAGCCCCAAATGCTGAAGGTACCTCTGATTGGTGACCCAGATTCTGTCCTGGATGTCTAGAGTCGCCCGTAAACGTTGCACGAGGATCTAATGCAGTCTTCTTCTTCTTCTTCTGCCTCTCCCCCCTCCTCCTTCTTCTACAGCTTATCTGACCTCGTTTGACTACTCTGTTTAAAGATTAGAGGTGTGACACTTAAACATCATGTTGACCTGCTGCGGGGTTCTCGAAGGTCGTTCGAGGAGAAAAATGACAATCGCTGCTCTAAATGCATTTTTGTACAAAAATCTCATCCGTCTTGATGAGCCCTCTCTCCTTCAACTTCCTGTCCTTTGCAGGAGTACTTCCTGAAGTCAGAAATGCCCAGCGCCCCGGCGAATGGGGGCGAGCCGATCCCCTGCGCCGTCGCAGACTGTCCAAACTGCATCACGCCCGGCTCGGCCTTCATCATGCACAAACAACAGATGGAATGTGTAAGAGCACCTCCGATGCCTCCAGGATACCGGGATTTTCAAACCTCCTGACTTTGTTTCAGACGGAGCACAACAGCTGAAAAATAGAAATGATTATCTAAATATTGGGCATAAACATCTGCCATTCTACCTTCAAAGCTGGTTTAAAGTCACTTATTCAGAGAGAGAGAGAGGGCGAGAGAGAGAGAGGGCGAGAGACTCTGGCTTTTTTCTTCCTCCCACTGTTTTTATAAAACCTTTCCAGACGTCTTTGCTCTGATTTTGAGGTGTCCCTCCCTTGTCTTTGTCTCGCACAGACTGACGGCGTGTCCACCGGAGGCCCGTTGTGCGAGCGGTGCGTGTGGGCTCGCATCGGACCCGCTGCCTTCCTCATGACTGACGACGTCCTCTCGATGGCTGACGTCCCGAGAAGACTGGGACCGCCAGTCAACATCTTCCTGGCTCTTTTCTGATGCTGCTCCTTTTCAAAAATAAGAATTTGTGTGCCTTGTTAAAAAAAAAAGAAAAGACTTTGGACCATGAGAAGGAATGTCGGGTCCCAGTTCCCTTAGGCAGACTGAAAATATTTTTAAATTTGTTTGACATAATGTTGGTTTTCTGAAGAGAAGATGCAGTCAAGGGCCTGAGGTTCACATTCTTCCTGCATAACAGCTGCTTCCCATGAGCCTCTCTGTCAGCAGGAACTCACCATGAGCCTCTCCACACAGACAAAAACTACAATAATTACTCAAGACGGCGCAAACGTCTGGGTTAAAGAAGAATTCCTGCAGATTCCTCCGATAAAACGCCCACTGAGCCCCCCAGCTCGAGAGAGAGAGAGAGAGAGAGAGAGAGATCTATGTAAAAAAAAAAGAAGCAATGAGCTGAAATCAGGCTTCAATAATAGTAAGTAATAATAATGAACTTTATTTGTTTACATGTGAGGGGTGTATAGATCTTTTGCTTTACAAAAGTAACTGGCACATTACAGTAGGAAACAATAAAAATAGACACAACAAAAACAGTAGATGATAAAAAAAAAAATATATATATATATATATATATATATATATGAAAGATTTAAAAAGAAAACAGAAACCAACAACACAATATCATGAATTAATGGTCGTATATATACATAACTTTTCAGTTTTTTCATGTCTTATGAATTTTCATTGGGGTTTATTTGATTTGTTCAAATAAATTGTCTTTTCTATTATCCTACAAGTATAATTTTGTGTATTGAGACAGTAGAATTACTTTAAAGGACTCTAAAGTAAAAATGACTTTTTTAATTTGACTCTTTTCAGTTGATGGTTGCGGTAGATAGCAAAAAAAAAAAAATCGCGTTGGAGAATAATCTACGCGAATTGAAAGCAAGTAGATATTTCTCAGCATCTTTATGGTATAGGAAGATAATATATTACTTTAGTGGTGATAAAAAACACCTTCATATGTGAAGGGAAATGTATTTCAGAATGTGAAAGGACGATACCGCAGGTTTGATGTCTGGAACCTGCAGATGGATTTCTAGATAGTGGATGTCTCTTTATCTTTGAGGCCGACGAGAAGTACTTCACTCGGTCTTCATTTAAATTCAACGTGAATGATTGTTGTAGCAGCGAGTGTCGGGTCTCATCGGAGGTGGTAGAAGTACTCACATTTTCCCTCGTTCAAAAAAAAGAAAGTGATGTATGCAGACGCCCTTAAATGTAAAAGTAAAAGGTTTGACGTCATATCAATATATTAATGTGAGGGATATATTCAACATGAACAACCATCACCTACAAACACAAGTAGAGTAAAACAAAGCACGAAAACAACATCTCCGTACAATTTTCTTCCTGGTCAAGTTTCTTCATTGCTTGTCTGTCTAGATTTCTTCTACCTCTGTTGTCTTGTTTCATCAGTTGTGCAGAATATTATGAACATCTGGCAGAGGTAATCAGACAGCGTCCCATCTGCTGTGGAGGTAATACACCGTCCTTCCTTGCAGGGACACCATCCTGGTTTGCAACAGTAGTAGATCACATGGAATAACCTGTGAAAGCAGGGGGGGGGGTTCAACGTCTACGACGGTGGAGGAGGTGGAACAAACTACGGGGGTGGAGGGGCTTGAACAAAGTCTAAGACGGTGGAGGGGCTGGAACACTGATTAATAGGAATCTGTTCCTCTGTTGGAGTTTCAGTGATGCGGTTGATTTCTCTCCTAAAGGGAAGGAAAAAGAAAAAACCTTTACCTGCATTGATCGGTGATGGATAACAAGGAAGTCTTCACCACAAAAACCTGAATTAGGTTCATCATAAAACCAGAAAGGATCGTGTCCAAAGTTGACAGAGACAGTTTTGCGTTAGCATGCTTACCTTCTATAACACAAGAAGCTGATTCCCACCAGAGCACCGATGATGGCGAGTGTAGCCACGGCGATGACCGATATCTTCGTGCTGCCAAGTTCTGAAAGTAGGAGACGGAGAGCCGACATTAATGATCTTTTGTACGGTCCAAACCCTCCTGCATGGTGACGTCGGACACAATGACAGAGTCGGAGCTTACTGGACGTGTGAAGAAGATTTTTGCTGCTGCTTGAAGGGTCAGCGGTCTCAGAGGTCGTGGCTTTTGTCCCCAACATGAAATCAGAAACAATAAAAACAGAGGTGGTGCAATAAATGTATAATATTCTCCTGTCAGCCAGATCTCCGTGTCGCTTTGGCCGTGTTTGATCCACAACCGCTTTATTTTTCTAAGCCGCAATTAGGAATAATTATGTAAACGTTTCAAATAACTCTCCTGTCAGTATCTGGTAGCCTCCAGTCCAGTCAGTCAGCTGGCAAAAGACTGTTCCACTCTGCTCCAGCCAGAGGGGTGTTTCCTCAGAATCCCCAACCATCTGAAGAAGATGAACGCCCCCTCTCCCCTGCAATCAACCGTGGATCGGCCAGCATTGTATATAATCTTGCAGACAGGAGCTGGTGGTTGGACTTTGTTTTGTGTATTGGTCACAGAAGCACTATGTTTTGCTGAGTTTAAGTTATGGTTTGTTTAATTTTGACACCTTTGCTTTAGAGAAATTGTTAAATATTTACATTTATACTCCGTCCCATTGGTTTATTGCACATATCTTGGGTAAATAAAAACCCCTATTTTTTCCACTGTTTATCTGATCTTCTAGTGTTTTCCTCACCCCCGGTCCTTCACACTGGTCCTGCTGCTTAAGCCTCAGCAGAACCCTCACACAGCTCAGGTGGAGATTTCTTCATTTTGGCTGGTGGACTCGCCCGGTTTTGCATCCACACAGAAGAGTGGTAGGATGACAGACTGGTAGACCTACATTTTTTTCACCCGCTTCAAAAACCTTCCTGTAAACAGGCCCGGGTGCGGCTGTAAAGTTAAATGTAGCCTATTTGACCGCTTACAGTGTGTGTGTGGCTGTAGATCCGTTGTGTTTGGCTGTAGGTCCGGCGAAGTTGGCTGTAGATCCGGTGTGTGTGGCTGTATGCCCGGTGTGTGTGGCTGTGGGCCCGGTGTGTGTGGCTGTGGGCCCGGTGTGTGTGGCTGTGGGCCCGGTGTGTGTGGCTTTGGGCCCGGTGTGTGTGGCTGTGGGCCCGGTGTGTGTGGCTGTGGGCCCGGTGTGTGTGGCTGTGGGCCCGGTGTGTGTGGCTTTGGGCCCGGTGTGTGTGGCTGTATGCCCGGTGTGTGTGGCTGTGGGCCCGGTGTGTGTGGCTGTGGGCCCGGTGTGTGTGGCTGTAGGCCCGGTGTGTGTGGCTTTGGGCCCGGTGTGTGTGGCTGTATGCCCGGTGTGTGTGGCTGTAGGCCCGGTCTGTGTGGCTTTGGGCCCGGTGTGTGCGGCTGTGGGCCCGGTGTGTGCGGCTGTGGGCCCGGTGTGTGCGGCTGTGGGCCCGGTGTGTGCGGCTGTGGGCCCGGTGTGTGCGGCTGTGGGCCCGGTGTGTGCGGCTGTGGGCCCGGTGAAGTTGGCTGTGATCCGGCTGGTTTTGAAGTCACCGTCGCTGAGACACTGGAACTCTGGCTCGTCTTTTGGCTGCTCGAAGCTGCTGACGAGAGAAGAATCTGACTGCATCTAACACTACTTCTATCACAACAGCATTTGTTTCTTGCCCCGCCATCGCGGCTACATGCTGCTGCGAGGCTCATAATAAGATCCAGAAAAATCGCAAAAGCGTTTTTCTTCTTCCGTTTTTGTTTTTTTAAAACTTGTCCTGTCCTGCAACGTTTGCAAGCAGTGTGAAGATCCGGATGCCTTCCAGCGCCCGACTCTGATTTAAACAGCGTTTAAATTTAGTGGACTAAATATCAATATCTGATTTTTACAAGTATATACTTTTTTATTCAAACTTTTTTATTATACAGCTTCTGTTACCATGACTACGTTACATCTGCTTTTTTCGAATCCTTAATTCTTACACTGATGCTAACGCTACAATCATTTGCTAGCGTTAGCTAACAAAAGAAATCTAAACTGTCCAGGCAGCAGGGTTTACTCATTATTCATTAATTATTAATTTATTAGTATTTATCTCTTAATTGAATTCATGCAAATACACAACTCACTGACTGGGGAGGTAATGAAGGCATCACCAGGGACATCAGAGTGACCCGCTGAAAGTCACACCAACATTAAAATGTCTTTGCTTCTTTGTGTCTCAGAGCTAACATTCGGCGTATAGCGATAATTGTATCGGTAAGACGACAAGTTAACCCAGAAACTATGGCAATAAACAATATAATGTGAATACCGTTTTATTCCATAAATGCAAAACAATGCAAGACAAATTCTACTTTTCTTCATCCCAAATAAAGGATGATAGTTGCAGCTATTAGCAGTTACGGGTAGCAATTAGCAGCTAAGTCAAGAGGCATCAAGTCGCTCCTTCCCTCCGAGTTTCTAAATAAACAAGCGTGAAAATTCACAGGAGACTCAAAATTTCTTTGACTAATTACAGAAAAAAAACCAAAAGAGGTACAAAAGTTTTTCTCTGTTGGCAAATAAGTAACATTCTCAAATTAGAATGTCTTATTTATTTTTTAAATGCCTGGAATTCCCCTCATATCATGATAGACACATAATATATTTTAAATATAATAAACTGCGATAAACTTACTAGTTGCTTTGGTCTTTGGTGGCCGTGTGGGAGGTTTCCTCGGGTCAGCTGAAAATAGTGTAAAAAGAGCTTTTTACCAGCTGAAACTGTGAATAACCCAAACATAAAGGTTAGTCAACAATAGACAAAAATTCAACAAGTAATGATTAGATCCTTTGTTATATTGTACAGAGCAATGCAGCCTTTTGGAAACGGGGTTGTTGTACGTATGGAATACCACATAGAACCTCTGATTTCTTGTTGTGCATGTGGATTTTATTATTTTGGTTTACGTTTGAAGACTTCAGAGAAAAGTCATTTGGGTTGAAAGGTCTGCTCGCCACACTATTATCCATTTATTTTAAAGGCTGATGAGTTCCGGCTGATCGGTGCGTGTTGCATGATTTTAGATTTTAGAGGAAAGTAACGCAGACATTCAAATAACCGGGTGGATATAAACCCAGAACCCTATGTCGTGAGGAAACCATTAACCGCTAAAGTTCCGTTTCCTGTACAGGTTTAGACTGATGAGTAACAGATTTGGAACGTCAGCTGCTGCACTGCGTCAAACACTTCCTGTCGTCCTCAGAACTTTGAGGCGTTTGTCACACACGCAAAAAAACAAAAACACCACATTTGTTCTTGTTTCCACCTCCCATCGCTAAGAACTGACGTTTATTTTTCAGTCTTCCTGCCTACCTTCTGACGTTATCAATCACCATCATTAATAAGAGGCATTTACTGTAAGTGTCAAACTACTACAGTGTTTTTATTCAAACCAAATCTGACTCTAGGTTCTGCTTTTACTTACTGACTCCAGCTTTAATGATACGAGCATTCCTCGTGGGTAAAGACTTCCAGTTCTGGAATATTCCTGGGTTTAAGTTTCCCCGGACTAAGCTCAGCACAATGGGCGATCGGGCCTTCTGTTCTGCTGCCCCTCGTCTGTGGAATGCCCTCCCTGACCATCTGAGGGCTCCACAGACGACTGACACGTTTACAAAAGGATTAAAAACTTTCCTTTTTAGCAGAACCTATAACTTTAATTAACATTGCTGCTTTTTGGTCAGGCTTTTATATAGTTATTATTTTATTTTTTATTGATGCTTTTATCTCCAAATGTAAAGTGCGTTATAAATTAAATGTATTATTATTATTATTAAGTGCTGCAACCTCCTTCATCTTCCGGTAAAGTCTGGGAACTGTGGCGGCCATTCTAGAATGTTCCCCGACTTCTTCTGGAACTGAGCTGCTAGCTTTAGCTGCCAGATACTTCAGCTATGATAGCCGACATTAGCTAACTCTATATAGGATAGCAGTAATCAAGCTCTGGTGAAATTTGAGGTCCGCTTGGGAATCGATTTCCGTTGGAAATGTCGGATGACGCCCAGCTTCAGCATCCTAATAGATGGCAAGTTGTTTTCTTCTGGGATATTCTGATCCGGGATGGAATCAACCCTACAGTCTACAGACAGTTGATCTCTACCACTCGAAGCAGCAATGACGCTCCGCCATGCTTCACTGTGGGTAGGGTGTTCTTTTCAGTATCTATTTCATTCTTCCTTCCCCAGAAGGAGGTACAGTGGAGCGATTAAAACGTTTGAAGGTAGGTTCAAGAGTTTTTACATGGTCTGATTGTAGATGTGTCTCTGATGAAGGATGATGTTCAGGAGGCTGGATCAGTCAGAGACTGCAGTCGACAGTAAAAGCAGCATTAAGGGCCAGATTTTTGGAAATAACACTAATATCTGTTGTACTGAGACAGTCAAAGTGTTCTGATGTGATTTAGTTATTACAGATCATAAATGGTAAGTTTTGCTAATAATTTATACAGTGAATTATATAATACCTACATATTAAATGTTAAATAATCTGATGTGGAAAAAAGGAATCAACTCAAGGAACTTCAGCTGTCTTACTTAAATATATGGGTTTGTTATAGATGGATCTGTTATTACAGAGACGATCCCTGCACAGATCCAGTAGGACCGTTATATGCTCACAATGTCAGCGCCAATCTACCAGCTCGCAATGTCTCGCATCCTTCAGATGGCATGTTGTGCATCATGGGTAACAAGCGGGGCAAAGGGAATCTTTTCATTTCCCTATCATAATCTTGTGTCCAACTGAATGGTACATCATTTGTTTAATGCTGTGATGTATGGTGATCTTTGATGATGTCATTGCTGACTCTGTCATTTAGGAGAGAAGTTCTGCTTAACATAGAGATTCAGCTTGCTACGAAAGTCAAAGAACAAATAAGTCTTACGTATGCATTGAAGACTGGGTGTCATCCACTTTGCAGAGCTGCTGACTAGCCTGCATTTGGTGAGAGAAGAGGTTCCCGTCTTCCTAAGGTAACCGTTTATACAGGTGTAGCGATAGGTGTCGTTAATTCGGCGACAGGTCCTTGCTGGATCTTCTGTTAGAGTCATTAAAGGGATTTCTGGACAACTTAAATTGTCTATAGGAAGAAAAAAAAAAGTATTTTAATTAAATCATGTGTGTAGAGATTCACACAGAAATGTAAAATTGAGAATGTGGTCTCAAGGGGGCTCAGAGCCAATCCCAGCCGACGTTGGGCGAGAGTTGGTGTTCATCCTGGACAAGATACGGGCTCATCACTGGGCCAACACATAGAGACAAACATTCAGAATCAAACATCCCCCTTTTGGCAGTTCCCTTCACCACGTCCTTTGTTAAACTTGCACCCACTGCCATGACCAGTCATGATAACCAGTTAATCAATGTTATTCACTTGATCTATCAGTGGTTAGAATGTTGTGGCTGATCGGTGTGTTTGCATGGTTTTAGACTGTCATAAGAGAACAGGTCTTCTGGTGGATTTGAAGCTAGAACCTGAGCTGTGAGGAAACTTTTAACCCCTCTAGTTCGGTTTCCTGTACAGGCTTAGACTGACTGACAGGTTGTGAATACAAGTGAGTACTAACGCACGAGCTCGTAGAGGGGCTTCTTTTATAAAGGGGGGAAAAAAATCAGAACATCAGGATTTGAGAGAATTAATGTTGCAGATCTTTCAATTCAGCGAGTTTTTAATTCATCAGTGAGACGCTTTCCACTAACCTGGAAAGGTATTCCTGATTGTGCTTAGTAATAGTTTCAATAAGTGCTTACTTTATCCATTTCTAATTTTAAATCCGACAATTAAGTAATAATAATAATACCATCATATCTGATTCCCTATAATCTCTGTGAACGCTCACTTAAGATGATCAATAGTGTTTTAAACAAACATTAGTTTATCCTGCTCTTACCATTGTGGCATTGCGCAGCTCCGAGCTGGACCATCGTCATTTTCATGAGGAAGAGGGAGATGAAGGGGGAACTCGGATCCATCAGCCCTGTGTATCAAAACATAGTCTTTAAATAGATCACGTACGCATGTGCCATGATCCGTGCACGTGCATGATTCCTACCAACAAACTTTCAGTTTCAACACAAGACCCCTGTTAAAGAAACGCCGTGGGTGTATCTTAATGAATCACGTGGTCTGAACTTTCCCTATTCTGAGTATGATTGTTTTTTCTATGGACGCCAACAGACGCCATGTTTGGAGTTCCGCAGAAAACCACGCTTCTCAAATGGTTCTATAAACACACTTAAAAGACAAACTGAACATTTTTCGAATCCAGATATAAATTGTATGTTACGCAGGCAGAGCTGTGATTTTTTACTTATACAAGGAGGTGGAAAGAGGCCAGCAATGGCAGTGAAGTCGTCCCGCCGACAGGAGGCGCAGTAGCGGCCTTCATGTCGCAGTTTCGACTGTTTACCGCAGGACTTCCGCTCCGTTCAGTGCGGCGCTGATTGCACATCAAATGTGATGCCAAACCGTTTCATATAATATACACTTGCAAGTCGTTAATGCCCTAGTTTTTCTTGAACAGGTATGTTGAAAACAAGCTTAATAATATGTTAGTTTTGTCACGACCCGCTTTGAAGCCAGCAATTAGTGTTGGGGAGCTGTGCTATCATTAGCTAATGATTTTAGCATTGGCTCATTTTTTTTTTCTTTCTTGATCCCATACTCACCAAAACATGTATCTTAAAATATATCGACATCTTGCATTTAATTATATCTGGTTACTTAAATGAGAAGCAGGTTTTCTGTCAGGCTGTTCCTCCCTTAGTCTCCATCCATGTATTGCAGGTCTTTTCCGCGGAAAGGTAAAGTTGAACCTGATGAAACTTGTATCTGTCTGCAGGAACCAGAGCAATTGACCGGAACCGATGTCGCTGTACGATGACCTCGGTGTGGGTGCCAGTGACACCAAGACAGAGGGCTGGTCCAAGAACTTCAAGCTGCTGCAATCCCAGCTGAAGGTGAAGAAGGCGGCTCTGACGCAGGCCAAGGTGAGACATGCAACACAGGAACAACCAGAACCTAACACTCTACCCACTCGACCCAATAGTCCTTTCTTATTAAACAAAGCCTTAATCCCCATCAATCTGGCATTATCCAGAATGTAACATTACTGGACTTGTCGCATACATTTAGAACTCTTAAATCCAGAGAGAGTAGTGAAAGTTTGAACAGAAGCAAGAAATGTGAGGATTTGTGAACAAATGTATGGTTTAACGCCAAGGAAAAGTGCTACAGATGAGATGTTTGCTTTTAGAATGCAGATGTAGAAGGCCACAAGGATTTACATTTTGTTTTTGTGGATTTAGAGAAAGTATGTCCTAGAATGCAGAAGTAGGGCTTGTGGTATTGCATGTGGAATTCTGGAGGGTCAAAGAAATATGTTAGTAGTAGAGGATATGTATACAAGCGGTATGACAGCAGTAGGAGTGACAGATTGGTTAAACTGGGACTGCACCAAGGATTGACTCTGAACCCCTTCTTCTTTGCTATGGTGTTGGACCAGCTGACAGATGACGTCAGACAACACAGTCCAGCATTGTATTTGTTTGCCAATTGAGAGGCACGCCATTAGAGAACTCGTCAAGAAAGCAAGCGCCGCAGGCGTACTACCGAGTTTAGTTAATTACCTTGACGTTGGTTATAGAGGGATGGATGATTAACCCGAAGATGTTGGGACCTACTAGACGTATTGTAGCCTTCAGCAACAGCTTTTCCCACTGAATATCCATCGTCTATCACAACCCCCTGCTTATTCTACCGGTCTTCAAAATGGTCCAACACGTCTGACTAGATGTGTGTTTTTGGATATTACCCTGTAGTTTCAGTTCCCTCTGCCATTACCACCGTTTCAGCTAGCCTATAGAATACTTACGATTGTAACGCTGTGTCACATTTATCGCAATCAATTGCAAAAATAGTTCATTCCGCTCCCGGAAATAAAAGTGAGTTGAGTTCACAACAAATGTGCTGCAAGTATTTAGCATTTCAAACACGTACACAGAGGAAACGGCATTAACCCAATGAGTAAATCGTGATTAATTGTGTTATTGTGCGCAGACGCAGCGGATGAAGCAAACCACCGTCTTGGCTCCTGTCATTGATCTGAAGAGAGGAGGCTCCAGCGACGAGAGACAGATCATAGACACACCTCCACATGCTGCCGCTGGACTCAAGGTCTGTCTTATAATGGTGAACAGGGACATCAGGGTTTCTTTAGCGTTAAGTCCAATGTTTGAATCTGCCTGAATTATTTCTTTTAGATTTTGGTGGATCAATGCAAAAGATCAAAGGTGAAAACATTTGTAGGTAATCTTAATCTTGTGACACAAAGGAGTGTGTGTGAGGGATTGTGACGCCGTTGTACAAACATTCTAGCTTTATTATGATGAAAATTAAATGTTTGTTCGTATGTAACATTATTCACATCTCAATATAAATCACTATTGCTATTTGGGGATTCTATGTGTGCTTCAGGAGTCGGTGCCTAGCGGTTTCTCCGCTGGCGATGTGCTGATCCCGTTGGCAGACGAGTACGATCCGATGTTCCCCAACGACTATGAGAAGGTGGTGAAGAGACACCGGGAAGAACGGCAGCGGCAGAGGGAGCAGGAGCGGCAGAAGGAGATTGAGGAGAGAGAGAAGTAATGCCATGCGAGATTAAAGCAGCAGCAGGCAGTAAACGATGAAAACTAAAACCAGGAGATAAATGTGATAAACATGTATGAAAAACTGGAAATGATCTCCGGATCCGCTTTAATATATTCACTTAACAAATTCAATCCCAATGTATTACCATTAAGAGATTTTCATATGTGCGCGCATGCTAGTAGCTGTGCTATTCTACCAAACCCAGAAGATTGCTCCTGGTGTTGCTCCTGGAGAAATCCCGGCACTGGAGCACAGGACTCCAGTTTAACTCTTGAATCTGGTGCTCTGCAGGAAGAGGAAAGACAGACACGATGGCGGCGCTCCAAGCGGCTTCTCTCGTTTCCCCACAGAGGGGGATTCCGATGAGGAAGAGGACTTTGAGAAAGAGCGGAGAAAACGAAGTAAGTACTTCTGCGTGTAGTAATATACACCATCCTCGCATGTTTAGCATGATCCCACCATTCCTGCTCAAGAGTCAGAGCATTGAGGTGTCATCTGATTTCAAACAAAGACTCACCTTCTCTGATGTGAATCATCGTCTGTCTCCACAGGTATGGGTGGAGCAGCTATCGCACCTCCATCTTCACTCGTGGACCGGGATGGTAAGTTTTATGATCAGCAATTAATCCTTATAATAAACGCACAGAAATAAGCAAAAAGGAACAAGTTCTCTAATATTAGGGGGATAAAAGAACAGTTTTTGCATGTGATCATGCTTTTGATGGGAACATTACCTCGTCATGTGACATGTAAGAATTAAACACGAGAGGTTCTGAATGATCTGCAGGAACCTTTACTTTCTTGATGGCGGAGAGAATCAGTGGCCGTAGCGTTCTGTTAAATCGTCAGCAGGGGGCAGCATTGACGTGTCTGACTCAGAGTCTGTCAAACTCTGAGGGAAAACTGCATTCTGGGTGGTATTTTTTACTTCAGTAACATCATAAGTTCATCCAAAACAAAATATGTACAGTGGAGAGCGGCACTCTCCAGAATCACATTTCTGTTTAAGTCTTAGGAAAATTAAAAGAAGAGGGGAGAGACTTGATAACATCAATGATTTATCATTGCAGAAAATTGAAAATATTGTTTCTATAGAGGAAGAGTTTAAACCATAATTTACAGCATGCACAAACATTTTTGAAGCTTAATAAGTCAAGAGTGCGGGCGATCCTCCCCGCTCGGCTCCTGTCCGATGTCGCCGCTCATCCACTCACTCCAATGAAACTGAGGCTAATCCTGAGAAGATATGCTACGCAGCCCAGCAGGGTGTTATGGATGGGGGGGGAAAACAACATTTAAAATGCTATGCATTATAAATTAAATGTATTATTATTATTATTATTACGCGTGCGTATTAGGAAGTAGAACGCCATCTGAATTGTCTGGCGAGTGTGTTCACGTCCTTCAGTTGTTTAAAATGTTTCAGTGCTGTTTATTTAAAAACAAGGAAACTTTAGGATACGGAACATCCGCCCACTCTTACTGTTTTACTGTGGCAGAAGAAAGAAACGGCTAATTAAGCCCAGCCACTTACCAAAGGTCATTTAAAGATCCTTTTTTGTTATCATCAATTCAAATCTGATTAATCTTAGATGTAATTTGTAACAGGAAAAATGTAGTTTTCTGGCAGTTGTTGATGATTGTGTGAAAAACTCTTTTTGACATATTTGTAATTTATGCATAAATAATAAATGATAAATAATAGCTAAGTAACATTAGAGAAATCTAAAAATGTAAAGATAAAAAATATTCTTGAATCTGCTCCAAAACATAATGGAGAAGAGAAAACCCGGTCCTCCACCTCATCTGGTGTTACATGGTACTGATGACAGACAAACTAACGGACACAGAAGAAAACACATCCGCATAATAACCTTCTCCTCTGCGGTCCAATGTTATCCAGGCGCAACTTCCTTCACCTACGAAGATGAAGGCCGGCCCACCAGAGGTCCAAAAGCAGCCATCCCTCCACCCATGTATGATGACTCAGACCGGCCACGATCACCGCCAGGGCCCACCAGTTCCTTCCTGGCCAACATGGGGTGGGTTGGGGACACCCACATATACACACACACACGCACATTAACACACAAACTCACATTAACAAATACACACACACACAAACTCACATTAAGACACACACCCACAGACACACATTAACACACACGCACACAAACTCACATTAACATCCAGACACACACACACAAACAAACTTGCATGAACACACACACCAGGCTAACCAGATGTCAATATTAATGGTATTTAAAAATGTAGTATATTATGACAAGTTCTGAAGAGCTCTTCAGAACTCTGAAGAGCTCTTTGGAGGCTCAGACATGTGAGTACCAGATGATGACTGATGTTCCTCCTGTCTTCTCTCGCAGAGGTACGGTGGCCCATAAGATCATGCAGAGGTACGGCTTTAAAGAGGGCCAGGGTTTGGGGAAACACGAGCAGGGCCTCAGCACGGCGCTGTCTGTGGAGAAAACCAGCAAAAGAGGTGGAAAGATCATCATAGGAGATGCTGCAGAGAAACGTAAGCCACGTTTGCATCAGATACCACATGTTACTTTTATCTGTTCTCTTTTAAAACCTTTGATTGAGCTTTATTCCGGTCCGTTTACTCGTCTCCTGCATGAACCGCGGCCCATGTTGTCAGACTTCGCTCTGCTTGTTGATTCTTTCACACGTATTTTAGCTCTGCAGCCGTCATGGTGGCAATCCAGGAGGTTTCAGTCGGATCTTTTACGCTTTAACATATTTTTTTCATTCTGTGTGTGTGTGTATGTGTGTGTGTGTGTGAGCAGCAGGGTCCAGCCAATCAGCTGTCTTGGATATTTTAGGTGGGTACTCTACAGGTTTGCTTCTTCCCGTTTACTCTCTTCTGTGTCTGCATGTCTTTTATCATCCATATGATTCTTTTGTCCTTTTTATCATTAAGCGTCTGTCTGTGTTCAAAGCTGAGAGATTCCTGAACAATGTGTATATTTTTAGACTTTTGGATTATTATTCTGTTGATCATTAAACACTGACACACGTCTGTCCTCACCAAAGACTTTTATTCTTTAAAATGTCTTTAAGTCTGCTCTTCTTTCTGACTTTCATGGATGTTTCAGTTCCAAAACTAAAGAATCACCCCGCCAATCTGGAAATTTCCAAATTCTACGCTGTAAAAATAAATTGCACTGCACTCGATAATTTACCCAATATATAACTAAATCAAGATAAATCAAAATTAAGTAAAATAATGTAACGATATGAAGGGAAAAATATGAAATAACAAAGTTGAGAGTTCAGAATAGGTCAGATATAAGAAGCAGAATGCTTCAATTAAATGTTGTTTTATTAGTTTACTTCACGTTTCACAGGATAATTCTGATATTAATTATAAGAAGGCTCCCAGGGTTGACTGAACCCCAGTTTGAAAACAATCACTCATGTTTTCTGGGGCGGTCGACCTGCTGTACCTTCATGGCCTTTATGGAAATCACTTTTCTAAAGAACATTAAGTCAATTCAACAATAAATGCTCATTATAGGTTTAAGGCGTAATTCAACATTTTGTTTCCAGCGGTTATCTGCCTTCCGTTAGGGAAAGTATAAGAGTCAAATAATGACAGTGGAGTGTCTTATTGTAGGAACAGGCGATAACGACATCTGCTGTGGAGATCCTCTCCTATAACACAAACATTGTCAGTCAGACTTTTAATCTTCTAACATGCTTTCTTCATCGCCTATTCTCTTTTTCTTCCATTTGCTTATTTAACATTTTTGACGTTTTCGATGATTTGCTCACATTCATCTCTGATAGAGGTTATTATGGTCTGTCCGCATCAGCACACAGAGAATTGTTGTAGTTGCGTGGATGTGTGTGTCCTTGGACGCATGTTTTCAGCCTCCTGCTGAGGAAGTTGTACTAAACAACGGGAGAATATCACGTTTAAAAACTGAATTGACTTTGTTTCCTTTTGAGGAGAAATAACAAATATATAATAGACTCTCAGAGACGAAGTGGTTTTAGAGGATTTTAATTAAATGAGTCTTTATTCGTTGCTTCTTCCCAGATTGACTTTTTGCCTGTGATGTCAGCTTAATCTCAGCGGTTGAAGTGTGTGTGAGTTAATTCATGAAAGGCTTATCGTCGCCTCATACTGTAGAGAATAAGAGTTTACATTAGAGTCACTCTGAGACGGTCTGTTCTGTTAGGAGAACAAACAGGAAGTAGCTGACCTTTGAGAGACGCTCCGTCAGCCCTGATCACTGTCGGAGTTTAACCAAGAACCGTCTGTAATCTGCGATGTGCGATGTGCATGTGTGATTCTTCAGGGTTCTCTCGGTGGCCATGTAGTCACTTTCCCAGGAACGATAACCGATTGAACCGGAGTCACCTGTTTAAAGAGTTTCCTCAGCTGCATGCGTGACAAATGTGATAAAAACAGCCAGACGTGACAGAATCACAGCGGCTCAGCAAACACAGAGCAATATTTCAGAATCCTCCATTCTCTGAATAGTTAGATTTATCACACACATTCAGTGATACTTGACATAATCAGATATCGCTGCGTTGGACATTCCTGTTTCATTCAGCTCTCCTAAAGGGGGGGGGAAGTACGTGACCTTTGTTTCTGTTTCCATCGCAGCAGCGGACCTTTCCAAGAAGTCTGACGCCAACCCGCTGACAGAGATACTGAAGAATCCCACAAAAGTGGTGCTGCTGAGGGTAGGCCTGTCTGTCTGCCTTACAAATGCTGTTGTCTTATTGGCTCTGTTTCGCGCACTAAAATGTAAGGCGTTAATAAGAAATCTTAATTTAGATCCAACTGCTCATCGTCACATGTTTTCGTTAGGAAACAAGGACAGCTCCTAGTGGCGTAGGAGAACACACTTTCAGAATCCTGCCTCCTAGACGCACAAAAATGCTGGAGGTAAAGTTGAGGTCTGCGTTTCAAAATGTATTTGAGTTGCTTTGGTCACATCAGTCCATTATCTACAATTGTTCCAGGCAGGCAGACCAGATTAAACAGAACCTTTTCGAAACATTCAAGTTGCACCGACCTCACTCAGTCCTAGCACTCCTAGCATTACCAAACATACCGGGAAACTCAGAGATTGACCAACATTTAGACGGTGATTTGCCAAAAAATAAACAAAGAAACACCGTTCAGTGCCAGAAAGTGGTTCTCATCCAAAATGTAGATCCACTCTGATGATTCGTAAGTAAACAAACATGGTCCTTAAGTGGTGCTGTAAACATGGAGCCATAACAACCTCAACAACAGAGATTCAGGCACCTGACTCAACACAAGACGGGTGTGAGTCTCTCGCCCTCATGGTCTGGTGTTTATTCCAGGAAGTCTAGGAATCGCTGCATCGAGTGGAATTATGGCCCATTTACTCTCACCGTTAAAGACCGATTCTGACGCAGCTTTTCTTTCACTCTGTTGGTTTTGTACACGTTATATATCTCTGCGCATTTTCTGAGCGCTTACAGATCTGAATGAAACCGCAGGACCAATAGAAATCATAGCTATAATTCAAGACAGTAAATGTCACGGCGAAGGAAAAAATGAAGTGAAAACATGTCGCATGTGTATGATGACCTCACCGATCACCAAGTATGACATCGCCTCGTCTTTTATGAACCAACTTTATCGTCACATCTTCTTCTACCGTCATCTTCCTGTGCAAACTTTTGACTCTTCACTGCCATCTGGTGGATATATTACGTGTAACATAGAAAAGACACTGACGGATGCCGCGTTTGAGACGGACGTACCTGTTTTGGTTTGTAGATGGAAGATAAATCACGGTCGCTCTTAAGAAGAGCAAGAGCGTTGATTTTGGAAGTGCTCCATTAGAAGGAGGTGGTGAATCAGCAGACAAAAACATTTCCTTAAAACTCTCATGTCAACTTTTCTCGTCTGTTAGAACATGGTGGGCCCGGGTGAGGTGGACGAGGATCTGGAAGGAGAGACGAAGGAGGAGTGCGAGAAATACGGCAAAGTGGTGAAATGTGTCATTTTTGAGGTGAGCGGCGAGGACGGCGCTGAGATGTTAACGTGTTGATCCAGTAGGACGGCGCTGACAGAAACTCTTTTCCTCTCAGATTGCTGAAGTGCTGGACGATGAAGCCGTGAGGATATTTCTGGAGTTTGAGAGGGTGGAGTCCGCCATCAAAGGTCTGTGTGCGCTCGTCATAGTTCTACTTACTGATTCTGTTTGTACAGTAAAGTTAAACCTCCGCATGTCTTTAGTAGGAATGACTTTGGTGGAGGATGACCGTGATGTAACTGCATCTAGTTATTCCTGCTGTTGTACAACTGTTCTAATAAGCGCGGGTGAAAGTGTGTCCCCTCCTAAATGGGTTGGCCCAGATCTGAAACCAGGTGAGTCTCGGCTCCCTGAGGTGTTACATCACCTGTGGGCCAGCAACCCGTCCGTCTCCCTGCAGACGTCACACCTCAGGAAGCAGGACAGACGACACATGATCTATTTTCTAGTGATGGTGAAACATTGCGTAGGGAACTGGTTGGCTTTCTTTCAGACGGAGGTCAGAGTTCACAGGTTGCGTTGGATCACTCAGCTGTAACGTACGGGTTTGAGTCCGGTTCCCCTTTTTGTTTTCCTTCTGTGAACTGTCCCTGATGTCAAATTTGGAGAAAAATTATTCATCACATATAAGGTTTTACGTTCAGTGGTCAACATTTACGCCAGAGCTCCAACGTTCACGACTCCTGACCCAAAATCTAAATCGTCAACTCAGAATCGGATCAGATGGAAGTTGTGGGAAACATAAACTGGAACTTTTGGGGCCTCTGGATCATCAGTTTGTCTGGAGGAGGAGGAATGAAGCTCATAGAAGGATGGAGAGATGAAAGCTTCACACTCATCTCTACTGAATCTGACCTCATGTCGTCTTCAGAGAAACAATCTCTGCAGCTTGGATTCATCTAGTGGGCCGACAGGACTCAGACCATCGGGCAAGTTCCTGCCCTCTTTCTGTTGGGGAACTTTTAGACCTCAATTACTGTAAGTCGTCGATCCTGGAAACGGCGCTGAGATCATCTTTCTCAGTTGTTTCTTTCCCAGAAGTTTGAGAGAAGCTGTTCTTCTTTTTCGGGCTTTTTTTATCGCTGGCATTCAGTGTTTACATCAATCAGCCTGGTGTCGCAAGAGGATGTTCCACACGAATCAAAGCATTTCTTCTTGGAACCGTGAGGGAAGAGCGAATCCACCACGAAACAACCAGGGGGGTTTCTCGTGTTTGTGTAGATAACTGCAGGAAACCAGAGAACCGGAGAAGTTCTCAAAGGTTCAGGTTTGATATCTGACCTCTGACCCCGTCATGCATCTGCAGGCAGAGTTGATGTATGCGTTTATCTTCTCGGATAAAGTCTTTCCTCTCCTCTACAGCCGTGGTGGACCTGAACGGACGTTATTTTGGAGGGCGAGTCGTCAAAGCCTGCTTCTACAATCTGGACAAGTTCCGGATTCTGGACCTCGGCGAGCAGGTCTGATGTCAGACGGCGTGATCACACATCAAGTCCCCTGTACATAACAACCCTTTCTTATATTTCCTGGTCAGTGACCTGTCTGAGTGTCGACTGTTGTTCTGTGATGAGAAACACCTTTACGTCAAAAACAATAAAATGTTTTAAATTGTTTATTTCTTTATGTTCTCTGTGTTTAGTAGGTCTAACTTTTATCACTTAACCTTTATTTTACCCACAAAGTCCTACTGAGAAATGAAAATCTCTTCCTCAAGAGCGTCCCAGTTGAGACCGGCTGCATAAACATGTACAAAAAACAACTTACAAAGAATCTGGTTGAATTAAAACGGCCATATCTGTGACAGAAAACCATATCCTGGAAACATCTACAGGCAGATGTCTCTTCATCTCAGATGAAGATGAGTTCAATAGGTCAAACTTCTCTTGTTAGAGTTAAAATAGCTAATTATTCTCCCGTGTTTATTAGAAATGAGCCGAGTCATGCTGACTGCACCGCGGTCTGAAATATTTCATCGTGGAATAAACAGTCAGGCGACATGGAATCAAACGCATCCTGTTACGGAGCCGCTCACGTCACAGAGGCCCACTTTCCTTCTGACATAACTCTGGTTCCTCCAGGCTTTCTCCTCCCCAGGGCCCCCTCCCCGTCTTAAATTAGCCCTGATGGATTATGGGAAAGGTGAACCCAGCCCTGGCGACATTCAGAACTTATGTAAATGAAACGGTCCAGAAGCTTTGAGAGAAAAAACGCCATCAGGAGGGATCCTACTGGAGCAGCAGGTTTGATCCACAAACCAGAGACTCTCCTTTTTCTCAGTGCAGGGGTCAAAGGTCGAGGGCATATGGAGAATACAAGTGGACTTAAAACGTTTCTTCGTGAAGCTTCAGAGTTTCCTTCAGTTTTACATGCTGAAAGTAAAACCCAGTCAGAGTAAACCTCGTCGGGGTCAGCTGCAGGTTAATCCATTATTGTTGGGGGTCTGCAGCTGCGCGTGTCGTCTATGCCTGCGGGGGGCGTCAGGCATGAGGTCGGAGGTCGGAGCGCGCTCTAAGCGTGCCGCGCAGCAGGGAGACGTGATTGGTCCTCATTGGATCCTTAAACCCTGACCTCAATACCAGCAGGGGGGACATGAGGAGGGGTCCAGAGGTCCGGTGTCATCTCAGGTCGACCTGGTTGTGGGGAATCTGGTCTTCATCAGGATGGACAGATGAAGAAATGTGGATATAACATGAGTGGATGCAGCCTGGAGATCCAACAGATGGATGGATGAACAGATGGAAGGATGAACGGATGGATGGGTCAACAGATGGATGATGAACAGATGGATGATGAACACATGGATGATGAACACATGGATTGATTGACAGATGAGTGGGTGAACAGATTGATGGATGAAGAGATGGAAGGATGAACACATGGAAGGATCAACAGATGGATGGATGAACAAATGGAAGGATGAACACATGGATTGATTGACAGATGAGTGGGTGAACAGATTGATGGATGAAGAGATGGAAGGATGAACACATGGAAGGATCAACAGATGGATGGATGAACAGATGGATGATGAACAGATGGAAGGATGAACGGATGGATGGATGAACAGATGGATGATGAACACATGGATTGATTGACAGATGAGTGGGTGAACAGATTGATGGATGAAGAGATGGAAGGATGAACACATGGAAGGATCAACAGATGGATGGATGAACAAATGGAAGGATGAACACATGGATTGATTGACAGATGAGTGGGTGAACAGATTGATGGATGAAGAGATGGAAGGATGAACACATGGAAGGATCAACAGATGGATGGATGAACAGATGGATGGATGAACGCATGGAAGGATGAACAGATGGATGGGTCAACAGATGGATGGATGAACACATGGAAGGATGAACAGATGGATGGATGAACAGACAGTTGGATGAACCGATGGATGGATGGATGGATGAATCGAACAGCAGCTGTTGTTGTGGAGGAACCACAGAACTCAGATGAATCCAGCGGATGAATCTTAAAGGATGTGGAGGATTTATTTATATCTATCAAAGGTTTTAAAAGCTTTCATCTGAACCAAAAATAAATAAAAGCTCATAACTGCGGAGTCAAAGGAGTGAAACATTTTTCCTGTGGGCTGGAGAAGAACCAAATGCAAAGACTAAAGAGAGAGATCCATCCTGAGTAGAAGAAGCCGTCAGATTAAGATCAGGAGGCGTTAAACATTCAGATGAGGTGATTGACAGGAGGAGAGAGAAGCTGCTTTCACACCGATCCACTTCTGATCTCTTATTCCTTTTACCACAGTCAGATTTTAGAACTAAATTGAAATATTGAATCATGCGCCGCTTTTATGGCAGCAGGCGTGTTTTTTTCTTCCCTGCAGACAAAATAGGAGGTGATAAAGTTATCCTTTCAAACTTTATCTCCCTGCTTTTCTTCGCTCACGGCCGTGTTTCACCACCAGTGACGTAAAAACCCAGCTCAGTTTCACAACTACGGTTTCTCCACTGTGACACGCTCCAGGTCTCAAAGGTCGTGACCCCGCCTTGTACCAGGAGAAAATAAGTGCGGGCACACTTTGTTTGAAGAGGACGTCCAGCGCATCCATAAAAATGAACAGAAAATATCACATCTCCTTTAATGTCTTTGTTTTGGGAGCGCTACAGGAAGCTGTGATTTATGACCTCCGCCAGATGGGGAGCCACGCCGAGGATTGTGGGAAAGGTTGGAGAAAGTTTAGAGAGAGGGTTTAGATTTTGTTGTTCTCTGAGTTGGATGTTTAACTCAGTACATTTACTCAAGTACTGCTTTGAAGTTCACATTTGAGGTACTTTTGTTGATATTTTCCTCTCCGTGGACTTTCTACTTCTTGTTCACTGCATTTGTTGGACAACTTTGACGGGTTTTCATCCCCTTCCTGTCCGCTGAGAACCACGGATTTGGTTGAGCTCATTGGAGTCACTATGTTTTATTGAAAACTGAAAACTTAACTTAACTGCTCCTCTTTATAATACGACCCAGTGGCAGCAGGTACAGTATATACTAAAGAGTAAGGGGCCGAACACGGAGCCCTGAGGGACAACGTGGCTCAGAGGCGTCACGAAGGGTGGGGGGGGGGGGGACCAGAACCCTCTGGGGGTACGACACTATATATCTCAGCTAGCTTGGGAACGCCTCGGGATCCACCAGGGTGAGCTGGAGGGTGTTGCTGGGGAGAGGGGCGTCTGGAATACCATTTTTAACCGGCTGTCACCGCTACCCGAGGTTTGATAAGAGGAAGAAAATGGATGATGAAGTAGTTAGATTACTTCATCCTTTAACATCTATAAGATAAAGTAATTAGATTACTTCATCCTTCAACATCTACAGCATAAAGTAATTAGATTACTTCAGTCTTTTACATCCACAGCATAAAGTAATTAGATTACCTCATGGTTGGAGAGACTTCACAATGTGTATAAACTAAATCTACAAAATTGACCAACTGAGGAAGTTTGATACACTGTAAAAAGAAACTGCAGTGGGAGGTAAATACTTTTTACAGTGGAGTCAGACTCCACTGTAAAAAGAAACTGCAGTGGGAGGTAAATACTTTTTACGGTAGAGTCAGACTCCACTGTAAAAAGAAACTGCAGTGGGAGGTAAATACTTTTTACGGTAGAGTCAGACTCCACTGTAAAAAGAAACTGCAGTGGGAGGTAAATACTTTTTACGGTAGAGTCAGACTCCACTGTAAAAAGAAACTGCAGTGGGAGGTAAATACTTTTTACGGTAGAGTCAGACTCCACTGTAAAAAGAAACTGCAGTGGGAGGTAAATACTTTTTACAGTGGAGTCAGACTCCACTGTAAAAAGAAACTGCAGTGGGAGGTAAATACTTTTTACGGTAGAGTCAGACTCCACTGTAAAAAGAAACTGCAGTGGGAGGTAAATACTTTTTTACGGTAGAGTCAGACTCCACTGTAAAAAGAAACTGCAGTGGGAGGTAAATACTTTTTACGGTAGAGTCAGACTCCACTGTAAAAAGAAACTGCAGTGGGAGGTAAATACTTTTTACGGTAGAGTCAGACTCCACTGTAAAAAGAAACTGCAGTGGGAGGTAAATACTTTTTACAGTGGAGTCAGACTCCACTGTAAAAAGAAACTGCAGTGGGAGGTAAATACTTTTTACGGTAGAGTCAGACTCCACTGTAAAAAGAAACTGCAGTGGGAGGTAAATACTTTTTACGGTAGAGTCAGACTCCACTGTAAAAAGAAACTGCAGTGGGAGGTAAATATTTTTTACGGTAGAGTCAGACTCCACTGTAAAAAGAAACTGCAGTGGGAGGTAAATACTTTTTACGGTAGAGTCAGACTCCACTGTAAAAAGAAACTGCAGTGGGAGGTAAATACTTTTTACAGTGGAGTCAGACTCCACTGTAAAAAGAAACGGCAGTGGGAGGTAAATACTTTTTACAGTGGAGTCAGACTCCACTCCACAGTGGAGTCAGACTCCACTGTAAAAAGAAACGGCAGTGGGAGGTAAATACTTTTTACAGTGGAGTCAGACTCCACTGTCTGTACAGGAAATACTAGATTACTGCTGCCAACAGCTCATTAGGTTATTTTATAACGGCTTGAATCGCCAGAGTAGTCATCTGAAACACACTATACGTGTGTACGTGTGTGTGTTTGTGTGTGTGTGTGCGTGTGCGTGTGCGTGTGCGTGTGAGTGTGTGTGAGTGTATTATCTAATAATAATAATAATAATAATAATAATAGAATTATACTATAAATATTATAATTGTGCAAGCTGCGGTCTCCACTCTTAATGAAAATATAGTGGAGCTCATAAAAAGAAAAAAACCCACATCCTCCAGAACTTCAGGTTTATTTAAGCTGAGCCTAGTGGAAACATTGAGTGTTTTGTGCACTTGAAATAAAATAGGCTTGGGGATGTTTGTGGTATTTGTACCCTGCATGATGCAATGGGAATGCTTTGGGCATTTGGAGGTAGAGTGAGGTGATGTGAGCCACTGCACGTTCACTCCGCGTTTCATCTCACACTCAGGCTGTGGAAGTTTCACGCCTTACACAATAAACCGTAAGAGTCTGTCCTTCAGGGGAGCAGCACATAACTTAGATGTGATAAAAAATGTTATATAAAACACACGTAAAACCCTTTACAGAAAACAGAACTTCTACTAATATTTATTATGGTAAATGTAATAACAAGAACCAACAATTATAACAAAACTACTACTACTACTAATAATAATAATGTAATAGTGGTGGATAGTAACTAAGTGCATATACTGAAGTACTCCACTTAAGAGGTACTTTACTTGAGTGTTTCTTTTTTGTGCTACTTTATGCTTCTACTCCACTTCATGTGGGAGGTAAATATATCCACTAAATTTGTTTATTTATTCATTTTTTTTAAGTTTCGTTATTGGGATTTGTCGTATACATACAAATATTTGTCAGACAAATCCCGTTTGTTGGTTATTTTAAGTAAACAAGAACGACGATAACAATAAAACATGTCTCTGTGCAAAATGAAGAGAAGGAAAGAAAAGAGAAAAGAAAAAAAAAAGAAAAGTTAAAAGTATAGAGGCAAATGTACAAATGTATTCAAAAACACGAAGTGTATAAGAATTAAAAAGTAAAGAATGATTAGCATGGGGAGGAATATTCCACTGATAATATTATGATGACATACTATATTCATACTTTCACTAAAGTAAAATATAAAAGGCACAGTTTTTTCACGGAGTGGCATTAGAATCTTAACTCAAAGGAAGGATCAGAATTCTTTATCCTCCACTGGTGAAAACAGTAACATTAGAGAGTCTTCTAATAACAATTTTATTGCTACTAATACAATTATAATAATTACTACTACTACTACTACTACTACTAATTACAATAATAATAATACATAATAATTATTATTATAATACTAGACAGTGGACAGTAAATGGTGTGATGACAACGGTCGGCCACTGGAGGGCGCTGTCGCAGGCTGTCTATCGTCGTGTACGCTCTGTGTTTAGGCACGTGAGCGTTTTTCGTCAGCAGGTCACGTGCCCTCCATGCCGGGCGGGGTTAAATAGAGGACGTGCGCAGCACGCCGGCATTCACCGGCTCGTTGAGTTCTGTTACCGCCATCAGACCGGCTTTGTTCCAACCCTTACAGAGGAGGCACCTGCCCCGGATACCTGCGGCTCTTTGGTATTCTGGTCCCGGATTTAAGCGGCCCGTTCTCCTGTACTGTTCGATTCTTCAACTTCCAAGGAATGCCCAGGGAGCTGACCCAGAACAAGATCCAAAAGATCTGGATTCCCACCAAAGATGAAAAGCCGGCGCCCCGTAGAGGTAAATAAATCACATTCTTGTGGTTTCCTCTCATTCATTGTTCGTTGGATTTTTTCCCTACAGATATATTTAATATGTTGATAACATGTTAGTTACTCCTTTTCATCCTTAACCTGAAGGATAAATTATGGCTTTCGGTTCTACCGTTTAACTTAAATGACAGCATCACTCCTGTGGTGATTCTTAACAACTAAAGTAATATTGAAAACATTTATTTTCCCCATCAGTATTTTACTAATAAACGTAGTTATATCGTTTACATATTTATTTTCTCTCTAATATAGCTGTATTTATCTATTTTACTCTGATGCACCGCTCCATCTTCATTAGCACGCGCCGCACATTAACGCTCCATGTCGAGGCTCTCTCTGATCTCCATGGTTTCCATGCTGCCCCATTTCCTGGCGTGACGTCGTACAGGCGATACCGAGTTCCGATTGGCTCGCGTGTATGGCGCGAGCCCGAGCCTGTTGGAGACCACCGCAGAGGATGTTTGAAACGTTGTAAATATTATTATCATTATTTCTGATGATGCTGTTGATAAGATTATTATTTCCTATTGATTAGTCATATTATTTTGATTCTATAGAGTTTTTTCCACGTCATAGACACAGTGTACACGCACAGCAGCGATGAAAAACAATTTAGAATCTTGAAACCAAAGCTGAAATAAGATCAAACCCAATATGCCAAAAATATGTCAAAACTTTAAAAAAAACTCCGTTACTTTGTTTTTTTCCGTTATCTTGCAAACAAAAAAAACGAGAAAACAAACAAGGTAAAAAAAAAACCTCTGGTGGAGGTAACCTAAAAATAAATCTAAAGAAATTCAAGAAAATTTAGATTTTGAAACTTATTTCGTCTTAAAACTTAAATGTCTCTTTCTATACCCCATCATTAATGAAGAACGTTTTATATCCACCATTTTTTTGTTTGTTTTTTGTTTGTAGTATTCAAACTTTTTAATATATTCTTAAAAAATGTATATTAACCCCCCTTAACCAATGGGGGGGGAAAGAACGCTGGAGAGAAGCTGAGGTGGAATAATTGGCCCATGATGGATTTTCCACTTGGAATAAGTTTAAGCATGCTGCCTGGAATTAAACTCTCAGCTTTTTGTTGTTGGTGGCGATAAAACCCTGCAAACCTGTTTTTAAAAAAAGGACCATTAAAAGACATTCAACTTTTTAACTGCTTTAAACAAGGAGGTTGTTGATAGTTTCTAAGAGTCACAGAATGTGTAGGATAAGGTCCTCTGCGACTCAAATGTATGCTGGAGTGGGTGAGTGTGCAGTGGGGGGATGTCAGGGAGTCTGGTGGCAGCAGTGGGTCACATGTAGAGAATTAAAGGTTAAATCAACGGACAGTTTCAGCTCCTGGTCGACGTTTGTGTCCGTCTGCCTTCTAAGGCTGAAAAGCAGCGCTTGTTCATTCAACTCTTTTCATGGCCCCTCCCACCCATGTCATTCCTCTCAGCAGCGACTGGCGCCCCCCACTTTGCCAAATCCCCCACAGTCATCGTGATGGTGGGTCTCCCTGCTCGTGGCAAGACCTACATGTCCAAGAAGCTCACCCGATACCTGAATTGGATCGGTATGCCCACCAAAGGTAAATTCATAAACACATGAATGCTTATAAATGTTCATAAACACATGAATGCTCATAAACGTTCATAAACACATGAATGCTCATAAACACATGAATGCTCATAAACACTCATAAACACATGAATGCTCATAAACGTTCATAAACACATGATTGCTCACAAACGTTCACAAACACATGAATGCTCACAAACACTCATAAACACATGAATGCTCATAAACGTTCATAAACACATGATTGCTCACAAACGTTCACAAACACATGAATGCTCACAAACACTCATAAACACATGAATGCTCATAAACGTTCATAAACACAAGAATGCTCACAAACACTCATAAACACATGAATGCTCAAAAACGTTCATAAACACAAGAATGCTCACAAACACTCATAAACACATGAATGCTCACAAACGTTCACAAACACATGAATGCTCACAAACGTTCACAAACACATGAATGCTCATAAACGTTCACAAACACATGAATGCTCATAAATGTTTATAAACACATGAATGCTCATAAACGTTTATAAACACATGAATGCTCACAAACACTCATAAACACATGAATGCTCATAAACGTTCATAAACACATGATTGCTCCTAAACGTTCATAAACACATGAATGCTCATAAACGTTCACAAACACATGAATGCTCATAAATGTTTATAAACACATGAATGCTCATAAACGTTTATAAACACATGAATGCTCATAAACGTTCACAAACACATGAATGCTCATAAACGTTCACAAACACATGAATGCTCATAAACGTTCACAAACACATGAATGCTCATAAACGTTCATAAACACATGAATGCTCAGTTTGCTGAGGAGCTGGTCTGTCACAGGAGGACACTGAGTTGAGATTGATGTTCAGTTTTATACACGTTCTTCCTCTTCTTCCTCTTCTGTGCGCAGTCTTTAACGTGGGCGAGTACCGCAGGGAGGCGGTGAAGAACTACAGCTCCTACGACTTCTTCAAGCCTGACAACGAGAGCGCGTTTAAAATCAGACAGTGAGTTCATCTATAAACGTCACAGCGCAGTTTTTTGATGGCAGCGTGAAATAATCACGTTTCCTGTCGTCCTCAGGCAATGTGCCTTAGCAGCTCTGAGGGACGTCAAGTCCTACCTGCAGGACGAGGGAGGCCAAGTGGCAGTGAGTTTCCCATCTTGCACCACTTGCTGATCTTAAGACCTGTGCTCCTGTGGACCATGGTGACTAGGATCTGTGTTCCTCAAAGTCTTTTGTTGTTTCAGGTCTTCGATGCCACAAACACGACCAGAGACAGACGAGACATGGTCCTCAAGTTTGGCACTGACAACGGCTTCAAGGTAATTGATGGCGAACAGAGGAGTCATGCTATGACCTCATCAACATTCCGGCAACTTTGACCTACCTCTCATGTGTGTGTGTGTGTGTGTGTGTGTGTTCAGGTGTTCTTCATCGAGTCTGTGTGTGACGATCCTAGTGTGATAACGTCGAACATCGTGGTGAGTCCCAAACACATCGGTGCTTATGCCGACCTTCGATGATCCAAACCGTCTGCTGTCAGGTGTCAGTCTGCCGTCTGACCGTTCTCCTACCTGTACAGGAAGTGAAGGTGTCATGTCCGGATTACCGCGACTGCAACAAGGCCGAAGCCGTTCAGGATTTCATGAGGAGGATCGACTGCTACCAAACCAGCTACCAGCCTCTGGACCCCGATCAGCACGACAGGTTGATGATCAGGATTGATTTTAAGACTTCTGTAGTTTCCGACACAAACCCTCGCCGTGGTCGCTCACGCACTCCTGTCCGCCCTCTTCCTCTAGACATCTCTCCTTCATCAAGGTGATCGATGTGGGTCGGCGTTACCTCGTCAACCGCATCCAAGATCACATCCAGAGCAAGATCGTCTACTACCTGATGAACATCCACGTCCAGCCCCGGACCATCTACCTGTGTCGGCACGGCGAGAGCGCTGACAACGTGGAGGGACGACTTGGCGGTGATTCGGGCCTCTCGCCACGGGGCCGACAGGTGAGAACCGCTTCAAATAGAATGACCAGTCTCCAGACGTGTATCGCCTTGATGGACTCCAGGTGTTGAATCCTCCCTCCTCGCTGTAGTTTTCGGCCGCCCTGGCTCAGTTCGTGGCGGAGCAGGAGCCGAAGAACCTGAAGGTTTTTACCAGCCAGCTGTGTCGCAGCATCCAGACCGCCGAACACCTCGCCGCTCCTTACGAACAGTGGAAGGCCCTCAACGAGATCGACGCCGTGAGTGTTCCTCCGGCACGCTGTCGCCGTGCGTCCACCACATCGCCGAAGGTGTTGTGACCGAAGTCTGTGGGTGTGTTCTCCTCAGGGCGTGTGCGAAGAGATGAAGTACGACGAGATAAAGGAGAAATTCCCGGAGGAGTTCGCTTTGAGAGATGAAGATAAATTCTACTATCGCTACCCTGCTGGAGAGGTAAGGATATATGTGCACATATACACACACACACACACACACACACACACACACACACACACACACACCTGAAACACACAGCATGTGTTTGAATGTAGAACACTTCCTATAAGGAAAAGATTGAATATTGTGTTCCTGTGATGTCACACTGACCAAACTAACCCTGCCCCCCTGACGGCAGTCCTACCAGGACCTGGTCCAGCGGGTGGAACCGGTCATCATGGAGCTGGAGAGACAAGAGAACGTCCTGGTCATCTGCCACCAGGCCGTCATGCGGTGCCTCTTGGCCTACTTCCTGGATAAAAGTGCAGGTGGGTACTAAAACTACCATGAGCCCAGCGACATGCTGCATTCATGAAACTTCTGAAAGTAGGAAAAAACAGCTCTAACTCGGACAAAATGATGTGAATGAATGATTTTGGCAATTTGGAGTTTTAATGACGTGAATGATGTCATCAATAATGGCCGCCTGTGTAGTGACGTGTAACAGTACCTCAAGACATGTTATGTTATTATTAATATGACATAATAAACATAATATGAGTTTTTAATGTGTTGTTTACTATCGGGTTCTAGTCGTTATAAACACACACCAGCAGAGAAACAGTAAAATAGTTGAATGATCCAAGACGTGCTATAGACCCCACTCTTCTGGATTTGAGGACCACATTCGACACCATTGACTACAAGATTTTAATTGTTCGTACTGAGAAGTGCGTCGGCCTCGGTAATCTTCCTAAACATTACTGAAATACTTTTTAATGTCGGTTTGGAGGATCAGGTGTCTGAAGAACATGACCTAACCTGTGGTGAAACCCAAAGACGTTGACCGGGTCTCTAAACGCTTCCATCAGTCACCACAGAGTTAATCTTCACAGTTACGCTGATGACACCCAACTGTACATTCTACCCGGGTCACCAGCTGACAGTCTTCCCTCCAGGAACACAAGTTTGGATTCCATTCCGTGGATGATTGAAAAGTGTTTGAATAAGGACAAAATGGGACATTCTTCTCAGGGAGGTCGGCAGCCCGGCCCACCAGACCATATCTCTGGGCGTCATGTCAGACTGGGATCAGTTGGATTCCCACGTTGGTCCCAGTCAGCTTTCTTCTTTCTTCTTTCTTCTTTCTTACACTCTCCTCTTTGTTCTGGTTGTAACAGAGGAGATGCCCTACCTGAAGTGTCCCCTCCACACGGTGCTAAAACTCACCCCCATCGCTTATGGGTGCAAAGTGGAGTCCATCTGTCTGAATGTGGAGGCGGTGAACACCCACAGAGACCGACCAGAGGTGATGGATCTTCCTCTCCTCCCTGAGGAAGAGCTCTCTTTTCCTCATCACTCCTTGTCAGTGGATATGTTGAGCTCTCCCTTCTCTAAAGCCCCTTATATGTGTGTGTTGTGACCCTGCAGGAGGTGAAGAGGGGTCCTGGCTCCTTGATCAGGAGGAACAGTGTGACTCCTCTGACCAGCCCCGAGTCCAGCTTCAAGAAAGCCCGAATCGATGACCTCGACGAGGCGCCCCCCCACGAGCTGCCGCCATCAGTTGCCTCAATGGCGCTCTGCAGTCCGTCGCACCTGCCGCTGGCTCTGGCCGGACAGGTGGGTGTATTACACACAAACATGTTCGACTGAATAAAATGACTGAGACTCACCACGACAGACCATAGAAACCACGTCTCACACCAGTGGGACTGTTTTTACGCTCAGAGGTTTGTTTCCTTGAGCAGCGTCTAGAAAATAAAGAGACGCGAACACAGATAAAACATCTGTTTCCTGTCTGGCTGCATGTTCGCTCACCTCTTTCCTGTTTCTCCTCTGCTGCCGCCTGCACCTCACAGCACTGGCTGGGCAAAGTTTGCATGTAAGTATTCAGTCTGTCTGTTGCTTTTTGTCTCTCTATCTCGGCGCTGCACACTTCCTGTTGCTATCTGTGTTTACGTTTCTTTCCCATGATGCTCGGCTGTGAGCAGTTCACGTAGGAAAGAATAAGTTTTATCAGAATACTGAGCCGATACTGTTAAACACTTAACCTCCAGTAATATAGTTGAGAAGGACAAAAATAATAAGTTAGTAAGTAAGTAATATGCTATCTATTTCATTTCTCAGGGGTCTATATGCACATATAACAAAAATCACAGAAAGTGATGATATAAAAACAAAAACAAAAAATCAACCAAGAGTAACGTTTGTTTTGAAAGTGTTGAAAGTAACGTACAAATATTTATGTTAAACGTTAGTGAGAAAAAGTCATTGTTTGTTAAAAAAACCTCGTGAAGGACCGAACAGTAATCATCTACCTCCCCCCTCATCTACCTCCCCCCTCATCTACCTCCCCCCTCATCTACCTCCCCCCTCACCTACCTCCCCCCTGATCTACCTCCCCCCTCATCTACCTCCCCCCTCATCTACCCCCCCATCTACCTACCTCCCCCCCTCATCTACCTCCCCCCTCATCTACCTCCCCCCTCATCTACCTCCCTCCTCACCTACCTCCCCCCTCATCTACCTCCCCCCTCATCTACCTCCCCCCTCATCTACCTCCCCCCTCATCTACCCCCCCATCTACCTACCTCCCCCCCTCATCTACATCCCTCCTTATCTACCTCCCCCTTCATCTACCTCCCCCCTCATCTACCTCCCCCCTCATCTACCTCCCCCCTCATCTACCCCCCCATCTACCTACCTCCCCCCCTCATCTACCTCCCCCCTCATCTACATCCCTCCTTATCTACCTCCCCCTTCATCTACCTCCCCCCTCATCTACCTCCCCCTCATCTACATCCCCCTTCATCTACCTCCCCCTTCATCTACCTCCCCCCTCATCTACCTCCCCCCTCATCTACCTCCCCCTTCATCTACCTCCCTCCTTATCTACCTCCCCCCTTATCTATCTCCCTCCTCATCTACCTCCCTCCTCATCTATCTCCCCCCTCATCTATCTCCCTCCTCATCTACCTCCCCCCTCATCTACCTCCCCCCTCACCTACCTCCCCCCTCATCTACCTCCCCCCTCATCTACCTCCCCCCTCATCTACCTCCCCCCTCATCTACCTCCCTCCTCTGCCGTCTGCTGAGTCATGCTGATGGTTCTGTTGTCGTCTGTGTTGGTTTAATTTGGGTCGTTCGAGACAAACTGTCCTCCAATATCTGCAGAGTCTTTGAGAGTCAAAAACGCTGTAGAGACTCTACATGTGACTTATATCTACACACACACACACACACACACACAAGCCATTCTTCACCCTGTGCAACGTTTTAATGGCAGTAGTGGCAGCAGTGATGTCATAATAAGGGAATGATCTGTTTTCTTCCTCGTCATACGCCACATGCCTCCGCTACGTTCATTCTGAGGTTTCTGCATTATCACCCTGACTAACCAACAACACGACGAGCCGCTGAACTCTGCCGTGTTTAACCTCCTCCACATCCGCTCATTTTCGGCTAATCACATTTCTGACGCTACGTTAGCGTGTCAACAACCCGATAGGAGTCACGACTGAGTGAACGCATGAGTTAAACTATCCCCTTATTATCAAAGATGTTTGTATACTAGAGGCACTTATAGTAAGTTCATGAAACGATGATAGTTAGCCGTTAGCATGCTAGCAACATTCAAGTAAACAAATGAAATAACTTTGTTTTTTTGTTTTAAATGTGTTAAATATCTAATCTAATTAATCTCACCGGGACGTTTGTTCCAAAGTTAGTTGTGGTGTAAACAATAATTACCACATGGAGAGCGGTCACATGATTGGACTGAACCTTATTAGGGGGAATAACTTGTCTGTGCTGGTTTTGCTGGCGCAGTGGAACCGTGTGGCTGTTGTCAGCTTTGTTCTTAATCACCGGGGATTAACTCAGCCACAGCGGAGTATTCATCCTGTCACGATCTGATTGGTCCTCCTCACAACCTCTGACACGATGACAGGAACGAGAACGGGGGAAACTCAAGAGATCAAACTATGGATATTTATCTAACTACGTCTCATGAACACTTATTTATTCCTAGTTTGAGTTTGTTGGCGCTTTGTCCGAAATCTTTAGTTTCAACATTCCTTTTTTTCCCTTTCTTTTTCCTGTTTGTACAGAACCTGAGGAAGAACTCATCGGGCCGCCATGACTTCCTGCAGCCTCGGCAGTGATATTACAGCCGTTTTTCACCCTGGATGTAAATGTTTGAAGGATTAATTACGCTCCGTCAGATATTTAGCGTCTCTCCGCTGATGGTTTGTAAAATCTACATATAGTTATAACATCACATTATACCTATTTGTTCTGACTGAAAGAAACTGTGACTCCTCCCTAAACCTACAATCAGGAACTCACTGTACTCATGTGTCGATCTTGATGCAAAGGATGTGACGTCCCGTTTACGTCCTAAACAAAAAGAATCCAGTCCTCTCTCTGCTGACGCTGATTATTTTGCACACTGGGGATACATTTTTTTATATTTGTCTTTCTTTTTTTTTTTAAATTAACGTCACATTTATTGTGATATCTTTGCCGTAGTGCCTGTAGCGCTTGTATTCGCAAGCCTGACTCCGCCCCTCTCTCTCTCTCTCGGGGGGAGGGGGGGGCACCACTCACCTAATAACTCAATATCAGTGTATTATTTTTAATTTCCTAGTTTGAATATTTATTTGGATCTAATGAAACACTAACTGCGGAAACTTTTCTCTCCACCGACGGGGAACCTTTGTTTTTAATTTAATTTAAGAGTTTATTTCCACGTTGATTCCGTTTCGCTGTCTTTCTGCTACGCACATACGGGAGCAGCCTCGGCGTTTTTGTGTTGTAACGAAGCGTGCTGTTAATAATAGGCCTGTAAATGTCGGTGTACATACTGGAGCTGATGTTTGAATGAAACATGTTTTTGTAATGATGTTTGGACTGATGAGAGAGACTCCGCCTCTTTCCTCTCAGTCCAACCCTTAACGTGTTTGTTTGACATACTTGAAATGTGTTTTTTGTTTTTTTTGTAAAAAACTGTTTTATTCTGATTTTTATTTATTTGATGTAGTTTCTGACACTTTATTCCAATGAAGGACTATGCGTGAGAGGACAGTCTGTATTTCTACTTCTGCTGGACCAATAAACCATCTCAACAGGAAGTACCTGGATTGTTTTTCTTTGTGTTTCCATAAATGGAGCTGACGTCTAGCCAAAGAGGCGTGTTTGACCCACCTGCTGTTTTTATCTCACGTTCCCCGCAGCCATGAGTCGGACACTCCGTTTATCAGACTAGTTTATTACATCCTTCTACAACAACACAGAACTAACTCAGCTTTATTATCGTTGGCATGTTCAATTATCAACTTTGGCGGAAACAGTCCTCTAAATCAGTGTTTTTCAGATTTTATACGCCGTTTTTTGCTGACCTTTCAGATCAGCAAAAAACATTTTTGACAGGAAAATACTTTTATTTGGCCTTTATTATGATACTAATGATGACAGAATTAATATTTAAATCAGGTGTAAGTATTCAGTCCAGGTTCATACAGTGTAACAGTCCAGGTTCATACATTGAAACAGTCCAGGTTCATGCAGTGAAACAGTCCAGGTTCATGCAGTGAAACAGTCCAGGTTCATACAGTGAATGGGTCCAGGTTCATGCAGTGAAACAGTCCAGGTTCATACAGTGAACTGGTCCAGGTTCATACAGTCAAACAGTCCAGGTTCATACAGTGAAACAGTCCAGGTTCTTACAGTCAAACAGTCCAGGTTCTTACAGTGAAACAGTCCAGGTTCACACAGTGAAACAGTCCAGGTTCATACAGTGAAACAGTCCAGGTTCATACAGTGAAACAGTCCAGGTTCACACAGTGAAACAGTCCAGGTTCATACAGTGAAACAGTCCAGGTTCACACAGTGAAACAGTCCAGGTTCATACAGTGAAACAGTCCAGGTTCATACAGTGAAACAGTCCAGGTTCACACAGTGAAACAGTCCAGGTTCATACAGTGAAACAGTCCAGGTTCATACAGTGAAACTTTCTCCCTCTCTGGTCTGAATGCTGAACGTGATGAGAGTCACGCATCTGTCTGGTCATGTGACTGAGGGTAGATTCACCACTTACTGCTCGGTCTGGCACACACTCGACCACACACACACACACAGAGGAGTCTCACACACACACAGGAGTCACACACACACACGGGAGTCACACACACACCACTGCCCCCCCCCCCACACACGGCTGCCACTGGTGTGTGTGTGTGTGTGTGTGTGTGACTCCTGACAGGTTTCCTTCTCACCACGGGACAGAAACTTTAGACCTACTTTACATTTTAACTTTGAATATTGCCGTCATGAAGATTGAGTCACATGTCCGACTGTAAACACTCAGAACGTTTGTTTGACGGTATCACCGCTTCATCAACATATTTAGCTGCTGCTTCGTTCAGTCTCAGCAGTCTCTTTATGCTGTGTTCAGGGCCACGTGTGGAAAGCAGTGTTAATGCTGATGGTGTCTCTGTGAGCCTAATCTCTGTGGGAGAGATGATTGCTGTGTCAGACACATGACGGTTCCACGGTCCTGTTAGCAGCGCTAAACCAGCAGCTCCACAAATAACCTGCTAACTGTGAGTGTCCTCCACCGATGAGGAAGTCGGTAAGGAACCAAGTCTTCCACAGACTTCCCATCATGGAGACTGTGCTGAATCATTCTGGGTAAATTACAGTACACTTCTGTCAGCTGCGGTTCCCAGAATTTCATTGATGAGGGTATTTGGTATACCCTTAAATATTACAGGTGAGAACTGTAGAGTTTTTATAATAAATGACTGTGAAACAGAAATCTAACTATAAAAACAGATTTTACTATAAAAACAGATTTTACTATAAAAACAGATATGTTGTACGACTGTTTACAGTAAAATACAATAAAAGCCCCGATAACACGATAGACATTGTGGTACGACATAAGCAAACATTTCCCAGCTGGGAACTGTTGTTTGATTACAGTAAATGACTATAAAAACAGATACTTTATCAAACTGTTTGTTGTTTGTTCAAGAGGGCTGGGTAGAATACAGAGAAATCATTTCACTATTTTGTACTCTATATGACAGAATGTGATTAATAAAGGATGAATTCAATTCTCCAATCATTTTGAGCAATAGTTCCTATTGGAAACATTAAATATTGTTTGTTTCACACGTCTTATGACGGTAAAAATGAATATTACACAATGCTCCTAGATCAAATTTATGGTGTTTTCCTGTTAACAGGTGAAGGTTTATTTACAGTAATTCCTATTTCAATAGTTTCCATATTACCTTATCTGCATAGACCTTACCTGTCACCAGGTGAGCAGGTGTGATTTTCTCTATTTCAGTCACTCCTTTCGTCATGAGTCAGCAGCTCACACCTTCTTCCTGATTATAATAATAATAATAATACATTTAATTTATAATGCACTTTACATTTGGATCAAATCTCAAAGTGCTAAAATTAGACCGCTCTCATTAGCTGATCATGTGACCCTTTCCCGTAAGAGCTCTGACTAATCCAGTCCTCTTGTACCCTACACACACACACACACACACACACACACACACACACACACACACACACACACACAATCAGGCAGCAGGTGAAATTGATGTTGGAAGCAGGAAAAACGGACGAGCCTGAAGATCTGAGGGACTTTGACAAGGACCAGATTGTGATGGCTGGACTAACGGGTCAGAACATCTCCAGAACTGCAGGTCTTGTTGGGCGTTCCTGGTCTGCAGTGGTAAGTACCTATCAAACTGGTCCAAGGAAGGACATCTAGGGTCAAGGGCGCCCATGGCACGAAAGCTGGTCCATATGTTCCAATCCCACAGAAGTTCAGCCCCCCCAAAAAACTCATTCTGAATTATGAAGGAAAGATTTAAACGGTCAAACTCTACTATGACCTCCATATTAACTCACATTTCACAGGCTGGTGGTGGAGGCCCCCCAAAACCACCCAGCTTCCAGGACTTAAAGGGTCCGCTGCTAAAGTGTTGGTACCAGATACCACAGCACACACTCAGAGTTCTGCTGGAGTCAACAAGAACCCAGATACCATGTTGATGATGGTTGATTGGTGTAAAGCTGAATGTCTGACATAGACATCAGGTAGAAGAAAGGTTGAACCAGATAAAACATCTAAGAGGAAGAAAGAAGGCTTACCAGCATGAATTTAAACGGACACTAAAACAGAACGGATGCTGATGTGTGGAGCTACTGACCTATATAGATATATACGTCTTCACTTACGTCACATGACCACAAGCATACACACGTTTATCTTCCTGTGCATATACGTTTTTGTCTTTACGACTGTTTGACATCAGACCTAATCCTGACTTCAGTCAAACATTCTTGCTTGAGCCAAACTTCAAAGTCACACATTCCTGTCGGACACATTCGAGGAAATTTTCCCAGGTCAGGGTGGAAAGATTCAAATTTCCTCAAGGGACACTGTTGGACTTTGCTTCCAGAAAGAAAAGTTCGAATCACTCGTGCTTTATGACCGCTTCTGGAAACATGATGGGTAAGCTATTATTTTTGTCAAGTCGGCATTTCTCAAACGTATGGAGTCCATTTTTTTTCTTTTTTTGAATAAATAGGTCATAGTGGATTTTCCATTTTTAAGTTTGGGTTCAACTTAATTGACAAACGAAGTAGGCGTGCCCTGTAATCTCAGCAAGGTAGTATCCCCGAAAACCCCCCAATCCCCTGCGTAGTACGAGCAATCACCCTGCTTTAGCTCCGCAAATTAAACTTAAAATTTGTTGCAGAAAAAAAGTGTTTTTGCAACGTTTGAGAAAATATGGCCTGAATAATGTTGGAGTTAAAGCTTCCACTAGTGGGGAAATACCGACGTTTCCCAAACTCAATCCAGTCCTTCCTTGCACTAACATCTATGTTAGTATAAAATTTTAAAAAATGGTTGCGGTCGCCATGACGATTCCATAATAGCCGCGGCTATAATTCTGATAAACCCCTAATGAGGATATTCTTGTTGTGAAGAGGTGGTCAAGGACAACTGGTGGCGAGGATCGAGAATCAACTCTGACGTGGGCGAGGACCCCGGTCACGGATACAAAATATTTGTTCACATCACCAGACGAAATGTGAACGGTGGCGGTCCACAACAGGAAGTGCACCAGAGGAGAAAAGGAGGAAAGGGGGAAAAGGTCTGGATCTGAAGGATGTTGTGGTCACACAGAATGTTCTCTACGCTGCAGGACGTCTGCAGGCCTGAGCCTGTAATGAAAGAGCTAATTTAAGGACGGAGCGATGGGAAGTTAAAATTTAGACGAATTTGAAACAGCCTTGAGAAAAAGACACCAGGGACATGTTTCATGTCGGTTATGGATGGACAGTCTGTAGGAAACGCCGTAGAAATGTTTCACCATCAGTTATGGCCAAGAAACATTTATGCGTTTTCTAGGATTTGGGGCATCTATCCAGGATTTGGGCTCTCCTGAACTTTTTCGTGGGTGAAGTCGGGTCACCATGCAGATGTCCTCAGGGTGATGTCCTCTCACCGTGTCCACATCTAGAGGCCGGAGCTATTTCTGAGGAGAATGGTTGTGATCATGTGATCGCCTAATCTCGTGTAAACTAGGCTGCATGGAGATCAGGTCGGTGCCACCCGCATTAACAACATTCTCTCCGGACACAAACCAACTCTGGATCAGTGAGTGGACTGAAAGAGAGCTAAGGAGCCAACATGGCTACCGACTCTGATGGACAACACATTCTTACTTCCTGTTATATCCGTCTGCTCAAGCCTCATTTAGTTAATGGGTTAGAGATGGTCACGGATGGGATGGGCCCGCCGCTGACACGGAAACGTTGGGACCAGGAGGGGAGAGAGGTGAGGGCGGAGGAGAGAGGAGACAGGAGAGAGGTGAGGGCGGAGGAGAAGGAGATATTGACTTTTAACAGAACTTTGTTTGCTGAACATTAAATAAGACTACAAGAGCTGTTAGGTTTACAAGCTCAGGGTCACATTACCACACTTGTCAAGCTAAGGGTTCAGAACCAGAGAGTTGACCTCGTTCAGAACCAGAGAGTTGACCTCGTCAGAACCAGAGGGTTGACCTCGTCAGAACCGGAGAGTTTATATATGTGGATTTTATGCGACATATGTGACTTCTGACACGTCACGATCATTTTCCTGAACCTACAAACGCGTTTTTCTGCCTTTCACCGTCGGCTAAAACATCGTACACTACTAAGACATGGACACCACATGTTTGTGCTTACACCACATGTTCTTGTTATCACTGGTGTGTCAGTTAGAGGAAGGTTATTGTTCAGGATGGTCCAATCCCCAGACAGAACCATGCAGTCCACAGGTTGTAATGACCGAGGCCTGCCTAACAGGCCCCGCCCACTCCTCCTTAGGGATTGTTAAACCAAGAGAACTAATTTCCCCGTGTTGCATTATGTGTTTGTCTGTGAGTGACAATAAAGATAAAACCTTATCACACCTGTTAAATGACATCATTCATCATGAGATTACATCTAGAGGACAACTGACATATTTGAGGTGGTTTTTGTTTAATAGAGTAGATGACCTTCGACCTAATAGGCTACGTTCTCCTCCGCCGCGCTCTACATGCAGTTTATCTTTATCCACCTCCACGTGTTACTCTATCAATATTTGTCACGGGGACTTTTTCAGGAAATGATGCACAGAGCCAGATAGGGGGAGGTACCCTCGTCCTTAAATGGTCATCGGACGGCGTTTCCTGTGAGTCACAGACTCAACAGAGCGCTCGCTCACAGGAAACCACTGGAATGAATTTGCTTTTTTTGGTGACCCAGACATAGAAAGTGGGGTCTCCTCGGGGCAGCGGGGGGGTTTATTTTCTATATGGGGGCACGCATGTGTTTTCTGCCGCAGGAGGAGTCGGTGGATCACGTGACGAACAGAGGGAGAACACTGAGACGGAAACATCAACCTCTCCAGCAGATATTAAAATGTCAAAGCACAACCTGATGATGTCATCAACGCGATAAAATCTGTGCTTAAAATCAACGCAGAAAAATAAAGAAAAACCAGGAAATCCACTTATAATGCTGCTCTAATACGACGATTAGAGTAGAATACGACATTATACAGTTACTGGTTTTCTGTTTCTTTTGTGCGAGCAGACGGATCAAAGCCCGGACAGAAACGTCTCCTTCTGTAAATACAGAGGAGGGTGAGGAGGATGAGGAGGATGAGGAGGATGAGGAGGATGAGGAGGATGAGGAGGCTGAGGAGCACCTTAAGGTGAGACCGGCTTATGGAGCCACCCGTGCCACTCTTGCCGTTTGGACCAACAAAGGCTCGCTGTTCACCCTCCAGGCTTTTGGTTAATGATCTTATGCAACTGTGCCAGCAGGAGGTTCAAGCTGTGAGCATTCAGGGTCACACCAATCAGCCATAACATTAAAACCACCTGCCTAAAATCGCGTAGGTCCCCTTTGTCACTGGCAGATCAGTGATGCTCTGTGGGTTCTGACATGACTCTATCAGAACCAGCACCAACCGCTGCTACCAGAGCTCTCCTCTGGGATCAGACAACCGGGCTAGCCCTCCCCCTCCCCACGTATATCGATGAGCCTTCAGTGCCTGGGAGAACCCAACGAGAACTGCAGCTTTGGAGATGTTCTGACCCAGTCGTCTAGCCATCACAATCTTGTCCTGATTCTTCAAACTTGTCATTTTTTTCCTGCTGCCAAAATCAACTTCAAGAAAACTCTTCAACTGCTGCCCAATAGGTCCCGCCCACCGACAGGTATCCAAGATGACCAGATAATCTATGTTATTCTGATTTTTCCTGTAATTGGTTATAATGTTATGGCTGATCAGTGCATATATATATACATACACACATATATATATGTATATATATATATATATATTCAGTATAGAGCTTCTCTGGTTCTGTAGTTAGAGTGCAGTTTAAGAAGAACTGACCCCTGTCACCTGACCCCTGTCACCTGTTCCACTTCCATGTTCCAAAGAACTTCTTTATTTTACGATTGCAGTTACTTGATTTTGACATATAATATGTCCAAACTGGTTTTTGCGCAGCGCCTCCTGATCCTGGTCAAGGTCGTGTGAGGTCACATCCTGCTGCATCACCGAACCAGATGATGTAACAGAGTTTCACACTTAATCCAGACCTGAAGCTCAATTAATGACACAACCGGCGGTTGTTTCATCGGACATCGGATGAACTTGTTCCCCCGCCGTTTCAAACTGGATAGAATCAGACGCTTGTGTGAGCGTGAGGATGTTGTTAACTTGAAACGATGATGTCATCAGTCTCCAGGGATGTTGTTGGATGTTCCTTTGATCGATCGGGGAAGACCACCGACCTGGTGAATGTCTGATGGACTTCCCTGATCCTGCTCATGTTATCCCAGCTGTGGCGTCTGACATTTAGCGTGTTTTTATGATATCCAGGGTTATTATGTCCCAGAAAAGTCGGGGATATTATGATGACTCAAAAACGATTCTACTCCTGTGCACCAAATTTGCACTAAATCGGACCAACATTTGGAGACAAAGCTCCCCCTAGTGTTGAGAATATTCAACCCACCATTCTCAAAATCCATCCAGTTCTTCATCTCACTACGATCTATATGGGTGCAAACTTTGAAAATGATCCATGAAATAATCTTTAAGTTATCGCGTTAACACGAATGATTCCATAATATCGCAGACTTTTTCGGGGTTATAATCACAAACTGCAAACAATTCCCAACCAACATAAGTAAAAAAATAAATAAAAAATGAATATAAGGTGTTTTTAGCTTGTGTAAAGTTAAATTTGAGTTTTTGCGTCAATGACATCATCACATTACACAGTACAGAAATGTTTGCCTTAAATATTGCACTTTGTGAAATCTGGCCAAATCGCGGCAGGATGATGTTGGAGGGGTCTGAGTCTGAGGGTTATTTAAATAGAATTCATCCCAGACGGGTTTGGGACATCAGTAGAGGGGGAACGGGTCAGAAACACTTTTGTAATATTGAATTTGAAGTCGTTTTCCGTGTGTGTCGGAAGTAACGGGTTTCTTCATTCACCGCCGAACGTGTTTCTGTACAGACTTTTATTCTTGCAGCAACCCCAACCTTCCACAGAATCCACCTGATTCTTCAGAACCAGAAAGGACTGAAAGTCTCTGGTTACAAAATCTGGGTGTTGTCACTTCTGTTAATTTGATTCTTGGGTCATCTCAGGTTACCTTTAAGGCGACCTCATTCAGCCTCACGTCACGTCACGCGTCCGTCATCCCTGTTACCCTGAGAAAATATCCTGCCCGGTTCTTATCTAGTTTATACTTCACAGCTTTTTTCTCCTCAGTCCATAAAACCCTTGAATAGCAGTTTCTGTGTTTCTGCATTAGGGACACTGACACCTTTAAAAAACAGCGTATCAGTGGACTTCCTCTTCAACAGGAAGCAGCGGTCACACATCAACCAATAACCAGGCGTAATAATCTCTGTTCCAGGATTCTCACCTCTCAGGTCGGCCCTCCTCTCAGCTGGAGGGCAGCTGAAGACTTGACCCAGAATCCTTTGCAAACTTGTTTTCAGCCCGCATGTCTCGGCTGAGAAGTCCATGACTGTACCTTTAATAACCCTTTTTCCACCAAAAAGAACCTGGTGCTAGTTCGTTGCTGGTGCTAGTGCCAGTGCTTAGTTGGTTCAACTCAGGCACCTCCTAAGAACCTTTTTGCTTTTCCATCGGCAAGGAGCCAAGTCAGAACCACGCCATTCCGTAATCGGTTCTTGGTTGTTGGCCAGCAAAGAGTTGGTGCTTGTCTGACACCAGCTCTCAGAGCCAGGAGCCGGTGCTTAGGCTGTCCAAAAGCAAAGAACTGTTGCTAAGTCAGGATCAGAACCTTTCACTTTTTCACTTATATTCTTTGCTGTAGTTTTGATCCAACCCTTTAATGGTTTGATGATTTTGATTTCCCTTGATTGACAGTGAGTCTTGGGCGCCCATGACCCATGACCCTGTCACCGGTTTACCAGTTGTCCTTTCTTGGACCGCTTCGGTAGGTACTACCATCGCAGACTAGGAACAATCCGCAAGACCTTCTCCTCTGTTGTGTTCTGACCCAGCAGTCTAGCCATCACAATTCAGCCTCTGTCATTGTCAGCTTCAGGACAAATGTTCACCTGCTGCCTGGTACGTCCCACCCACATCACCTGTCAGTGGTTATAATGTTTTGGCAGAGAGGAGGATGATATTTAGAGATTTGGGGGATTGTCCGGGGTCTTTGATGTGGTGCAGCTGGACAGACAGAAGCTGCTGTTCATTCAGACGGACACTGAGGTCATTACTAGATCCCATCCCAGCATGATTCACCGCCGCCCACCTCACAGATGATCATGTGACAGGAAGTGAAAGCCGGTTGTCCTCTGATAAGAAGTGAATGTGTGCCCTCTTCAGGAAAACTGGAGGAGCTGCTGGATGACCCAGTGGGAACTCTTTTAGACCCAAGGAGGAGGTGTACAATCGACACAGCGAGGTCCCGCTGTTGGATTTGAACCCACAACCTTTTAGCTGTGAGGTGCAGGTATTAGCTGCTAACCCCCACGCCACAATGTATCCAGTTAAAGAGACAAGAAGACATCAAGAAAGGGCATAAATAAACTATATATCCTCATATATATATATATATTATTACCATCTAACATGCGATCAAACCTATATTGATCAGCCATAACATTAAAACCACCTGCCGAGTCTTTTTGCTACCAAAGCTGTGAAGTCTGTGATGTCACTTTGTGCTCCGGCTCCTAGAACCAACAGTAACTTTTTCATGAGTTTAAAAAACAGTAGATCTTCAGTGGGATCGGATAATACAGGCCAGCCTTCATTCCAGACAATCAATGAGACCCTGGTGGTCTTTCCTTGGGTGGTCCTGGTCTGCAGTGGTTAGTAGCTACCAAAGTGGTCTAAGGAAGGACAACCAGGGGTCATGGGTGACAAAGGCTCTTAGAGGCAGGTGGAGGTGAAGGCCACGTTCTCTGGCCCCACTGAGGAGCTTCTATAGCACATATTTATGGATATTGTGGTACTGGTTCTGATAGAAAGGTGTCGGAACACACACTAACATGGCTGTGCAGCTTGGCAGCAAAAAAAAAGGAGACGTATAATAATAATAATTATAATAATAATTTAGAATTGTTTCTCATCAAACGTCATCGGGGACCTTGTCAATCAAATTCAATTTAGTTCCGTTGAGTATAGTTCAACAGAACCGTTCACGACCTCAGCTGACCCAAACTCTTCCATCCAAACAGTAACTACTCCACCTGCTGGTGACAGTGAAACACTACACCCGAAAAAAGCACAGCCACCTGTGTCTCAGGGGGATGTTACCGTAACTTCAAGCTTCAAAAATAAATAATAAGATACTCAGATAGATATAATTAAACGGATAAAAAGTAGATAAATAAAAGAAGTGAATGAAGAAATGAAGAAACAAAGAAAACACATGGCGGTTTACTTTTCTCTCCCAAACATTCTAATAATAATATTTTATCAAGAAATGTTTTTCACAGAACTTTGGTAAATAGATGTAGAAAAGTTTTGTCTTCGTTCTTGCAGAATCAACATTTGAAATATTGAAATATCAATATGAAATATTTTGAAGTGTACTTTTATTTATTTGATTGGAAATAAGAAATGGGAGGAGCCAAGTTGTGGTCCAGTTGATCTAAGAATCTAAGAGTTCCATACAAATGTTCCCCTCAGAGGAATTTCCTTTTACTCTTCTTAAAAGTATTTTCTAATACGTTTATCCGTGTATTTATACCTTTTTATATAGATTTTCCTTGCTTCAAATATTTCTTAATCTTTCTCAATATGACTATTCAAGGACCTTTTACCGCCGTACCACCTGTTCACACGTAGTTAAAAATAATAATAGTGTAGTGTCAGGAGTTATCTGTGACATAGGAGCAGCAGCAGGAGCGAAGGGAAAGGTTTCCAAGATGGTGGATGGTTTACAGACGCTGGCTCTGACCTGAAGACAGGAGGTGGAGGTGGAGGTGGAGGTGGAGGTGGAGGTGACAGAGTTGGAGATGTTAAGATTTTTCTTTGGGATGGACGAACATGGACGGGATTAGAATTGAACACGTCAGAACTATTCGCTTTGCAAAAACGAATCAGGGGTATTCATGTCATTTGATTACATGTGAGATATTGAGAGTCAAGGAGAAGGACTCTCAGGACACACTAGATGGAGCTGTAGGCTTAAACGTAGGAGCAGGACTCGGGTTTACATGATTTACATGCCGGACTCTGATGATAGTCCCAGATTCTAGGAGATCTGTGAAGACCTGCGTCTAACGACTAACGAGAGAATTCCTTCTTTGTCGATCTCATATCCATCCAAATGGAGTCAAAGCAGTGAAAAGAAGAAACGTCAGACATTATCATGACCCTGTCACCCCTTCATCAAATATCCTTCCTTAGACCAATTTGGTAGAAATTTTTTTCTTTCTTTTAATTATTTTTATTTTTTAGAATCTGTCTGCGTGTATATTTATGGTTTATGCCAAAAAAAGAAAAAAAACACATGCAGTTTGTTCTTGCAGCAGTCAATGTTGATTGTTCACCTGCATCCCAACATATCCACGCCACTGACAGGTAACCATGGTAACCAGGTCATCAGTGTTAGTCCGACTTTAAGTGTCAGTGGTCATAATGTTATGGCTGATTTGCGTAATACTTATCACCCTCATTATTGCATTCACACAGCTAGTTACACAATTAAGTAGAATTAAGAAGGGAATAATCACCAGATGTCAATCAAACTGGGAAAAGACGATAATTAATTATATAATGATGCTTATTAACTATTTAATACTTCCTTTAAAGTTGTTCTTTTAACGTTCTGTCACGTCCACTCAAATTATCTACAGTTTCTATCACAAATGTGAACTGCTGGATTCCAACAGTGCATTGCATTGTGGGAGAGAAAGAAGTGATCATCATGAAATTAACATTATTTAGTCAGCATGCCGTCTCTCTGCACAGAAGAAGAAGATAGTTTTAAAGACTTAAAGGTGTAATTATGCAGTTAATCCATTAAAACTGACTCTTTGTCTTCAGACACATAATGAACGTTTTGTTTGGACAATGAAACTCCTGTTTTTCACTGATACAGATGGTTCAGTTGTTAGTTGGTTGACTTTGTCTGGGCACCTCAGGACCTTTTCTGATGTTTCATCCGCCATCATTCATTCATTCATTCATTCATTCATTCATTCATTCATTCATTCATTCATTCATTCATTCATTCATTATCTACCGCTTATCCTGTTCAGGGTCACGGGGGGCTGGAGCCTATCCCAGCTAACATCGGGTGAGAGGCGGGGTACGCCCTGGACATAAGATGACATAAGGCGACGCCTCCATTATTCATTCATCCTTCATACGACTCAAGAAAACAGAAAACAGAAGAACAGAGAAGGTTGTTTTTTTTTCTCAAGTAATTGAACTCTTTTTATTTTTTTTGTTTTAGTAAAAAAAATAAAATGTACCGTTCCCCAACTCCATGTCATTCATATCTGCTGACACAAAATCATGAGAAAAGTCACCCCAGTAGGTCAGAACCATATGGTTCAGAGGTGTGTCATGTCAAAAAGAACACCCTGCCTGCGGTGAGGCGTGGCGGTGGCTGACAAGCCTGCAAACCCAAATCATAGTCACATTACAAAAAAGTTCAGTTACATTTTCCAATAAGAAATAGAGACTCAAAATTAGCTCAACCGCTTTAGGTTAAATATTACCGTAAAAATGTATTTCAGGTACTTAAATGTACTTAGTTAGAGTATTGTGTCCAAAAGGACTAAGATCCAGAGCGGACCTCAAAGTCCAACAGGACCTGGTTTTACCCAGCATTGCTCGAGTTAGCTACTCTTAGCGTCACCAAAGTTCACTATAATCAGCTATCTGCACTTAATTTAGTCAATATCAGTTATCGTAGCCACAGAAGCTAATAGCTAAGGCTAGCGGCTTGATCCAGAAGATAAAATCTCAGCAGGGTTCTGAAGAAGTGGACTTCATCGCGTGAACGCAGGAATCTTCCAGAACTGGAGGCCTTTGAAAATGAGGTATGAGGTAAGATTCCTCAGGAAGGAGGTCGTAGGCAGTGGGTCTGGTTATGTCTGGTTATGTCTGGTTATGTCTGGTTATGTCTGGTTATGTCTGGTTATGTCTGGTTATGTATCGCGTTAGCAGCAGATAAAATGTTCTACAACGTCCGACGTTTGTCCTTAAGGCTGGAATCATTCAGTTTTAGGGTCCGATTTGTCCCAGAAACCCTGTAAAACCTGTCGTGATGAGATATCTAAACTCTTATGGTGGGATTTAGTTATCTCAGCTGATGAATGGTGGATTGGACCATAAACCCGATGTCTGATGGGGTTGAATCATCGTGTTCCCAGCCGCACGGTAATTATCCAGTCAACTGAATTACCAGCCAGACGAAGCAGGAAACTGGAACCGCGGCACCAATTAATAACAATTTACTCTGAAATGATTGGCCGAAGAGGCGACACCTGCGTGATTACATCATCTTCCTCCTCATCATCTGTTATGCTGAAAAGGGACCAAATGCAGGCAAAACGGTGAAATTAACGAATCGAGTGTTAATAATCCACAGAACCAGGCGGGTTGAGCTCCAGGAGGTCGAGAGTCCGACTCTGCTGAAATCCAACCAGAACCGATCCACAAGAGAGACCAAAGACATGCAAAGTCAAAAGATGTGAAAACTTATGAGGTTTACCACGAGACATCAGACCTTCAGGGAAATACGCAAGCAGCTGAGGAATGTTGGCGCATGAGAACACGGGAGATCCCACAGAGTGGACATCAACAACCTTACAGAAGGAAAAAAAAAAAAGACTTCAGTACAACAAGACAGTCGGACACAAGCGGGAACAGTCGGGGCGTGGCCGAGAACCACACAGGAGCCAGGTAATCAGGTATCAAGAACGCAGAAATGAACTAGAGTCACGCAGGAAAACGAGTAAAACTGTCGTTCTACGCTGTCGGATGTTTACTCTGACCGTTAACCAAACAGTTAGTCCGACAGTTAGTCCGATGTTTACCCTGACAGTTAGCCAAACAGTTAGTCCGATGTTTACCCTGACAGTTAGCCAAACAGTTAGTCCGATGTTTATCCTGACAGTTAACCAAACAGTCAGTCCGACAGTTAGTCCGATGTTTACCCCGACAGTTAGCCAAACAGTTAGTCCGACAGTTAGTCCGATGTTTACCCTGACAGTTAGCCAAACAGTTAGTCCGACAGTTAGTCCGATGTTTACCCTGACCGTTAACCAAACAGTTAGTCCGACAGTTAGTCCGATGTTTACCCCGACAGTTAGCCAAACAGTTAGTCCGATGTTTACCCCGACAGTTAGCCAAACAGTTAGTCCGATGTTTATCCTGACCGTTAGCCAAACAGTTAGTGCGACAGTTAGTCCGATGTTTACCCTGATAGTTAGCCAAACAGTTAGTCCGATGTTTATCCTGACCGTTAGCCAAACAGTTAGTCCGACAGTTAGTCCGATGTTTACCCTGATTGTTAGCCTTTTTGGACTTTTGGGAATTGTGGACATTTAGGTTCACAATTATTCCGATGGTTCCCCTTTGACAGTTTTGGTGACAGGCTTTTGGTGACCTGCATGTCATGTGACATACGACACAACAGTCTGAAGCTAGTTTCTGTTTACGGTCCCTCGCGTCATTACACTAAACGAAACGTTGCATCCTTCCTGTTCATGTGAACGCGACAGCCTTCGACCTCCGACGAAAGGCGACGAGATTCTTCAATCTTAGCCCACTTGTAGCCGGTGGTCTTTATTTAACTGTATCTCCCGTCTGGTTCACATTGGTTCTATTCCTGATGGGCTGCATTCGTGCTGTTTAATCCTGAAAAACCCAGTTGTGGAAAAATGTCTTTTCTGGTTCCGCTGTATGCCAAGAAAATAATGGAAATAACAGAAAATGCTTTATTTTGCCAAATTCGTTCGGGTCGCTGTCCTTGAGATTGATGTGAAAATAAGTATAATCAAGATAGTGCTGAAAGTATTTCTACTGGATATCGTTCAACTATTTGTTGAAGTCATTACGTGCCAACTGGAACATAGTGGGAAGCTTTGGCTCGGATCCAAAGACAATAAATCAGGAACCACTGTGCTACTGCTGCTCAGGGGTCAGGGGTCACTGACTCAATGCTGGTCTGAGACTTTACCTATAATTAAGTATAAGATGCTTAAATACAAGAAACATCTATTGCAAGTTTTTTTTTTCAGGGGGGGGGGGGGCACCTGAACACACTCAACAATCAAACGCATCAGTCTTCATGCAGCCTCAGTGGGTAGAGACAGATGATCCGACGCTAATCGAATGAGTCCAGTCGGTCTGGAGGAGACACTTAAAGACCGGGAAGAGAGAGAGAGAGAGAGAGAGAGAGAGAGAGAGAGAGAGAGGACATCCTGCTAAGACATGTGCCGTTCTACATCTGGAAGCGACACGACCAGAGAAAGTACCTAACTCACACCAGAACGGGTTTAATATCGGACTATAAGAACTCACGTTCAAGCTTAAATCCAGCATCAACGACCACCCCTCCAGGACTTTGTAGAACCGTTGGCGGATTTTATCTGCTGCTAACGTGATGCTCAACCAGACACCAGCCTCTGGCGGCGTTCCAGAGGAATCTTAGCCCATTCCTCATGGACACAGCCCTCCGGTTCTGGAACACTCTGCTGTACCCACCATCTTCAGATCCCACCGGAGGTTTTTCTGGTCCTGCACCGCCACTCTAAAGTGTTCCAGGATCACTTCTGGAACCAAGATGTTAGCTTTAGCTGTTAGCTTCCTATACATGAACTAACCCTAGCAGAGATCGTTGACATGAGCGAACGTCGCAAAGGCTGTTCTGGATTGTTGTTCTTCTGGGATGTCCAGGGATGCCCAAACTTCCGCTTCCTCGCAGACCCCTCCAGATGTTTACTTCCTGGATTTGCTGAACATTGATGGAATCCATCCCACCTTCTACACGCCGCAGGTTTCCAGAGCTAGAGGAAGCAAAGACGCCCCAAAGCATGAGCCGAGCACCACCGGGCCTCCAGGGTTCCTGAGCTACTGGAATGGCCTTTCTTATGATTTTGGGTCAGCAGTGGTGATGAAGGATGCTGAATATATCAAGACACTGTCCACTTCATCGTCTCGAAGCGCGAAGTGTGCTAGCTGAAATTACATAACCCTGTTTACGTTACGATAACTGTGAAGGGTCTCGTGACCTGGAGGGGGGAGTTTTATTCTTTATTAGCAAATCCTGGAAATCCCCTTTAACAAAGGCCGCCTTTCTGTCCTCTTCAACCTTTCCCCTGAATCGAGGTCATCTCCCCAAGGACTGCGTTGTAGCAGCCAAACCAAAAAGTGATTTAGAGAGACGTGGCAGAAATAAATGGCAGTGTTTGTCAGCCGGTTTAACCGCCGCGCCTCAAAGAAACACTCTGTGTTACTAAATGTACCTTCTGTTACGTAACTCTGTGCTGGCTGTTATGTCATGAACCTCACGCAGCATCTGCAGACCAGGAAGCCTGACCCAATGTGACGGATGGGGCTTGAAAATAACAAGATCTGGGAGGTTTGGATCTGGTTTTTGCGAGTATGGCAGCATGGAGACGGCTCTCGTAGCAAAAGTCACTAATGACCTTTGATGAACGGCGATATGCGTTCGGCCCTTGCGTTGCCGTTGACAACGCGGATCGCGCTATTTCAGACTGAAGCGCGGGGTTTGTTGTCCATGCCTCGACACTTCCTGGCTGAATTGGCGGCAAAAAGGGAAACCCGTTGCTAAACCTGAACTTAGCCTTGAATTGTTCTCAAAAGGTCAGATATCCCCTCCATCGTAGGGAAAACCGTCCGATTGGTCCGGTCCATTTGACGTCACGAAGGGGGGGGTTCCACTCTGACATATGTTCGAGGTTCTTACCATGACGTTCTGACCACTTTATGAATGAACATCCGTTTTTCCTCTCGTAATCCAGTCGTCCGATTCTAACCGGATCTAATCTTAAACTGCGTAAATCCACTTGATCTCCTCTTTGCCACTGCTCTTCCTCACCGGACCCGACAGCAGCGGTAAACGGATGTGTTCACTCCCGCTAATGCGGCGGCAGCTGCGATGGCGGGGGCTTCCCTGATGATGTGGGAGGATTATAGGCCTGCGTCGCCACCTCACCGCTGGATTATGACTTCAGGATTATCTCTGCAGGAGAAGTCCAGATTTTTACCCACTTGTGGAACAGCTTTGACTTCTGACCAGAGATAGTTACATTCTTATGAGACGTTTTGAGCTCATATGGGAATCAGGAAGGATTACAAGAAGAATATTTCATGATCAGAGAAGCTTTAGAAAAACAAACAAACTCATAATTACTAGATTAAGTCTTTTTCTAATTGAAACACACAAAATCATTAAAAAACAGAAAAATGTATTCTCACTGTTAAATCAATTCATAAATGTACTGGCGATGATGCACCGATCAGCCAAAACATTACAACCACATCAAAATCACACGGATCAGGTGGTTACCACGGTTACCTGTCACTAGGTGTTGTTCGAGTATGAACCAGGTGATATCCAAAGCAACTTTGACAAGAGACAGATTGTAATGGCCTGATGACTGGGTCAGAACATCTCCGGAACGGCGGGTCTCGACGGGTGATCCTGGTCTGAAGTGGTTAGAACCTACCAACAATAATAAAATAATAATACATTTAATTTATAACGCACTTTACATTTGGATCAAATCTCAAAGTGCTACAAAGTAAAAACAGATAAAAGCATCAATAAAAAATATAATAATAATAACTATATAAAAACATGACAAAAAGCAGCAATGTTAATTAAAACTATAGGTTCTGCTAAAAAAGGAAAGTTTTAAGTCCTTTTTTAGATCTGGCCGACCGTCTGTGGAGCCCTCAGATGGTCAGGGAGGGCATTCCACAGACCATTGGGCTGTGTAGTCCAATCTAACTCGTAACTAAAGGGAAACAATTGCAAAAAAGTCTTTACTGCATTTAAAACAGTTATTCCTGATTAAAAATGAATGAAACAGTCCCTGTTATGTAATTGCTTTGGTGTGATGAAGTATGAAAGCGACGCACACACACGTGTCTCTGTTTGAGTTTGTGTTTAATCTGTGCGTGATGTCGGAGCAGCGGTGATTAACGTTCATCTCTACTTCCTGCTGGATTAGTCCCTGAACATCATGTGTATCGTCACGCCACTGACAGGATGTGACCACGTCTGTCCCTCCGGCCTCGTCTCCTTCGCCTCTTCGCCGCTTCCCTCCGATGACATGAATTTCATTCCTGATGGTGAAGCTATTATTTTGTGGACTTGTGAATTAAAAGGTTTTCATTCCATCACTCAAGCAGGGTTACAATGTTTTCTTTTATGAGCCATGACATTTTCATTTCATGGCTCTGAGATGTGAGAAAGTGTTTACCCATGGATGAAATCACCAAGTCGGACCTTTTACTCTGCTGACACACTTCTTTTTCCAGACAGATGATGCATTTAAAAATTTCCCAGGTGATCTACTTAGAGGAAAATGGGAATTTTTTCAGGATGTGAGGGATCTTCATCGCAGACGATGAGTCACGTTGGCCATGACGGATGGAAGAGGGACCCCCTAGAGATTCTTTGGAGATGCCTGAAAACCTCCAAAGGCAGGAGGAATCTAGATGACCATTCATTTGGTCACCACCCGGATTTATGACCATTAGGTTGGAGATGGAACCAATATTCACCAGCAACTCCAGAACCCATGACCGTAGGTTGAGGTATTGGAGCCTACATCCACCAGTAACTCATGAAAGCATCACCAAAGCTGAGGGTTAGAACCTATCTCCACCCACGTCAGGCTGTCTGATGAATTATAGGAACTTCTGCATGATTTTATCTTCCCTACAGCTCACAAATAAAACCTGTATAAAAAGCAGAACTGGGACCAAGTGAGACTCAGGGGTGGGTCCGATTATACTGGTGTTGAGAATTATCATTATTATTATTATAAACATTGTGTTTGTTCTCTTACCCGAAGCCTAAATTAATTAAATCCTACACACGTTGATTTAATCCGGCCACATTTGATTGGCTGAGTAGCGTTGACCCCTGATGACCTTCAACCTGGAGTTTCCTACGCTGTAAAAATAAAACTGTTTGATGAATAAAAAAGAAATACATCAGCTGATAACACTCAATTAAATCAAGTATTTACAATGAGTCAAAACAAGCAAAACTACATAATTAAATGTCGGCATACATAAACTACATTAAAAAAATTATGGCCTGAAAAGCTTTGGAGATTAAACTCCCTCTAATGAAAGAAATACACGACCGACCTTTCCCAAAATCAACCCAGTTCTTCCTCTCACTATAGTCAGTGTGCCTCTTAAATTTGAAAGTGATCCATGAAAGAGTTTCTAAGTTATGACGACCACTATGTGGTGGACGCGGACCTTTTTGCTTCCTGGGGACCGTTGTTGCCTAAAGGGTCTGTCGGGATGATTATCTGATAAATGTAAAATAATGTCCCGTGTCTTCAGGTCCATCAGAACCGGCAGCCCCACAGTGAGACAAATCCATTTTAACGAAGCACACTCAGCGCCGTCTCCACGTTCTGTGTGGCGTTGAACCCCCTGGTGCTGGTGTGGATCGGGGGGAACCGGCGTGACTTCTGATGACTCAGGTAATATTTTTTTCCCCCAGTTTTTATGTAAGCGGGCTCTTGGTCTGCTCTGCGCCCGAGGACAGTACGATGCGCTGCGTGTGCTCATGAAAGGCGCTTCTTATTGCAATTTGATGGCGTAACGCCGGCTCTAATAATGTCAAACAAACCGCAGTCTCCAAACAGACTTCCAGTTTCCCTCATGTGGTGCGGACATGAACACGAACAGCCTCGCATTCATCGCTCACTGAGGTGGCTCTTCGGCTTCTTCCGCTTCAGGACATTCTTGAGGCAGGAAGACCTGCAGAGCTCACCAGGAAGAGATGGGAGGAGGTTGGATCCCGGACCGGACCCCTGGACTGATAACAGACGTCACTCCTGCTCCTGATTGGGTCTGCTCTGAGGATGGGATTGGAACGCCGTCACAGTCCGTGGAAATGTAATCCGTCATTCTCCAGGGCATCAGTTGATGCTGGAAGGGCCCGGTTAGAATCACACCCATTTTTAGGATATGGTTGGACTGTTATGTAATAGGGCGGCTGGTTGACATCATCACGAGGTTCGCCAAGGCTTGATAACAGACTCTTATTGTAACCGTTCCGCTGAAAACCTATTTACTGATTCCATTCCGCTGTGAACACAGAACCGCTCTGACGTATGAACTAACCGCCGGTCTGGGCGTTGTTA
>JBBDHG010000195.1:535000-565000 GCA_037951165.1 Lophius americanus | reverse complement strand
ACCTGGTGTCGGTGCTTAGAAGACCCTCAGGAGGTCCGCAGGCCACAGCTTTACCACCACTATGTTGTGATCAGGAGGTCGTTGGTTGTTGTAATGATATAAAATGGAGCAAATTAGGGTATGGAGCATCTTCCTCTGGTGTGTGCGTGTTCTTACACACACACACACAGACACACACACACACACACACACACACACACACACACACACACACACACACACACACACACACACACACACACACACACACACACACACACACTGATAATGACCATACACTCTAGATGATACTATACATTAGATTAAAAGGAATAGGTTCATGTTACTGTCAAAACTCACATGGCTCTTGTTACAGACCACACTGTCTGTGTGTGTGTGTGTGTGTGAGTGTGTGTGTGTGTGTGTGTGTGTGTGTACGTGCGTGTGTGTGTGGAATCCACGTTTTTACCGCAGCTGCATATCCGAGCAACTGAAATAAACTTGAATGATCATCTTATCATCTCCTGCAGATGTCTTCTCTGTAGGAGGCTGAGCTGGGGGGCTGGTGCCGGAGCTCACTGGGGCAAAGGATGAATCATGGAGACGGGCGTTGGGAGTGAAACAATGACAGGGGAGTGAGAGAATGATAGGATGTATCTTATTGTTCACTCTCTCCAGTCTGGGATGCAAATTCAGTAATTGATCCTGGTCAGAGTGTGTGTGTGTGTGTGTGTGTGTGTGTGTGTGTGTGTGTGTGTGTGTGTGTGTGTGTGTGTGTGTGTGTGTGTGTGTGTGTGTGTGTGTGTGTGGGTCTGGGGTTACAGCCTGTCTTGTTCTGAGTCAGGCATGTGGAAGAGGAAGGACCCTGTTAAAGAGGAGGGAGAGGAGTAAACGAGAGGAAGGAGGAGAGACACCAGCAGTTTATAGTTCTGGGGTCCGACATCTCAACACGTCACATGACCCGTTACAGCATTAAGACCCTTGTTTAAAAGGTTCTTTAAGTAGCGTCTAAAAGTATTCCGTACTGACTGAGGCACGTTTGGTATTTTATTCCGCATTATAACGCTCTGAACGTCATAGATCTACACGTCACTGTGTTTCCAGCAGGTTCTGTGACTGTGTTGGACTCCTGCTTCATTCCTGGTCCAGTTGTTCGATGTAAAAGATCTCATCCTGAGAGTGACACACATCCTCCTCCTCCTCACACCTGAAGTTTATATCCATGTATTAGTGAGACTCTTCTCGATTAAAGATTTTAAAATGAGATGAGAGAGTGATTTATGAGAAATTTAAGTAGAATTTTCACTTTAAGTTGGCTGGAAATACGGATTTTTCAGCAAATGAGATATTTTCAAGATTCTTTGAATGAACAAGAAGTTCAACTGGCCTCAAAGTGAAATCAACTCAAATCACCTTCAACAAGATATTTTCACTAGAAATCTGACAAATACTCTTGGTAGGGAAGGTTGGAGGTCCGCCTCCCGGCCGCTGAAGTCTCCTTGAAGAAGTCTCCTTGTTGAAGTCTCCTTGTTGAAGTCTCCTTGTTGAAGTCTCCTTGAGGAAGTCTCCTTGTTGAAGTCTCCTTGTTGAAGTCTCCTTGTTGAAGTCTCCTTGTTGAAGTCTCCTTGTTGAAGTCTCCTTGTTGAAGTCTCCTTGTTGAAGTCTCCTTGTTGAAGTCTCCTTGTTGAAGTCTCCTTGTTGAAGTCTCCTTGAAGAAGACACGGCGTGGGAGTGGCGGTGTGAAGCCCTCCCAGTGGTCCTGCAGACCAGGAAGTGAACCGTCCGTTCACCCTGTGATCTTTTCAAAAACACCACCCTCATAACTCCCACCATAAAATCCACACCCCAAAGTGAAACGGCCCACAGTGGCCATCGGCTCTCACATGATTCAGAGGCAGACTCCTGTTTGATAAAAAATATTTTCACGCCGTGCGTCATCTGTTCCAGTTATTTTAACGAGGTTTTCATTACAACGTAAAGGGGTCCCGTAGATCCAGATCCATCCGATGGAGGTCTTCAAAGCCGGAGCGTGACTCTCCTACACATGGAGAGCCCTGATCTTTACTCCACATAAACCGCCTTCTTGTTTACTCTGGCCTCCTTTTGGGTCCACAGCTGGAGGGAATGGTTGATGGGTACCAAGAAATAGATGGGAGGGAGGGATGATGTATTCCATACGGACCCCCAGCAGGCCTTTGGGGGACGTATGAGTCCTGGCCTCACTGCTGACCCACTTTGAGAATTCAAAAATCTTCATATAGTTGTATCATCAGTGAAGTTGGGATGTTCCTGTTACCGAAAGATTTATGCCATTTGTGATTTTTCTCTCCCGTGAGAACATTCCCCCCCCCGCGTGAATCGGTTTGCACCATCCATCGTCGGTACAGACAACACAGCGCCATAATCCGACCTGATCCGAGATCAGATGTGGCGACCGACACGACAAGAAGAATAAAAACCTTTATTTATGACATTTTATCAGCTAAACCTTGTGAAATCTTCCGTAAACATTTCCCTTTGAAGCAGAGGAAAAGCTTAAGAACACAATGGGGTTAAACCTCGACCCCTCAGCACGCCCATCTGAAGACCGCCAAGCAGCTACTGACTCACCACACGTAAATGTTCGGACGTTTTGGGGAAAAAAAGCATTTCTATAATGTTACGGTTCTTTTTTTGTTGTTGTTCTGAAGAAGATGGGCAGACCCTCTGAGTGAAAATGAAGGTTATACCAACTACATCTCGGTCAGAGGGGGTCTCAGCTCTTCAGTGTCAACAACAGGAAGCAGACGAAAGCGTTCTCCCTGCTGTAAATGTCACTAAAGTAAGAATATTCATCACAAGAGATGGATATTGATCCGTAGTTATCCACTCGGAAGACACATTATTGCTGTGTCCAATTTCCAGGTCTTGGTCTTTCCTCGTCATCTTCCCATGTGTCCAATGTCTTCCTCTGCCTTGTGTTTCTACTCCTCCCTTGTCTTGGCCATCTCCCTCGGTGCATAGGGGCGTGGCTATGTTCAATCCTCCTCACCTGCCCACATCAAGCTGCTGGTTCTCCTGCACAGCCGGGGCCCGTCCACTTCTCAAACCTTCTCCATCTTGTGGCACGGACTCCATTTTGTGCCGGATGGTTCCGTGTACAAACAAGTTAGCTGTGAGGGAGTCTTTTGCTCTGTGCCTCAGGTTCATGGTCCACCAGCTAGGTTCTGCTCCTCAGTCCAGAGTCAACGTCCTCTGCCTGCTGTAATATTCCCTTTTGATAAAGTGGGCTTAGCGGCCACTGGAGTGACTCACCTGATTACAGGCTCCTGCGATCAGTCTGAGTCGGAATCTGCATCTGAGACTTTCTCCAGCTCTTCCTCTTCATAAAACATTGACTGTTTCAGGCGATGACTAGAAACAGAAAGTATAATTATTATGTATTTATTTATATGACATTGCAGATCTTATGTGACTAATTTATAAACTTTTTGGCGTTTATGCTATTAATAAATGTATCATTATTATTATTACCCATAATCCTGCTCTTTAGAGGAGAGAGGAACATAACATCCACTAGATGGCAGTAAACATTTCGACAACAACAAAAATAGCAAAGGGGAAAGGAGGGTTGTGCGATGAATCAAAAGTTGGTTGCGACTTGTGCCCGGTGTGTTCATCAATGACCACCGGGGGCCAATGACACGCCCCCTAATTCACCAGCTGTCCTTTCTTAGCCCACTTGGGTAGGTTCTACCTGCTGCAGATCAGGAACGCCCTACCAGATCCTTCCCCTTTTTCCTGCTTTTCCTGCTACCTCGGGACAAAATATTCCTAATATATCCCACCCGCTGACAGGTTACCACGGTAACCAGACCATCAATGTTATTCCGACTTCAGCTGTCAGTGGTTAGAATGTTATGGCTAAGTTTCATGGGGCCGTCAACATCAAACACTGCATGAAGAAAACACCCGGGAACCAACACCGCGAGTTATTACAGACCAGAAACCTGATCCAGAGTCCGGCCTCTGGGTCCTCACGGGGGTCAAGGGTCGGGGGTCCATCCCTTTTTCTCAGTCTTGCCTGCACACAAACGGGTAACAACACCTTTTCACACTGACAGCAGGTGAGTGTGTATGTGTATGTGTGTGCTTTGTTTGATGATGATTTTAGTTCAGTACCTGAGGATGGTGATGTCATGATGAAGACTTTTGAGGCCCTTAAGAAGATAGGATTAAAAAAACATAAAAAAAAGAGCAACATTTATTACAATGAAAACAAAAAAAATTAAAATATCTTGCAAAAAAAAAATATATGTATAAAAATGTAGTAAAAATTTGGATTCTAAGATCTAAATATCACGTCTAATTCTAAGAAATCTTACCCAGGAAATTTTCACTTGTTCTATATGCAGCTATTTTACTTAAAACAGGCTAAAAACCCCTTGAATCTCTAACTTTTCTACTTTTTTTTTGATGAGGCATTTTTTTCCAGTGTATTACATAACCAGCCCGTATTCAAAGAGGCAGCAACAATTAACGAGCGTGATAAAGTGATTAAAACGAGGTTCGACGTCATCATACGACCACAAAGAAAATAAAAAATACCGTCAAATGTACGTGGGATTCAACAGCGTTTACAAAATAAAATACCCGCCATCGGGCATAAGACTGAATATGGACGTCATCCACACAACAACACCGGCAAACATCTTCAGCAAGAGATAATCAACAACTATTTAACACTCTTAAAAATGAGACTCCTCATCTGTAGCTGGAGAGTCGGTCTTCCTCTGGTTCTTTGAAAAACAGTCGTTAAATACTTATACATGCCTCATGGATACTAAATACCTTCTGTTATTCACGCTGGTAGCGCAGCACATTCTTTGAATGAATTCATTTTCCAGGCAGCTACTATATGAGTCTCTTCTGGTTTCCCCTCGATAGATGATCAACCCCAGCAGAGTCTTTCTTCTCATAGCTCCATTACGTCATGGTGAGGTGGTTGGAAGCCGGGACCGTCTATCAAACTCGTGGTGTTTGACCACATTCACTCCAACTCTGCCCACAGTGTTTGCTTTGTGTTTTCAGCGTCTCATAAAGGCGAATAACTCCGTCGACATCAGACAATCAGACCCTGGTTTTCAAACGGTGTGACTGAACCTGTTAAAGCATGAAATATGAAACCACTTCAGGGATGAGGTCGATAATATGAAGCATTTCAAAGAAGTGCTGAAAATAACGGATTTTTCACCTGAATGATTATATTTGATTTTTTGACCTTCACACGACCTTCTGACTCCAGCTAAAACCGATCAGCTGAGACAGAAAACACACCCAGGCGTGTTTAAAACTCAGCATGGATCAACTGTTATATCATTCCAGCTAAAAAAAGAACGGATCTAGAAGGTGGCAGCACCACGCTGTCATCCGTCAGTCGCGGGTGGAGCAGCAGCTCATCCGCCCGTCTGAAGGTGAAACCAATGCAGGTATTCATACTCACTCATCTAGTAATATTGTTCTAGTCACTAAGTTGTGACATCCTCAGGATGAATTGCTATTATTACACTCATCCCTTTGGTGAAGGTCACCACAAGGTCAAATCTCTGTACTTCTTTACATAATGACTCTGTAACAACATTGTAAGAGTTATATAATAAAAGGGGCATTTATAGATCTCCTTCTTCTCCTTCTTCTTCTTCCTCTTTCTTTCCACTGGTCCCTGTAGAGGTTTACTTGTAAACCTTTACCTTCACCCTGGTGCACTCTCCTGTCACAGATAACTCCTGACATTCCTCTCCACCCACTTCACCCTGCCTTCACTCGCTTCTTCACCGCTTTTCAACACTTTCTGTGGTTCTCCTTCTTCACATTCTGTTCGTTAGTCTGAACTCTTAATGCTTAAAAAGATTTATGCTAGCCTTTGATCTTTCAGCACATTTTGGATTTGATTGAATACTTTGGTCGTCTAGGCTGCTGAGTGATTGCGATGAATAAATAACGTAAAACAATAAAATAATGCATATTATATTATAACAATATTACTTTTCAATCCCCTGCCAGAAGACAAAACATGTTGAATAAACTAATATTCAATAATACCTTCGATCCAAAGTGATGCAGAAGAACCTGCACATCTGGTTAATGGAGTTAAATTCTTCTAATACTGAGCTGCTGACTTTAAAGCGGATAGTGGAGTCGTGTGTTTTCAAAAGAGGACAAAGCCATCAGTCAGCAGCGGCCGACGCCTCCCGCCCAATAACAGCTGGTATAGGGTCCCAAAACCGCGTGACTCCGTGGCAGAAGATGCGGATGATGCGGGTATATTTAGAGGAGGCATAAATCTAGTGGTTATAATGTTCTGTCTGTCTGACAGCGTGTCTCCGCCCCCGGCCGTGTTGTGTTCTTCTCTACAAAGCCATCAAAAGAGGCTGTTGTCAGAGATATAAATCAATTCATGGTCTATGTCGGACCTCCAGCTTATGCGTTGGTACTTCCTTAATCGCTTCACAGTTGAACTTAAATACTTCTTTGTCAGTATAGAATGAATTTCCACCATAAATCTCGTTTGAGGGCTTTGGGCAAAAGCTCTGCAGATTCATACAACCCCCCAGAAATGATTTCATTACAACGCCAAACGCTCTGAGTGGGCCGCTTATCAGACATGTGATGTTTGACGCTCAGGGAATTGTAATAGAAGTATTTGTGACAGACCTTTCTGGATCCATCCCTATTTTCCGGGTAAACCTCGAACCCTTACGTGTTCTTCTGCCTTAGGATCCACTCCAGCACAACATTTACATTTATGCATCAGCGTTTCGACTCATCCTGCTGTCAAACGCTGTTGGCAGAAGGTAACCAGGCCACAGGAACTGTGCATTCAATGACCAGCAAAACATTATGACCACTGAGAGATGAAGGGAGTGACATCGATTATCTTCATTCCCTGGTTACCTGTCGGTATGTGAGGGATGTTAGATAGCAGGTGAACATTTTGACCTGAAGGTGAAAATGGACTCAAGGGGGAATATCTGTCCACTGATGAACGAGCCGGTTCAGGTTTGAGGAACATGCAGACATGGCCTCCAGATTCTCCAGATCTCCGTCCAGCATCTGTGGGATGTGCTGGAGGAAGATGGCCGATCCATGGACCTCCAGCCGGAGCTGTTTGTCCGTTCAGTTCACGATCGCGGCGGAGGTCAGAGGACACGTGGGAGGTGTCAGGATCCAGCATGCATCAGTGAACACACACACCGCACTGCTGCTAGGAGTATGCAGGTCACACAGGAAGCTATTGTGTTAAAAGAGGAGAGAGAGAAAGAGAGAGAGAGAGAGAGACGGGGGACTGATGTCACATTTTCGTCTTCATCTCCCTTCATTTCCGATGAGGACAGCGATGTGTGCGTTTGTGCGTGTGTTTCTGTTTGTGTGTGCGTACTGCTCAAGGTCGACGTTCGACCCATCACCTCTTTTTGCTCCAGCGACTCACCGATGACATCATTCAGACGTTTATCCTTAATTAAATCTTTAATCTGCGGGTTATTTAAAGTGGCGCCACCCCACATGGTTCACCCTGATGCTTAAGGTCAAAGGTATCTCGCCGTCACGTTGGCAGGTGACATTGGAGTCAAACGGAGGTCATGGTTACTTCTGTTTGTTCGACTTCAGGTCCGTTCCTGTACCTTCATTTCTCAGTGTGGTTCTGGTTCTGGTTCTAGTAATTAACGCTGATAGAAAGCACAGTTGCGTTGGAGAAGACGTTATGAAGAGGTCACCATAGATGCCTCTCTGTGAGGTATTACTGCAGTCCTTGTAAATGGACACAGCATATAGAGAGCGACGTCCTCGCAGCAACATTACAGACCAAACAGTCAGTTCAACCAAGGTCCTTCAGATCTCCAACAATCCGGGCTTACAGGGGCCTGGAGGCCCCTTCCTCATCACACCCGCTCTTATCACCAGTTCTCCCTGCCCTCCGGCAGCCACAGACAAACATTTAATGATACCGTGTCTTATTACATCAGAGCTGTTACATAACGAGCATTTAAAAATGGACCCAGCCTTGCCTCAGAGAAGACGTCAATAAGAGACGCCCAACCCTGACGGAGGGTTTAAGGCTTTAACCACTCACTACAATTGGTGGGTCCAGCTAGTGTTCTGACCCTACTGGTCGATGGTCCGTTCTCAGAACTAGGCCAATGATGTCGCCCCAACAGCAACTTTAAATCCGGGAAAGGCCCCCGTTCCCCTGTGCAGTACCCCTGACTAAAACATACCAATCAGTTAGAAGTTTTGTCCGAAAAAACAGTGTGTTGTGAAAAAACTATCGATTTTTATGAGTCTAATATGAACTCCAAGAGCGATATGTGATATTTACATGATTTATATGCACCAAATCCTACGCGATCGCAGGAATGCCGATGTCGATGAAGTCTTGACATTATTCCTTTGAAAGCACGGCTTAAACAGAATCAGCAGGGATATGAGGGATATAGACATACATGATGGGGAAAAGCCCGCTGAGCAAATAAGGCTTGAAAGAAAAAAAACCATAAAAACAATCAACTGAGGTAGATTGCGAGTTCCTTCTGCCTTCATCGCTGTCTGCTGTCACTCAAGCGTTTCAAAGGCTTAAGAGAATATATCTAGTCAAAACACAGGAGTTAACTCATGGATGAAGAGTGACGGAGGAAGAGCTGCAAAGAAAGACACAAAAGCGTCGTGATGATGTTTGTCGGCTTAGTCACCAGACGCGTTATGTGAATCCTTCATTCGCAGCATAGTGACGGTTTGAAACCTAAATATCGTCTAGGACACACAGTTATGAAATAAGTCTGGGGTTAGATACCATGGATGAAGAACATCTCATACATGGATATAATGTGGAATGCCCTCCCTGACCATCTGAGGGCTCCACAGACGACTGACGCATTTAAAAAAGGACTTAAAACTGTAGATGTTAACATTTACTCTAAATGTAAATATTACATTTCAATGTTAAATCTTAATGTAAACGTTGAATCGTAATATATATGACAATGTCTAAATGTAAAGGTCAAATCTAAATGTGGAATATAACGCAAATGTCAACATTTAATATAAAATCTAAATGTAAATGTTAAATTTAAATGTGCATGTTAACATTTACATTACATTAATGTTCATTAATCTAATGTCAAATCTAAATATTACGTCTAAATGTAAACAGTTAGTCTCGATATAAGCGTTAAGCACAAATTTAGATTATATAATATTTAACATTTACATTCACAATTTAGGCGTAACATTTACTTTTATTTAATATTCATACATTGTATATGATAACTCATCACTCAGAGCAGATAGATGCATCAGTGGGGGTCGCACTCCTGAAGCACGCTGGGCGTTGGTTCGACTCCCTCCGACGCAGCGATGAATCAGAGTCTTACTCTTCATCACATGAATGTTGATGCTCAGGGTGAGAAACTCTACTTTTCCTGTCATCGGGTTTTCTGGCATCAGCCCTGTGTTGGAGTGACTGCTCTCCATCTTTCTCCCCATGTCGGCTGGGATTGGCTCCAGCCGCCCTCTTCACCCTCTTCACCCTCTTCAGGTGAAGAGGGTGAACGGTTGCGGATGATGAACCCCTACCTCCAATCATTTTTAGCCCCGCCTGCGGAACAGCTGCCCTGTGTTGACCCTTTTTTATAAAGACATAAATGTTACAGGAGCGGCATGCTTCAAGTACAATAGCGCCGCATCACGCTGTCACCCTCCCCTCGGGGTGACACCCCACCCTGCCACGCCCTCGAACGGAGCCCAGATGGCCGGCATCAGTCACCCTGAGGTGACACGCACGACGCCGGGACAAAACAACAGGTGCTTGATGTAGAGGTTGAGAGAGAGTCATTGTTCTGTCGCGGTGACAGACTCGTACAGACTCCTCGCCAAAAAGTCTATTTTAGGGAAATGAGGATTCCAAACCAGCCTCCGTTTAAAAACGCTTTGACAGGTTTTGAACTCCCCCACCTCTTTGTTCCCACAAACCTGACCGACATTAACCTGAACGCCTTGTGTTTTGGGTCGTCGGTGCCGGGGTCAGAAGTTCAGGCGGCGATGCAGCAGCCAGAGAAGTCTGCCATCCTGCAGCATGTCCAGGAGTTTATTGTAATAAAACAAAGCAGGTCGGTGGCCGACTGGTCAATAAGTCACTCCCTGTCCCTGCTCAAGGGTCCAGGTTATATATCATACTTTGTCCAAATGCATGACACCCTTCCTGTCTGCATCTACCTCCAGAGTCCAGCTTTGTCACTCTCGGTTCCCACTTTCTTCTCACAGGGCGACTCCCTTTTCCTCTCCATTGTAAGTTTCTCCCGTTCTCAGAGGGTCCTTTATGGCCGGGTACGTGATCAGACTTGGCGTCTTTGTCAGAAGACGCGCCCGCGTTTACGGCCGGAGTAGACCTCAACGCAGCGAAAACCAGTTTCTGGCAACTGGGCGGCTTTTTCTAGTTCTGCATTTCCTTTTGTTTAGGAGCCGGACCCTCGGCCCCCGTCGATGGTTCAGCCCAACCCTGGGATTAAAATCAGATTATATTCTACCGCTCTTACATCTAGTGTCAGGATCTTTGAAGAGTCTACCGTAAACTGACAAAATATGATGATTAGAGGAGTTAAAAGAGAGTTTTGGTCCATACGGTCTTAATTATCTGTTTCTATATAATATAGTTTTAATGTTTTTACCTGCTTATTTATTCATTATGTTCCTTCAAACCGGGACTGAAAAAGTATTTTTTCCTAAGTGATAAACAGAACTTACAAAAACCCAATTTAAGCTATTATATAAGTTTGAAGGCGCCCCCTAGTGAGTAAAACCTGGTATTTAAAAAGTTGGACTTTTTGAATCAATTCATATACATCAGAGTTCTGGAATGAATTGGACCAAAAGTAGGAAGTTACATAGAAACAGTGTTTTCATAAAAAAACTCCCTCTAGTGAGTAAAATATGAATTGCCAGAGTAAATATAAAGGCTGGAACTACTAACGCCGATTATACGCATCACGTTTGGACTAAATCGGACAAATAGTTGGTAAATTATGGCCTGAAAAACGATTAAAGCTCAAGTTTGCTGATGTACAATCAAGATTTTCCGAAAAATCAATCAAGTTTTTTCACGGGATTAAGTCTAAGATGGTATAAAATTTAAAAATCATCCATGAAATAGTTTTTAGAGTCATTGCGTTAACTTGACCAATCTGCTGCTGCTGCAGACGTTCCATAACATCCTGGACTTTTTCCAGGGATACCAAGGAATATTATAGTAGTTATTTGCAGTATTAGTGTTTGAATGTACAGACACCAGGACAAACTTACAAAGTACTGGTGCGCTCAGTGTGTGTTGGGTCTAAATTTGTTGACAAGGTTCTGTATGGGGGGGGGTATCATTTATCAAAAGAGGTGTGCGTCCCCTCTGGTTCTGAAGTGGGCCCTACAACCGCGAGTAGAACTTAAGTAGACCCTGAGTGCTTGAAGCACATTTAAACAACAATAACTAAACACTTAAAGTTAATTCAAATTTCACCTTGTAAGAATGGTGCCCACAAGGGTTGAAATACTTTGACTCGAGTCAAAGTTTTTACCGACGGTACTCCTGACTTATGGTGGCGTGCCAGCCTCTATATATATCGTTTTCTGCGTTACCTCCTGTTTTGAAGCCCCTCACTTCCTTTATTTTATGTATCGCCTGTACAAACAGGATGTTGTGGTGGGGACCAGGTTGGGTGGAGCGCCCTCTATTGTCGGAACCATTTATTAGATCAGGTCATTTTGCCCTTGAGTGTGCTCCACACACAGAAACAACAACAACAACAACAACAACAACAAAGATGCAGACATAGCTAAGTGTGGATGTTTCTTCCGTTTGTCCTGGGTTGGGTCGCGGTGGAAGCAGGTTAAGAATATTCCAGACGCCCCCCTCGCCAGTGACCTCGCCGACTCATCCTGGGGGTCAGATGAGACGCACTGAATAATCTCTGCAGTGAATTCTGGGTCCACCCCAGCATGGAAAACCTCCAACGGGAGGCAAACTGGAATGTTGGACCACCTCAACAAGCCCCTGATGACCCGGGGGGGCTGGATGGAAAATCTCAAGACCCTGCTGGCAAACCAGCAGGAGTAAGAAGCTGGTCCATCCTTCCACCAGCAGGATGGAATCTGCATGGTTCCTCCTGAAACTGAAGTTTGAAGCATCACTGAGGAGAAGATGGAAGCCCCCCTGGGGTTCAGGGTCCTGCTCAATGAAACCAGGGGTCACTAGAATTTTCCCGACTGTAATCCTGCAACTGATTTATTTTTTCGGGGACATAATCCTGCTGTCGAGGAGAATAGCGTAGCTTTACTTTATTTAAATCACGTGAGTGTTTTTTTCTTGGGCTAGGAGGGGGCGGGGAATAGATCCGACGTCATCGAGGTCCTGTGCGTTGGAGGGGGCCAGTAGAGGTGGGGGCCCACGTCTGGTTAGGACGCCTCTTTGGGCCTCCATCAGGAAATCAATCTTGACTGGGAAAGTTTAGGATTCCCATGGCGGCAGGTATTCCAGAGGGAGGAGGGGAATTCCCTGAGGTTGTCGGTGGAGAGACAAACGCTGAGACGTGACAGTCAGACGGCGAGAAGAGGATCCTGTACAAACGGACAAACGGAATTAAAAACATTTAATCCAGCGTCTGGACTCTCCACCTACCTTCGTCTAAACTCCTGACAGACTACAAATGTGGAACACATGTTGCACCTCGGTTTGATTGTTCAGGCCTGAGAAGAGACAGATGTGAGGAGGTCGTGTTTCTCTTCTGTTAACCTTCTGATGTCAAAGTTGTGTTCTCTATAATCAGCCTCCACTCCGTCTGTCAAACACGTCCTCGTCAATCCATCAGCGTAACTGACCTGAACAGAACTCCCCTTGTTCTGCCACGCCTGCATTTTCTCAGGACATCGGGGTAAAGAGACGTTCTGGGAGGGAAGTCCACGTTAAAGCAGGCAGGGTTCCGGAATCCGCTCCGTAATGGCGTCGTAGAATGTAACAGATCGTCATCTTCACTTAAAACTCGTTTAGACTATTTCATAATCAGCGTCTTACCTTCAACTGCCTTGCGGTAAAAAGAAAGAAAAGGTTCTGGACCTCCTTCGTGGTTTGTTTCATCTTTCATGTCTGCTCCACGCCTCCACCCGCCGTACGACTCACACGTTAACATTCACACGGGGGTGACAGGCTGCGGTGCAAGCCTCCACCTGCTCCACCCGCACCTTCACTCATGCTGCGATGGAACGGCCGTCAGGAACCGCTCAGGGTTCAGTTCCTTCACATGTGGCACCAGAACTTGAGGACAAGAGAGAAACCATCAATTCAAGCGCCTCCGAACCCACGACAAGCTCCGCCCGGTTTCCTCCCTCATCCAGGAGGGAGACGCCACCCGTCAGGAGATGTGCTTCCTCCCACCATCGACCCGGTCTCCTTCTCTGAGGGTTTGTCTCTGTGTTGCCTCTCCTGTCCACATGGTGGCGCTTTCATTTTGGACCAAAGCAGCTGAAACAGATTCTCAGCTGACTCTATGCTTCCTGACGGGACAGATCCAGATCCAGAAGTTAGAACCTGCTTTCATAAACTGTGACAACTAAGTGCCCCCCCCCAACTCACATTTTTAATGAAAGCGTTGTCTTGAATGCAGGGGACTTTAAAGTCCTGAAAAAAAGACTCACCTGTCCTCCATAATCGTTCCATTGAAGAGAAGCTTTATTTATTCCAGGAGGAACATTTATTCTAGTGTAACGGAGACTGTAGCGCTATCGGCCTGAGCAATCTAACCCACACACACACACACACACACACACACACACACACACACACACACACACACACACACACACACACACACACACACACTCACACACACACACACACACACACACTCACACACACACACACACACACACACGGACACACACACACACACACACACACACACACACACACACACACACACACACACACACACACACACACACACCCTTGCTCTCTCTCTGTTTCCTGTCAGGTATCTGGCGGACTGATCTGAAGCAGCAGTCCTCCTGCTGTCCGGCTGCTCCACAGGTAAACTATACCTGTAGCCTTGAATTACCCCCCCCCCCCCCCACCTCCTTCTGTAATCTCCCGTTTCTCCGTCCTGCTCCAGTCTCACGCTTTAGGTTAGCGATGCGTGTTATCGCTGAGTGTCCACGGGAGTCAGGGAAGCATCGTCCTCGCCGTCCCTTCAGCTCTGGGACTCCCTTAGGGGGGAGGAGCCTGTTCACTATTTTATATTTAATACCCAAGATTATTAAAAATCATGGAACCTGTAGTTACAGTAGTAACAGTTAGTTGGTGCTCTTGTTTTTATTCTACTCTCGTTCCCTATCGTTTAGTCGTCTGCTTTCCTTGCGTCCTTCTTTTATCGTTTCATTCCATTAATTAAAAAAAACCCAAAAAACAAAACACTGTTTTGTTTTGAGGAGTTCAGAAAAAGGGGCGTTACTTGTACAACGCAGGGGATTGGGTCCTTGGGTCCTCAGGGATATGCCACATGCTCAGTTAGGCCTAGAATATTTTATTGATCCTCCTTTTGATTTTTGCGTTATCTTTTATGTCGGCACTTAATCTTTTCGTTAATATAACATGGTTTGAATAAATAAGTGAGTTAGTTAATAAGTAAATGTCACACCCCTCTTACCTGATCACCAGCTGACTACATTCAGAGGAGTTAATTTAACACATCCTATAAACCCGGAGAGAATGAGGAATTTCGAATCTGCAGTACTTTTAAAAAACTTTTTTTATGAGTTTCCAGTCAAAAAAAAGTGTAAAAAAGATAATTTATATGAAATTATGAGTAACTTTAGGCTCCAGTTTACTTTTAATTCATTTAAACACGGAAAGATGGGATTAAATAATGAGTTTATCTTCACAATCGTCAAGCTTTTGCTCAGAATGTGTAAAATCTTGAAACCGGTTCTTTTGAATCATCGAGGCCGGAACAGTTAGAGGATAATAAATCCCATCAACCCTCGAAGCCACAAATTTAATATCGCAGACTCTCCAAAATGTTCATAATCAAACAACAAGCGCTCCTCTGATCCTCAGCCGGCCCGGGGCGAGGAGTGAGTTAGTGCTTTTTTAAAATGCGGGCATTGTTTGTTGACACACCAGCGGGTTGTACCGTGTAAATGCACGCCATGAAGAGATCAAGTGATAAAGACATCTGATCGTCGTCGACTCTGCTGAGTAAGCTGTTTTTTTTTGTTGACAGGATGTCATTTCGTAATAAAGGATTCTTCTTCTTCTGTTGGCGGGATTACGCAAAAAGTTATCAATTGAGATTTATTTTATATTTTGTTGAGGGGTCAGGTTTTGACCTTTAAGGCGTTTATCATAGAGTTGCTGTTGTTCTACCAGGAGGGGGCAGCGTCTGGGTCCTGTGGTCCTGGGCTCCATTACTTTTTTTTATTTAGAGAAGGAAACATGCGTCAAGAGGGGAAACTTTACTTTTTGAGATCTGTTCTAACCAAATCTCAAACAATCTAACGCAAACAACCCAACGTTGATTATCTGGTTACCATGGCGACCTGTCAGTGGTTGGCTTTTATCTGGCAGCAGGTGAACGTTTTTGGACCTGATGTTCATGTCGGAATCAAAATAATACAGACGAGGATGAGGATCTGAGAGATTGTGACAACGGCCAGATTGTGAGGGCGACCGGGTCAGAACATCTCCAGAACTTCAGGTCTTGTTCGGTGTTCTTGCAGTGGTTAGAACCTACCAAAGTGGTTTAAGAGAGGGTTGTCGATGCGGCTTGATCCGATACAAAGGTGTAAGAACACATAGTGACATCACAGCGTCCTTCGTACGTGGCTGTGCAGCCTCGGACTGATCAGAGTGACCTCTGACCCCGGCCCACTCCTGAAAGCTCCTACAATGGAGTTTCAACATCAGCAGGGCGGGTGGTCATAATGTTATGATGATTTCATGGACATAGTATGAGACACAAGCTGACATAGTTTTCGCGGCATCATTTTTGTAATGGAGCTGTGAGAGGAAACCCGCCGGCGATGGAAGACCCCTCAGATCATATGAGACCATGTTTCTGGATGTGAATGAATGAATATACATTTTATTTATGTAGGCAACAGCGTTCCAGTTAGGGTTAGTGTGTGAGTGTGTGTGTGTGTGTGTGTGTCTGTCTGTGTGTCTGTCTGTGTGTGTGTGTGTATGTGTGTGTGTATGTGTGTGTGTGTGTGTGTGTTTGTGTGTGTGTCTGTGTTTGTGTCTGTGTGTGTGTGTGTCTGTCTGTGTGTGTGTGTCTGTGTGTGTGTATGTGTGTGTCTGTGTGTGTGTGTGTGTCTGTGTGTGTGTGTCTGTGTATGTGTGTGTCTGTGTATGTGTGTGTGTGTGTTGTGTGTGCGTGTGTGTGTCTGTGTGTTTTGTGTGTGTCAGCGTGTGTGTCTGTGTGAGTGCGTGTGTGTGTTTGTGTCTGCGTGTGTGTCTGTGTCTGCGTGTGTGTGTGTGTCTGTGTGTGTGTTCTTGTGTATGTGTGTGTGTATGTGCGTGTGTGTGTCTGCGTGTGTGTGTGTGTGTGTGTGTGTGTGTCTGTGTGTGTGTGTGTGTGTATGTGTGTGTGTCTGTGTGTGTGTGTGTGTGTGTGTACATATACAGATATATATTTTCTTCTTCATGTGACTGAAGACCGACATTCATCTGATTGATGTTTATAAAAACGTTTGTAGAATTATTTGTATGGAAAAGGATTTTTATTCATTAAACCAGCTGGGGGCACCAAACCTAATACTATCAAAAATATACAATCTTCATCTCTGTGAGTCTCTCCCTCTTCTCCCTCCTCTTCATCTCTGTGAGTCTCTCCCTCTTCTCCCTCCTCTTCATCTCTGTGACTTTCTCCCTCTTCCTCCTCGTCTTCATCTCTGTGAGTCTCTCCCTCTTCTCCCTCCTCTTCATCTCTGTGACTTTCTCCCTCTTCCTCCTCGTCTTCATCTCTGTGTCCCTCCCTCTTCTCCCTCCTCTTCATCTCTATACAATACCTGTTCTTGATCTAAAGCCCCATGTGATAAAGTTCTGTTTCAATCAGCATGATTCTAACTCCAACCACAGGATGGCGAGGAATCAAAGGGTCATTTATTGTTAATCATGATGGAAATCTTCATCGGCTGAAGATGCGTTCAGAGACGCTAAACTAAAAACAACATTAATAGATGATATAACAGATATATATTAAAAGGAATAAAGGTCAAAAACAACATTTCCCAGTAAATGAATAGAAGCACAATCCGACGCCGTATTTATCCCACAAACAAATTTATATCCAGATATGCAGAGACGAAGAAAACAAATATTAGGATCATCTTCATCTTCATTACGTCATGGGATTCTGGGAAAAGTTCAGTTTTCCATATAAAAAAAAAAGAATTATGTAAGCAACCGTCGTTGAAATTGTACTAAATTTGATTGGTTTCTGATTTCATTTAGCTGCTGCCTCATGCAGGGACAGCTAACGCTAGCTGCAGCTAGCCTATGCTACGCTAAGTAGCTTGACGCCTCCTTCGTTATTAAGGATATATGACCAATTAACACAAGAACTCCAAAAGCATCACTTTCAAGCTTTATAGCAACATATACCTTAGCACGAGGAAGAACTGCATTGATTTGGGAAAGGTCAGTTTTACATTTCCGACACCAGAGGGAGCTTTATCTCCAAACGTTTTCAGGCCAAAATGTCTCAAACGGTAATCCGATTAAGTCCAAACTCGGTGCATTTGAATGGACTGAGGAGTTTTATCTGATACATATATCATGTTTTTTTTCTTTAATACGAAAAACGCAGTTTTTCTCACATAACTTCCTAGTTCTTAGTCCGATTTAGTCCGAATTTGGTGCATTCCAATCAACTATGAGATCGGACTCGTAAATATCCTACTTTACTCCAGCAGTTCATATTTGACTCACTGACAGGAAGTGATCAGGCATTGATGGCGAAACAATCCCGTGACCCAGGTTGACTGGGCAGTTATTCAGACTCGAGTCACGTCCTTTCACACACGAACCCCACAGTCATCTTGACTCATCGAGGCGTGGCCTCAAGAACAAAGACTCAGGGCGTGGTCCACAGCAGATGCTGGCAAGTAGGAGGCTGACGAGTCCAATGCGTAACAAGCGGGTCCGGCTTGAAGATCTGGGCTAGGTGCTGAGGCTTCACAGTTCAGGCTCCTCCTCAGGAGTGGGGGTTGAACCTGTCAGTGGGTAAAACCTGTCAGTGGGTTGGACCTGTCAGTGGGTAAAACCTGTCAGTGGGTTGGACCTGTCAGTGGGTTGAACCTGTCAGTGTGTTGGACCCTGTCAGTGGGTTGAACCCTGTCAGTGGGTGGGACCTGTCAGTGGGTTGGACCTGTCAGTGGGTTGAACCCTGTCAGTGGGTGGGACCTGTCAGTGGGTTGGACCTGTCAGTGGGTAGAACCTGTCAGTGGGTTGGACCTGTCAGTGGGTAGAACCTGTCAGTGGGTGGGACCTGTCAGTGGGTTGGACCTGTCAGTGGGTAGAACCTGTCAGTGGGTTGGACCTGTCAGTGGGTAGAACCTGTCAGTGGGTGGGACCTGTCAGTGGGTTGGAACCTGTCAGTGGGTTGGAAATGTCAGTGGGTTGGACCTGTCAGTGGGTTGGACCCTGTCAGTGGGTAGAACCTGTCAGTGGGTTGGACCTGTCAGTGGGTTGGACCGGTCAGTGGGTTGGACCTGTCAGTGGGTTGGACCTGTCAGTGGGTAGAACCTGTCAGTGGGTTGGACCCTGTCAGTGGGTTTTCATTTGCTTGTGTTTTGTCTATTTTCCTGTGTTTTCTTAAGTTCCTCTTGTGGGTCTCCGTAACAACGGCACTCAGAGACCCAGAAGACGTCCTTCACTTCAGGTCCAGTCCACCCACCTCGTCCAAATTCCACTCAACTCCTAACGTCTCCTGAAAAGTTACTGTTTTATAATCGGCTGCAGATGCGAAATGTCACGAAACACCGAAAGTATCCGAAAACACCGACGCAAATATTAACACCGGGTCGGGCGGAACACAAACACACAAAGAACCCAGTCGCCTCCTTTAAAACTCCAACCTTCAGGATTCAGGATCATCAATAAAATCCGGACGGCGGATTTAATTTTGGTTTCTCTGGACGGACATCGTTAGAACTTCGGACTTTATCGTCACGTCTTTGATTTAAAACATCTTTTCGTTTTGTTCTGTTAGAAGAAAAGACCGGTTTAATCTGAATATATATATATATACATACATATATATATATATATATACATATATATATATATATATATATATATATACATACATATATATATATATATATATAAATATATATATATATATATATATATATATATATATATATATATATATATATATATATATATATATATATATATATATATATATATATATATATATATATATATATATATATATATATATATATATATATATATATGTATGGTAGTGGGACTTAAAGAGGCCATATTGTCCTTTTTGGGTTTCCCCCTTCCTTCGTGGGTTACATAAGTTTTTTGGTGAATTCTCGCCTAAGGGAACGTTTCCCTCCTAAAGAATAAAAAAAGCCTCCTCTGTTGGCTGAGAGAGAAAAAACCCAGATTCTTCTCTTCTCTTCTGTCATCCTCCCAGAATGTCGAGATCTTCATGAATGGACTCGTTTGGACGGCCGTGGTCCAACAACGGATGAATCTGGACCGGACCGCGTGGATTCACACGGATTTGGCGTCACAACTACAACTCCTGAACCGGGATTCCGGGTTTCCGATGGGAATCTGGAACTTCCTTCTATAAATAGTTGTTTCAACTTGAAGTGAAGTTTCTCAGATTGAACCTCATTTATATTTATTTCATTTGAGTTTGTGCTTATTGTTCCGTTTCATAAATTCTATACATAGACACACACACACACACACACACAAACACACACACACACACACACAGACATACACGCACACATACACACACACATACACGCACATGCATAGACACACACACACACACAGATACATGCACACGCATAGACACACACACGTACACACAGAGACACACACACGCATAATGAATGATGAATGAATGAATGAATGATGAATGAACACACACTCACTAAACAAACTCTTACCGCACGCTAAACACACACTAAACACTAAACACACACTAAACACTAAACACACACTCACTAAACACTAAACACACACTAAACTCACACTAAACACTAAACACACACTAAACACTAAACACTAAACACTAAACACACACTAAACACTAAACACACACTAAACACTAAACACACACTAAACACTAAACACACACTAAACTCACACTAAACACTAAACACACACTAAACACACACTAAACACTAAACACACACTAAACACACACTAAACACACACTAAACACACACTAAACACTAAACACACACTAAACACTAAACACACACTAAACACTAAACACACACTAAACTCACACTAAACACTAAACACACACTAAACACACACTAAACACTAAACACACACTAAACACTAAACACACACTAAACACTAAACACACACTAAACACACACTAAACACTAAACACACACTAAACACTAAACACACACTAAACACTAAACACACACTAAACTCACACTAAACACTAAACACACACTAAACACACACTAAACACTAAACACACACTAAACACACACTAAACACTAAACACACACTAAACACTAAACACACACTAAACTCACACTAAACACTAAACACACACTAAACACACACTAAACCTTAAACAAACACTAAACCTTAAACAAACACTAAACACACTCAGACAAGTAGTCGATAACCAGTAGCGGGTTGGATCGTGTCACAAGCTACACACACACACACACACACACACACACACACACACACACACACACACACACACACACACACACACACACACACACACACACTAAACACACACTAAACACACACTAAACACACACTAAACACTAAACACACACTAAACACACACTAAACACTAAACACACACTAAACACACACTAAACAGTAAACACACACTAAACACACACTAAACACACACTAAACACTAAACACACACTAAACACACACTAAACACTAAACACACACTAAACACACACTAAACACACACTAAACACACACTAAACACTAAACACACACTAAACACACACTAAACTCACACTAAACACTAAACACACACTAAACACACACTAAACACTTAACACACACTAAACTCACACTAAACACTGAACACACACTAAACACACACTAAACACTAAACACACACTAAACACACACTAAACACTAAACACACACTAAACACACACTAAACACTAAACACACACTAAACACTAAACACACACTAAACCTTAAACACACACTAAACACACACTAAACACACACTAAACACACACTAAACACTAAACACACACTAAACACACACTAAACCTTAAACAAACACTAAACACACACTAAACCTTAAACACACACTAAACACACACTAAACACACACTAAACACACACTAAACACTAAACACACACTAAACACACACTAAACCTTAAACAAACACTAAAACTTAAACAAACACTAAACACACTCAGACAAGTAGTCGATAACCAGTAGCGGGTTGGATCGTGTCACAAGCTACACACACACACACACACACACACACACACACACACACACACACACAGACACATGCCATCGCTCTTCTTCTTCTCCTCCACTCTCCTTATGTTCCTCCTCTTCTCCTCCTCTCCCTTCTTTCTCCCTCCTCCTCCTCATCATTCCTCTCTCAGGTGTGTTTGTTTTGCGTGTCGGCTCGCCCCACCTCCATCGATTATGTGTGAGTTAAACAAAAAGGCGTCTGCTGCATTCGTCTCTCTTTAACGGCCGTCCGTCCGTCAACGCTGCCGCTCACTTTTCCACGGGACTCAGTCATGGCGTTGCGAAGAACGCCGGGACACAAAACATTGTCCCGTCATCGTGACGCCCTGTTGATGTTCCCGGTCGGAAACGTTTTGCTAGAGAGCAAACAGAGAGGGAGGAACGCGGCGCTTGTGAAGGAGTCCCGCCATCAATCACACGGAACTCGCTGTGAAAACAAACGTCATCCGGGCGTGTGATTCAGGAGGCGCTTCTGCTCCCGTCTGGATTTAGTCCGTCGGCGAGGAAATGACTCTCCTTGTTTATTATCGCCTTCATCCCGATTCAGGCCCGATGAAGCGGCGCCACAAATCGATCGGGTCTAAAAAACATGGAAGGATGGTTGATCATGTGACAGGAAGTGCGACATATATTTGATGGTGGATCTGGAGGAGTAGGCGGAGTCAGGAATTCTGGATTCACCTTGTTTTTTTTCAGGACTTCCATCTATTCCTCAGAAAAGACCTGATGGATCTTGATGGCGGATGATGGAGGTCGATTTTGGACAAGTGGACCAAATAACCCTCTTCCTCTTCTTCTTCTTCTTCTTCTTCTTCATTGCTGTGAGGCAGCAGGAAGTAAGGCGGTACCTTCCAGGCGCCCAACGTTCGGTTGTTGACGACCAGGAGGAAGGAGACCATGGGAGCCGTAGACGTCGTGTCGCTGACACACAACTATCTCCAGATTCTCAAGCCTTCATAAATCTCCGTCTTACCAACAGGAAGTTGGCCTCCTCGCGTGGAGTTCTCCAGAACACGCGGTTCGAGAGCCGAGCTATTCCTGGATCTTCAGATGACTCGGAGGCGCCGCACACAAACACAACACTCATATCTAAAAGATTTATGGGCAACATGTGAGCGAACGGGTCGCATGGACACGACTAACAGACACAGAGAAGGCACTCATCAGCCAAAACATTACAACCACCGGTGTGGACGGTCTTCTGATCTCTGTTCCAGAGATCCAGAACCATCTTCTGTCACGCTGTTGGATCGGACGACACTGACCGGCACTCACCCCCCATCCGGCCTCCGTCACCCAACATCCCGTCACCCGGTCACCAGTTGTCCTCGCGTGGACCAATTCCACTGCAGATCACCTAAAGAGACCTGCAGATCTTCGTCCTTGTCCGTTTCTCCTCCATCCATCATCAACTCCAGGACAAAATGGTTGTTTGCTCCCTGATGTATCCAACACACTTTTTTAGTTTCCAGCACTAATTCACTTCAGTTACGATTCAGCCGATTCAAAACTTCTGGATGGATGTGCGATGACCTCGCCTCGGTGGAGGTACTGGTTCTGCTGGGTTCCATTCTAGTTGGATTCGTTGTTGGTAAACACAATATTTCATCTCTATTATTCTGCGTTAGTTGATAAATACTTCATTACTAATCAGAAAAACCATCTTGACGTTTTATCTCTCTATTACTTCTGTTTCTATATTTCCTAATCATGCACTGTAAAAAGAGAATAGTGTCACTCAATTAAACCAAGTATTTACAGCTTAAATTAACTAATTAGACTCAAAACTACCAGAATGGATTAAGGTAACTATATGAATTAATTGTTTTGAGCTCATCAACAATTTTATTTTAATTTTTTTACAGTGCATGATTTTGACCCAATTAGTGTATATATATATATATATATATATATATATATATATATATATATATATAAAAAAAGTCAACTTTGGAAATTCATTCAATCTTTTTCAAAAACTTTTCTCTAGGGTTTTATCTACAAAAAAACAACGACACTCCATAAACATTAAATATATACATTATACATGCAGCATTATAAGACATAAATGATACACTGTAAAAAGAGAATTATGTCTGAAAAGAATTTAAAATGACTTTCACTGGTGACACAACTAGGTATTTACGACTTCACTGAAATCCTTCACTGTTTTATTTTTTACAGTGCATTATTAGACCCCAAAAATAATCAAAAACAAACAAAACTCCACCTTTGAAAAAATCCTTCAAGTCTATTCAAAATTAAGTCCTTCCATCTTGAATTTTAAACTTAAATTTGTTGCGTTACCAGTGAAGAAATCCTTTTTTTGACAGTGTACATAATCGTCTCTGGACTCTCTAGTCTCACCTCTTCCCCCTGAGATCCTTCCTCTCACCGTCGACTCCCTCTGTCCTCTGCCACGGTTTCTTCTTCTGCCTCTTTTCTCCTCTAAAAACTTTTCCCCACTCTCTCACGCCACTTTCATATTTGATGACTTCACCGCGGTCCATGATAATAACTTCACAGTCGGCGGGTCACGTGGGGCGCCGGGGGGAGCTGCCGGTACCGTAGAGCTCATCAATCATTTAATGTATCTTTTACAGTGATGACGCTGGGGGGAAGGATCTCCTGCTTCTTCATCATCATCGTCATATACAGTGTATTCCTTTTCTTCCAGCTTATCCAACTAATAATAATAATTTGTTGATTTGGGGAAATGTCAGTTGCGCATTCCCACCACTAGGAGGGTTTAATCTTTGACGGTTTTTCGACCATCATTCCTCAATCCTTGGTCCGATTTAGTCCATATTCGGTGCATATGAATCACCGCAAGGAGATCTATCTTTCATATGTCCCGTTCTACTCTAGTAGTTCATATTTAAGGCACTAGGGGGGAATGTTTTTGTACGAAAAACACAAATGTTTGGTCATAACTTGTGAGTTCCTCACAGTGTGAGGAAGAAGTGGATTTATCTTGGGGGAAGTCGGTTGTATTTTTCTTACACTTTCTCTCCATGGACCATCATTTCTCACCCGTTACTCCAAATTCAGTGCGTATGAATCGCCTCAAGGACCTCGTATGTATCATATTTGATTTAGTCTGATAGTTCATGTTTCAGTCACTAGGGGGAGTTTATTTTATTTTATATTTATTACTGTTTTTCAGACATGAACCCACATTTGAGGTTTTCAGTAACCAGGATTTCTTGTTCTTCATTGTTCTTTTTGGGGATAGACCCTTATCTATATCCCCCCACTGACGGCCGCCATTGCAAGGCCTAAGAAACTACGTCTGGGCCTAATAGGCCCGGTTCTATTATGTAATAAATGCATACGAAGCCTTGAGCACTTCTTACTTTTGGGTTTCGTTTCAAGCTGTAATTATAATAGTAATAAAAACACATGCATGTCTTTTTTTTCCGCCTCTGGTTAAGCTTTTCCTGCACAGCCTCCATCAGACCCAGAACAAATCTGCCTTAATGGTTCTGTTAAGGCTCGGACCCTATAATTGGGCCAAACGTTTAATAAAGGCGGTCTAAATCCAACCACGGCTGATAATTGGCTTTTTCTCATCAGCGGCGTCTCGAGGGAGGTTATGAGTTTGTGTTCCACGCTGCTTTCACTTAAGTCACCTCCCATCTTTCTCATCATTTCTCATGTTGGATCTTATCCACGGCCGGCGAGAAAGTGTTAGCAGATGTGAAGGCGTGAGGCAGAGATGCAGGCGGAGCAGATGTGCTTCTAACAGAACCGTTCTCACGTCTTCAAAGGGTTCGTCCAGAAGGACGCATTCTCCAGACTGGTGCCAGTCTACAGACCTGTAACAGTCCAGAAGGAAACATTCTCCAGACTGGTGCCGGTCTACAGACCTGTAACAGTCCAGAAGTTCATGTTCTCCAGACTAGAGCTGGTCTACAGACCTGTAACAGTCCAGTAGTTCATGTTCTCCAGACTAGAGCTGGTCTACAGACCTGTAACAGTCCAGAAGGAAACATTCTCCAGACTGGTGCCGGTCTACAGACCTGTAACAGTCCAGTAGTTCATGTTCTCCAGACTAGAGCTGGTCTACAGACCTGTAACAGTCCAGTAGTTCACCTTCTCCAGACTGGTGCCGGTCTACAGACCTGTAACAGTCCAGTAGTTCATGTTCTCCAGACTAGAGCTGGTGTACAGACCTGTAACAGTCCAGTAGTTCATCTTCTCCAGACTAGAGCCGGTCTAAAGACCTGTAACCAGCTGTCCACACACATTCAACACTTTATGAAGTGTTGGTCAGTCATCTGGATGATCCAGTTCAAACCACATCCTTAATAAAGGGTAATGAATAAAAATGTATTTTAAAGATAAGCATAATCACATGTGATTTTATCCAATGTTCATTAATGATGTCATTGTTCCTTTGATTCCTTTGATTTTCCTTTGGGGGTGGAGCTGTGGGCTCATAGGGCTAAACAGAGATGCTGAAGTGGACTGTGCAATAGTCAGAGTTGTGGAGAACTGCAAATAGCTGGGGGTGAACCTCGACGACAGGCTGGACTGGAAAATCCACACCGAGGCTGTGTACAAGAAGGGGAGGAGCTAACTCTTCTTCCTGAGGAAGCTCAGATCCTTCAATGCTTGAAGCAAAAACGCTGGAGATCTTCTGCAGTCTGTTGTCTCCACTTCTCTCCTCTGTGCTGCAGTGTGCTGGAGGAGCAGTACGTGTATGATAATAATAATAATAATAATAATAATAATAATAATAATAATAATAATAATAATAATACATTTGATCTATGAGGCTCTTTACATCTGGATCCAATCTGAAAGTCCTAAAATAAGTTTATACGTATATGTGCGGTTTCCAAACCGCTCCTGCAAAAAGGTAAAGAATTAACCAAACGATGTCTGTTCAAGAAAGTTCCCTCCACTCAAAGTCTAGGAGTGTGGAGCAGAGAATAAAACAAGGTGCTGAACACATGAAGAGAATGAGAGAGGAAGTGACAAAGTAGAGCAGGACTATGAACCCCAACTTGCCTCCTGGGAGCTTCACAGGCTCCGCCCATCACCCCTCTGGTTGGGGTCAGTGCAGAGAAGTGACATCTCTGTGTTGTAGAGTGTTTGACAACCGGTTGTGAAGAGTAAACGATGATGTCATGAGAAACGAATGCTGCTGGCTTGACTAGAAAAGTTGGGTCTTGCTTGGGGAACCTGTGAAATGATGAGGTAGAGGTTTACAAGATCAGCCAAACACGCTCGCGCGCACGGCCCTGACTTAGCGTCCTAATTCATGTCGGCAGGCTTGTTCCCCTCTGACAGACAGTAGCAGCGTGCACGCAGGTCTGTGCTGCAGCCTGCGCCAGCAGCCATCTGTCCTGCAGCAGACAGTCTAGATTATGTTGGAGAGGGAGAGAGCGAGCGAGCGAGTGAGAGAGAGAGAGGGAGAGAGAGGGAGAGAGAGAGAGAGAGGGAGAGAGAGAGAGAGAGAGCAAGCTTTACGCACACCCTGATCCTCTCCATAGAGTCAAGAGTGCGCACAGACCGGAGGCAGACCTCAGATCGTGGGAAGTTTTCGCCGAGTATTGAGTCTAAATCTCATCACCTTCATGTGGGCTCTGTTGGATACTAACCTGCCGATGCTATGGTTACCCTCATTACGGTAGGAACTCTCGCTTTACGTCGCTTTGGAACGAGCCTGTGGCTTCTCGTGTGACTTTAAAAGAGTTGTCCTTTAAGTGAGTGAGTAATTCTGCCGATCAGCTGTGGAGATGCTGGAGTCGCGTCTTTGGAGAGTTTGAAAGCTCCTGAGTGTTCCAGATTAAATATTTACTCCTGGTTGGAGAGAGTAGTCGCGTGGGTCTGTGTGGCAGCAGGTTCGCTGCACAGGTAGACGCCAGGTTTGGGTCTCTCCACTCTGCTTCCTTCACAAACACGAGAAGCTGTCGTTTATTTCCGTGCGCTTGGAGCCGTTTTTTCGAGGCGCGTGCGGCGCGTTGGAGGGGGGGAGGCGGCTGAAGGCGCACGAGAGGCTTCAAATGTGTTTGTGGATTACTGGCGCGCGGAGAGAAAGTGACTCCCAGCAGACCCACGGACTCTACCCCCGCACGAATGCGTCTATTTAGGTGTAAACTCCAGCTCGCGTGCGCACGAGGGAGAGAGTCCGCAGCGGGAAACCTGCAGCAGAATCATTTATAATCATGGATCAAGTGAGGAATTTCGTTCTTGTTATGGATGTTAGTCTGAAAGTCAACGTTTACAGCCTTCTGGCGCCGTGCGTAAAGGAGTGCGCGTGCTTGTGTGCGTTGTTTTCCCTCCAGGATATGTTGACGAGGTTTAGGTTTCACTACGGCACCCATGCTGCATTCATGCGCGTGCTGCTGTGCCTGCGCGTGTGCGCCTTTGATCAAGATATGCAGCAAATGCCGCGTAATGCCGCGTAATGGTCACACTGGTCCAATGGTAGAGACAGGCGGTCTGGGGAGGTTTGCGCACAGCGGTGGGCGTCTTGAGTCCGAAGTGGATGCTTTCCTGCCGCCATGGGAGTCCACTTATGTGTGTGTCTGCATGTGTTGGAGTGTGTGCACGCGCACAGAGGGCGCTGAAGCAGCTGTTGGCACACGGCGGGACGAGGAAATGAGGACGCAAGGGAGGAAGCGAGAGACACTTCCATCCTGTAACTCCCTTTATGGGCACTTGAGCCAAAAGCGGCCCCCAAAGCACCCTGGGATAAGTTTTCCACTACAGCTGCGGGATGTTGCACGCATGTTAGGACGGTGGGTGCAGCTGCTGAGACTCAGTTTAACAAGTCCGGCTTGTGTTCCGCCGCAGGAACGCTAGGAGTGAGCGGAGTGAGCGGAGTGAGCTGGACTCGTCCGAGGGTGTTGAGGATAGAGGGGCGGGGTGGGGGGGTGAAAAAGAGGCAGGTGTCTGATAATCAGGGCTGCCCTCACCCTCACGGCTGCATGAATACTCAGTGTTGACAAAGGGGTATTGAACGTAAAAAATGATGAAGATGATAAAAGCGCTTCAAAACAGTTTGCTCGACTGTCTCTATGTGTCCATCCCGTGATGAACGGTTCTGATCCAGGATGTACTCGGCCTCTCGCCCCACAATGTCAGCTGGGATAGGTTCCAGCAGCGCCACGCCCCCCCCCTCCCACGTGACCCTGAGCAGGATAAGAGATTAGGGAAATGGATGAACGGCTGGAATCTCATGATTTTCAGCAGCAGGGACGCTGGATGGAGACAATCTGTGAGACAGTTGACCTGCATCTGTGAGGTTCTGACATCGGTTCTGCTCCTCTGGGGATTCTTTTTCACGACAACTCCAACTAAATGAAAGGACAACGTTAGGTGTTGGTGTTTGACGTCACGGCAGCATGACCCCTGACCCTACCTGTTTCTGTTGGATGACCGTCCGCTCAGGTTGTGCTGAAACCTGTCGGCCTTTTATTTTATGATTATTTTTATTTGAATCTGTGTATAAAGGTTAGCGCTCATGCTAAAAGTTCACGCTGGTCATTCAGACGTTCTCCCTCCATTGGAGCGTCAGTCACAACGTCAGCGGCTCCTCTGAATGATTCTATAACTGTTTTGTATCATCAAGCAGTTGGAACGCATCAAACTTCACGTGGGAGCAACGAATGACGTTCACGCAACCTTCTGGACGACAAATGTCGGCTCCAGGGCTTTTCTTCAAATTACAGATCGTCTTTCCGCATAGTTGTGGGTCCACCTCATCGGACTCAGAACCTACACGGCGGTTTAAAACTGGTTTTCTGCGTCTGTGCGACAGCCGCCATACCAAAATACTCTTCATTCGTCTTTCTTTGAGCCGCGAACTCTTCATACTCAGCAGACTGATTATTAGTCCGGGATTAAATTCACTTGGTGGCGTCCCTTTTGGGTGGAGACATGTGACGAGGTCATCACATTCCGTCCGTCAGTCCGTCAGAGAAAGATGAGATGTAACGACATGGAAATAAATCACGCACTTTCAGAAAACTGAAAATAAGGACAACTTAGAATTTAAAGTTAATTGGCCGCGTTAGATTTTTGTAGTTTGGGTTCAGATCCACCTTCAATGTTGTTTTAATGAGTTTTGTTGTTGTTTACGCTTTAAATCACCACAAAAACAACAGCATTTCATTTATATTCACCGTAATTCCAGAAAAAAAAAAATTAACCCCCCCAAATAAAATATCCCTGAGGGGACAATTGAGACGGGAATAAAATAACCACATGACCGCGGTGGATGGCGAAACAAGATAGG